>WEIT01003361.1:3377-20884 GCA_013389985.1 Dryoscopus gambensis | reverse complement strand
CCCTTGGGCCTGCTTCCAGACAGTCCAGCTGCATCATCTTCCTCCCNCTCCTATTTCATCATTTTTCTCCGCTACCAAAGGGACTGAGCAGAACACTACCTGTGCCCCAGCCCTATCAACTACTTGACCCAGTGCCCTAAAGTCCCCTTTTATTGCCTTGACGCTCCTCTTTTTGATGTCATCACTGCCAGCTTGGAGTATCAGCAGTGGGTAATAATCAGAGGGCTGAATCAGCCCAGGAAGTCCCTCAGCGATATCCCGTACCCGGGCCCCGGGAGACCCAGCAGACCTCCCTGTGGGATGGCTCTGGCCGACATATGGGGCCCTCTGTTCCTCTCAGAAGGGAGTCACCCACTACAACTACCCTTCTTTTCTTCTTCATGTTAGAGGTGGTGATCTTTCTTACAAATGAATCATAATTAGGAGGCTCACTGGGCAGATAATTTTCTTCTAAATCTTCTAAATCATCTAAATCTAAATCATCTAAATTGTCTGGCTGGCTCTCTAGCTTCAGGGCCTCATACCTATTCTGAAGTGGCACCTGACTAGGGGATGGGGGATGGGAGGAATTTTTATTGCTGCCTCCCCGAGCAGGGATCCATTTCCACTCCCCTTCATCTTCTTGCTCAGCTTTGAAGCACGAGGAAAACTGTTATGTCTGGATGACCATAATGTCCAAAATATGTATTTAGGAGGACATTATAATGGACCTGGCAAGTTTCCTCTTTGTGTCTAAAAAATAAATGATTAAGGTTTCCTTGATGTTTTTGGTGCATCCAGAATCAAGGTTCATCTCTTTTTCAATTTAAAAGGCATTTATTGCCATTCTTCATAGGGAAAAGAGTCTTCAATTGCTAGACCTGAAAGCCTGTCAGTGTGATTTTTCCTAAAAATCATGGCTTTTCAGAGTTACTCTTCTGAAAGGAGCAAACTTTTAAGGCATGTTATTTCATAGAACTGACACAAAAGGATAAATGCTTTTCACAACCTATTTCTAAGATCTGTAACTCAAGAAAAGTTCACCTAATTCACCTACAATTTTGACAAAAGGAAGTGTCTGTGCAAATCTCTACATCCAAAATGTGAAGTATCTGTGACCTAGTAACAAGGAGTGTGGAAGAGGGAAGGCAAAGGCAAACATATCGTGTACAGAAGTTGGTGTTCAATAACTGAAACTACAACTGCAGAAAATGGGGTTGAAATTATATTTTTTCTAAATATTTAGGGACAGTTACATTTTAAAAGGTTGACTTTCCATTTGTACTCTCTGTCAAATTTAACCGTGGCCATTCACAGTTCAAATTCTCTTCTGAAAGAGCACAGGAAAGCCCTGTCTTGGATTCCCGATGACTTCTACCAGTTAACATGACCAGCAAGCTCAAATACAGCTTCATGTGTTGACAGCATAGGAAACCTAGCTGCCTGCAACACAATCATATTACTTTCCAGATGTTGGAAATAAATATTCCAGAGGGTTTAGACTAATGGATCCCAGTCTGCCAATGTACCTCATGTGTAGCCCCAGCTGTTAAAGCCACTTTATAAGCTGACACAACAGAAGGAAGCAAAATTCTTCCTGAATGAGTGTTCCTGCTCAGTTCAGTCATGTTGGCAGACTGACAAAGTCCAGGCTGTAAATTGGAGAGGTTACAGCATATAGCATCTGAACAAGCTTACAAATATAACATGTTGGGGTATGAAAGACTTGGATAAATCTCAGGAGTGCTGGTTGAGACAACTGACCCACATACCCATGTTATTCAGCATCCCTACACCGTACAAGTTTTTCATGTCTTTTGAAGTCAAACATATGCTAGAAAATTTCATTCTTTCTTTCCTTATGTGCAGAATATCAAGAACCTAACAGCCCTTAACTGGAATATATTTATGTCTTCTCGCAACAAAGTGGGCTGATGCACGTGTTTTGGCAATTCCAGTAGCCAGCCTGAGGATGGAAATTTTACAGGTGACTAAAGTCAAACATCTCGTGCTTCTGCAAACACTCCTGAGTGAGGCCCTTTGAGTTTTCCTGGAACATAGAGGGATGTGCCAGCACCTCCCTCTTAGTAGGACTCCTCTCAGGGCTCACAAACTCTTAAGTTTATGATACTCAAAGGACCATCACCAAGAGCTGACGAGGCCTAGGCTGATACCCCTACTCCTTGAGGCTCAACCCTCACCCATTGCGAATACCAAGGCAGTCCACATGAGCATTTCACTGATACTTGAGAGGAATTTTTCACAACTTTACCTTTGTGCATACTTCTTTTTGTGTGCCAGTGTGTGTGAATTGATTTGAATGCCCTATAGCAAGCATAGCATAAATATTGCCATGTCAGATCTATAATTGTCACCGTTTTAATTGTAGTAAATTTTATTGAATCACTTTTAAAATGTTAAATTAGTTGATTGATTAAAAGTTGCTACATCCTTTAGACATAAATTGTCAAGTCTCTTTGGCAAAGGGGTCCACCGCACCTTGCGATCAACAGAAGGGTCTCTCTTATCCCTTTTCACCCTTACCCTTTTCCATCCTGACTGTTTTCATTCCAACCTCCTGTAAATCATTCTAAATTGATTCTATTTTGATTTTCCTTTGTATGTTTGTAGTGGATTGACCCTGGCTGTAGGCCAGACTCTCACCAAAGCCACTCTATAGCTCCTGTCAGCAACTGAACAGGAGAGAGAAAATATAATGAAGGGTTGATGGATTAAGATAAGGTCTGGAGGAGATCTGCCACCAAACACCATCATGGGCAAAACAGACTCATATTGGGGATATTAATCAAATTTATAATTAACAAAATCAGAGCGAGATACTGAGAAGTAAAACAAATCTTAAAAACACCTTCCCCCCAGTGATAAACAGGAAGGATTGCTGGCTAAAAGCATTTTGGGCACGTGTGTGGGGAAAGAGGGCAGTTTGGACCTTGCTCTGATGAGGCAGTGTCCTGCTGTAGACACCTCATCCCTCTTGGCCTCATCCCACAGTGGCCACCAGTCCCTGGTATACTGGAAGCAATGCTCCACACCCATCCCTGGAGCCCCAGTCTAGCCCCAGAGTGGCCAAATGAGCAGAAGCCCCACACAGGGAAAAGGCCCAGGAAAGACAAAGGGTACTCAACCCAGGACAAAAGGCAAGCAGGTCTTGACCCTACTTCCTCTTGGAATTTCTATCAGCTGAACAGCATTGGAACCAGGAGTGGTAGCTATACTTGTTCTTTCCTATATATTTTCTGTCTTTCTCTCTTTCTCTTTCTTCCTCTAATTCCCTCTTCTTGGAGTTTTGAGTAACCTAAAATTGGACAGGCTTGTAGTTTGCAAAGTTCAATGGTCTAAGCTGATGTTTTGTGAAGTGTTTTATCTTGCTTAAATACCGCTCTAAGCTTTTGCCAACATTCTCTAATTTTCTGAAGTTGCCAGTAAAGTTTGTTTTTCAGTTTTGACCTCTTGAAAATATCTTGTTGGTATTTATCCTGTGTGTCTAACTCAGAGCACATTAAAAAAAACCCTTAAGCCCTTTTGAGAGGCTGGCTCATTGAGCCAGTTTTTCTTGTGCCTGACACCCCAACCCCTCTCTTCTTCCCAGGTCTACCTCCTTCACCTCAGGGGCATAGGGAGATGGGGAATGGGGGTTACAATCAATTGTAGAAGTCACCCCTGTAGCATCCTCACTACCAAACTCTGGCCATGCAAACCCAATACAATGTTTAATTCATGTGCTGAGTAGTAGAGTAAACTTTGCCATCAAAAGTTGCTGTGCTTCTTTCACTAGTACTTTTCATGATGATTCTTTGTGTGACATAAACCACTCATTCATGACAGTGCGTTGTGAAAAAACACATGTAATTTTTTTCTCCCCTTCCTCAAAACTTAATGCTTCTGAAGAGTGTAAGGCATATCAACACATTTTAAAAACTCACATTCTTAGGGAAGCTTCCTTAAAGTTTATGAGGAATAAGTCCAACTCCTAGTGAGAAAAAACCTGAAAACCTCAGATCAAGCAAAGCATGATTAGATAAAATCTTCCTACAGCTTTAGAAAACATAACCTCTTCTATCTGTGCTTTAAAAAAATGAAACCAAGTTTCCTCTTTCCCTAAAGACATAAAACCTCAGTGTGTGATTTAAACTGAATTAGAGGAACCACTGATGTTTTGTCTGATTTCACAAAGTAGGCAGGAATGTGGCATGTGGAGTATTTCTACTTCATCTGCAGTAGTATATTTTTTTGACTGAAAATACATTAAGAGATATTGCAGGTCAAACTGCTACTTGGTTTAATTTACTGAGGTGGGGAGGAAATGAGATTGGGCAATTAAAATTAAAAGATAATAATCTTCCAGGTTATCTGATGAAACACTGTAAGGAGAAGTATAAAGTTTTATTTCATAATCATGAGAAAAACAATGGGCTCTTTTCCTTGTTTACTTCATTATGCTTCACTGTTCATGGATTTCCATTAGACTTTTACTGACTACTACATATGAACTTGAGAGGAAAATCAACCTAATGGAGGTGCCAAATAGAAAACAATATGACCTTAAAAAGTGGCCCTGTGCTAGATATTAAAAAAAGGATTTGGCCATCATTTGTTCCTATATCCACATGTGATATTTCTTGCCAATTCTACATTGATAGTTCTGGGAAGATTTGTATCAGAAATCTGGGGGAATATTTCAATAAACATTAATTTATTCCCAACTGAACCTTAGTTTTGCATTAAAAAAAAATGCATGAGATCTTACATATTTGATATCTATGATTGTTCATCCATTAAATCTTTGCCAGATGCAATATTCTTTAGATGTTAATTTTAAACTCAAATGTTGATAAACAATTATTATTTTTATTTTGACATTTGGAGTTCAAAACACATCTCCAGTAATCTGGTAACATTTATCTATGTGTTTCATAAACACCTAAGTAGTCCTGTAGAAGTCAAAGAGATTGCTCATGTACTTCAAGTTAAGTGTTTCTAAGTCAGGAAGCTTCTTTTGAAACTTTTTTTTTAAAACTACTTTTTTTAAAGCCTAGAAGTAGGGAAACTGAAAAAATTCAATCAATGCATTATCTACTGTGAATTATTCCTTCTAGTAGCATTTTGTTATTGACAAATGAGCATAATCGAAGCTCTGACTGAGAGCTGATAATAAAGAAAAGACACTTCCAAAATGTATCTTACTTCTCTGTCACCACTAGAAAAAGCAAATGCTTGAGAATTTGTTTATATTCATTCTTTTGTGTAGAGGACTGACACAGGGCATTCAGTTGCAAAGTAGCATTATCTCATGCTGAAAAGTGGAGAAATTAGTAATTCCAACATTATGATCTTTCTTAACTGCTGACTGTGGTGTGTGGCATCAAACAACTCGCTTAAATCCTTATGCTTTGTGACCCCAGACCAATAAGCTGAGATAACTGTGGTAGAGCCTTCAGGGCGTTATGAGCATGAAACCTGCAAGCTCCCAGTCCACCTGTGGGTGGTTGGTGATGCTTAACACAGTATATCATTTGACTGGGTACACTTTCTTCTAAGGACGCGCACAGTGTCCTTCATCAAGACAAGTTATAATATAGAAATAATATAACATAATAGTCTCTATATATAATATTTCCTTTTGAGGTGTGAATCAACCACTAAGCAAAATCTTTTCACCAGCAAGATTTCAGTCTTTTGTTACTATCTTAGGTTACAATGTAAGATGTAACCAAAAGTGTGTATTCTATCACCATCTGTTAAAACGAGGTGGGGCAATGTTCTTTGTCTCTTCCAAGACACATCCCTGATAACTCCCTCCAGAGAGATATCTTTCTTTTATGGGCCATCAAGCCTCACTGCATGACTCATAAAATTACATCATCGCATTGTGAGATGCTCCGCCCAGGGGAACGAACCAAGCATTCCTACCTGGATATAATCTGAGGTTTGGAACACCACAGTCAGCCCTTACCTACTGGGTTCTCAGAGGGCAAGAGCTGCATAACCACCACTGGACCTTCAGAGGAAGACCAGACCCTTCTACAGGATCACTGCTTCAACAGAACCACATCTATCACTTCAGGAGGACTGCAGCCACCACTTTATCAGACTGCTACTGCCACTCTAACAGGGTGTCAGGTTGTATTCTGACTCTGTCAGTGTTTCTGTACTACTGCATNCTGAGGTTTGGAACACCACAGTCAGCCCTACCTACTGGGTTCTCAGAGGGCAAGAGCTGCATAACCACCACTGGACCTTCAGAGGAAGACCAGACCCTTCTACAGGATCACTGCTTCAACAGAACCACATCTATCACTTCAGGAGGACTGCAGCCACCACTTTATCAGACTGCTACTGCCACTCTAACAGGGTGTCAGGTTGTATTCTGACTCTGTCAGTGTTTCTGTACTACTGCATTTATTTCTAATTTTCCTGTTAAATTGCAGTTCTAATTTCGAGTCTCTCACTGGTTTGCTTTCAAACTAGTACAGTTACACCTTCCATAAAGCCAGTGCAGAAAAAGTATTTACATTTCTAATGCAGGGTAAGTGAAAGGCATTAGAGATGGGAAAGGGAATGCAGAATTTCAGAGCAGTGACATATTACTGCCTTTTACTGAACAATCCAAAAATCACTTTGGCTCTCACAGGAAATAAAAGTCTAGAGACAGAATGCACATAAAATGAAGACTGAGAAGAAAAAAAATCTCTTAAAAAAAGAAAAATGTCTTAATTATAGCCAGATGTTATTGCTATGATTTAATTTTATTTTCATTAGATCTTATTTAATCTCTCCCTCAGTGGGCTGATCTGCACAGAAAAAGATGTCAAAAATATATTACATGAATTCGCAAAATCACAAATTTCGTATGAGTTTATTTTGAAAGGTCATAAGTTGCTCAGTGCCCTCCAACTCTTCATCTGCTGCAAAACTTCATGGATGTTATTTGCCCCGTATTCAAACTCTTCAGGAAAAGTTGTCCATCCTCTGATGTTTTATTCACAAAGCACTAATGTCTATGAGGCCTTACTCTCACAGGGGTTTCTTTGCTTTCAGTTGTAATACAAATACAAATTAATTTTTATTGATGACAATGGTATCTTCTGAGAATCACTGCATTTCCTATTATTTTGATAAATGAATATAAATCTGTTTTAAGAGAGGAAGATTTATTCCTAAATACAGCTATTGAACAGATCACTGCATGTTTTAAGCTCGTATCTGTTCAGAATGCCGCTCACAAGACATAGTTTGTTCATTTATGTTGACAAATATAATGTTGTGGTTTAATTATTTATGGATTTTTAATTATTGAAAGCATTACTTAGCAGTCTACCAGGAAATGTATCATGCTATATATTCTGAAGGTAATAAAAACTTAATGATTAGAGGGCCAATGGCAGCAGTTCTCTGAAATTAAATCTTTGCTGAGAAATGTCAGAGTGGTTGCAAGTTTTGGGACAGGGAGGAAGGAAAAAGGGTAATAGGTAACCAGGTAACAAATGTTTTCAGCTATATGAAAGGTTAATGAGTACATAGCATTTGCATAATGTGACCCTTGGGCTTGTCTAAACCGCCCTTTATTTGTCCTTAAAAGTACCCTATCAAAGTGAAGTCTACTGTGACTCCATCAAGACAAGTACTAGTGGAAACAGAGTGCTTGGGACTGTTTTTTAGCTCCACATTGATAGGGTTTAGACAATGACATAGCAAAAATATTTGTAGATAAAAGACATGTATCTCCACCTAGGCCTATTCCACAGAGGGAGCAATATCAGCCCAAGGGATGGGAGGGGGTGGGACAGACAGATGTAGATGAGGCCTTTATGGATATTTTGGGGCATTTTTCTTGGTTGGTTGTTTCTTTTTCCTGATAGCTTCCTTTTAAAATCAACGTAAAAGCTAAAGCTGATTTATTTTTTTTAAAAAGAGCAATATTTGAACAACTGTCTGGTTAGTCTCTCCCCACTGTGGTAAGGAGTTAATTTAGTAAAATAAAAGGGCTACAAGAAGGTGTCAAAGAAAAATATTACACTTCTTTTCTTCTCAATTACCACTGTATAAAATATGATTATAAAGCACAGGAAATTCAATAGAACAAGCTAGCAGGCACATATACCAGTGGAATGAAATCTCTGGTTTTTCTTCCTCTCCTTTTAATAGAAACATTTCTATTAAACTCATATTTCTACTAAAATATTAAAGTTTCTTGAAAACTCAACAGGCTGCATTGATCCAAAGTATATCAGTGTTTCATTAGGTTACAAGCTGATTAGAGGTGTCCAGGAACATGTTATACTTAACAGAGTCAAGAAGTTCCTCTTTTTTTTTTTTTAATCTGCTTAAGCACCAGTAGAATTTATTTGAAACATACAAGCAGACATAATGTATCAATTAAGGTTTACTTCTGTAAAATGTTTTTGTCAGGACTTGGCTGGTAGCACCAGGAGATGTTTCTAAACCCCTGATTCTTGTCCAACCCAAAAGCTGAGAAATTAAGCTAAACTTTGTGATACTCCCCAAAATAATTTTCCCCACATACGAACAGGAATGACCTGACTCAAGCAATATTTTCGTACAAGAAAAGCACACAAAAGGCAGGAAAATGGAGTAATATATACTATCTTAAATATTGATTAACACTATTTCACAAACCTTTCCTATGGTAATGCTTTTGCCTAGCCTTCTGCAGCCACACTTTGTGACTGTCAAACATCACAGGACTTGGTACAAGCTGTCTCAGACCTTGTGCTCTAAGCTGGTTTTGCTGCTATAAACTCCCTCCAGCCAGCCCCTATTTCACCAGTTATTCTAGCAGTGGTCCCCAACATTACAGCTACTGTAGTTTTCTGGAATGCAAACAACATTTAAAAGCATCACTACTTTTCAAGGAAAACTAGAGTCTTTTGTCCTTCTTATTTTTTCCCTATAGCTACACACACACACTTCTTTGCCTAACTCTAGGGTGAGTTTTTATCTCAACTCCAATGAGCATAATTATTCTACTCAGACATCTGTACCATATTATAAACACAAATTTTCTCCACTGTTTGGTATTAACAGAAATGCTTTCCAAACATAACAAAACATACAGAAAATAGATGTGGTTTAAGCCTATTGTTCCGTCCTTTGCATTTACACCTTCCTTTTCTTCCTCAGAAATCAACAGCATGCACCTCCCTTGCCTCTTGCCCCCAAAATCGCCTGGTGTTGCTTTGCCTTCGCTTCCAGCCTCGGCTGCCAAGGTAGTACAGGTAGATGGAACTGCTGGATGAGAAGCAGCACCAGCTCCACCAGCCCAGACAAACCCCTGCAGAGTTAGCCTGTAAATCACCAGTCCTTCCCTGCAGTTCCCTTTCTTCCAAGATTTCACACTTGATGTAATGGGTCTATTTATAGTCTGGGCTAATTATAGATCACAAAAGGTGTGGTCCCACTCAAGCTCCTTACTTCTTGTTTTTTCATTGGCTCTGGCAGTCACACTGCCTTTGGATAAATGGGGTCAGATAATTAATCCAACAGAGAATGAGCCTGCCATAGGAAATTACTCATTTACTCCGGAGATCAATGAGCTTTTGAGCTTACCCTCCAACCACATGATCTCCAGATCTGTCTCAAAGGAGGAGGCCGTAGTATATGCCTAGGGAAAAAAAAAGAGATAAGAGAATTGTACCTTTTGGCATTAACCTGGTTGAATTTAGGTTAGTTGCACTGTGAAACAACATCTCAAATATGCCTCTGTGGAGACTATGTTGCCCTAGCCCACCTATAATGACAAAAAGAATGAAAAGAGATTTCATCTTTTCTTTCCTCTTTTGCAACCTGCTGCCCAGAGCATTTCACTGTCATTATGATATTACTTCCCCTCATATGAGACAAAACCAAAAAGAAGTGTCAAAACCTCCTTCACGTATGAGTACTCTTCCAAGCACCACCCACATAAATGTTTGCAAAATCCGTATTTCCTTTGGTCTGTCTATAATACGAGCTCACCAAACCATGCCATTAACATTAAGCTATATCTAAGAATTTGGATGTGCACTGAAGAAAATTTTTTTCCTCCATTGCAGAAAGGCTCTGAAATCTGTTTTGAGGAGAAACAGAAAGAGGTAGAAGTGCCAGTATAAAACAATGAAATTAGTTTATATATTGCACAAGTGATTTTTTTTCCACAGTTTTTTGCCATATTTGCCTAAAAACCAAAGACAGTTGTTTCTGAACTCAAGTTGTTTACTTTGGATTTCCTTGCACAGTTCTAACCTCAAGTCATGAAAAAATGAAAAAATGAAATTCTTTCTTCACCTGAGCAACAGAATTTCATTGCTCCTTGTTATCTTCTTAAACAAAAAAAACCCAACAAACAAACAAAAACAAAAAAACCAACCAAAAAAAACACACACACACACAAAAAAACAACCACAAAAACATGGGGATAAGGAATTGAGGGCAAGTGCACAGTTCTGCTTTAAAAACCATCTCTGTTCATGAGACATTCCATGTATTCCAGTTAAATGATTAGGAGAACACATACTTAGTGCTGTTCAACTTCTAAAAGCTTAAAAGAAAAGTAACATCCTTTCTCAGCTGCAGCTCAGTCCTTGCTTTGCAGCCCTTGGATAAACTGGAAAGCTGCAAGTAACACAAAAGAGAAGCTCAGAGGAGCTGAAGGAATGACTGAGTTGTTTCTTTCTATAGCGAGCCTCCAAGGAACCGCCCAAATAAGCTGGGAGAAGATTTATGTGTCTGACAGAAGACGTTTATAAGAAAAGCGAGGCAGGAAACAGCAAAGGATTGGGAAGAGTTCACTATAACTGCTTTATTCAAGTTTCTGGGCTAGGACCTGGAGGACTGGAAGAGATGGAGGTTTTTCCTTTGAGCTCCAGTGGAAAGTGTTTCTAATATTGGCAGAATCAAGAAAATGAGTGCCATGCAGCCTAACATAGAGGTGATAGATTTCTGTCCTCTTGGCTCCCTACACACATTCTGAACACATATTCTGAGTGGGAAGGCAGTCTGACCAGTGTACTGTCAGACACAAACACATGAGAGTACTGGGGGAAAACAGTAACTCATGGAGGAAAGGGGAAACTGCAGCAGCATTCCCCATTCTTAATCCTTTTCATAAGCATGACTGTTACAGGTTACAAACAGATAATCATCCCATGAGCTACGGTTTAAATCTGCCATTTATAATTTTTTTTAATTCACATTTTTAAAATATGCAATTCACTAACCTCATGTGAGAATAGCTGCTGTGATACTAGCTGGTCATATCCCACCTGTTTATCCTCAAATCCGGAAATTTTAAGTGCTGAATAAAGTGAATAGCATTTAACCAGATATGCAGAATCCACAGAATCCACATTCACTGATCTGAACAGTCTTAGAACAAAAGAAATTAATTGTAATATATTATTTGAAAAAACACAATAATTACAATATTTTCCTGGTTTTTATTTTTATCTTTTAGAGTTTTATTGATCTTTGCAGGTCTTTATTATGTTTGACATCTACTTTCTATAGGTGGCTGTGGCTCTCTGTGAAGTGAAATGCAGCGACAGCTGCTGAAGATTTTTCGACTGATAGAGTTTTCAACATTGGGTCCGTGCACATTCAAAATATATTCATGTAGTGAGATGGACTATTTTGTACTAGGTGATAGGTCCCAGGTTTTTATCATGCACATTTCTGAGTATCTTGTAGTGTTTTCTTTTCTAGTAGTGCAAGAAGCCCATTGTAGAAGAATTTATAAAGGTCTCAATTATGTGTGACAGTGTTATAAAACACAAGGAGGCAAAATGTGTGTTGCAAATCCAGGCATGTCCACTGATGCAGCCCTTTCTTTAACTCTGTTCATGAATCAGCATAGCATAAAAACTGCTTCACGACAGAAGATTATCTTGTCTGGAACGTGGTGGTATAAATTTGATATGTAGAGGAGCTGTGCTGTCCTGGTTTTTTGCCTGTAAGACACCACCAGCAACTCTGAACAGATGAAAAAGAAGGCAAAATGGAAGAAAAAATATGTTTTTCAAGCTGAAAACTGAGCACAAAGTCCATATTCTGTTTCTTTTATAGCTTGTTCTCTCATTTTGTTTGGGGGTTTTTTGATGCACGAGTTTGTGTGGTCAAACTTAATGGTAGGCCAGCTCCACAAACTTGCAGCTCTCTGACAGGGTGTGATGCCTGCCTGCACCAGCTCATGTTGTTGTATTGCTTTGGGTAGGTTTATATCGTCCCATTTTTAAAAAGGCAACTATTTAATAATTTCTGATAGAAATGAGGAGTTGGAAATAATTTCTAGTCAAATTAAAGCTTCTAGTAAGACCACAGGAGATACAATATTTTTATTCCTCAGTAACTTCAACTACAGTGGGTACATTTTAGTGAAAATATATATTTTTGCACTTATAGCAAAAAAAGCTAAGGTAAAATACAGAGCTAAAAGAGTTGCATTCAGAAAAAAACCTGTTCAATCATTCCCAAGTGAAAACTCACTAAGAAGCAGACTATCAGCTGGATTAGAAAACAGTGGCATTTGAAACATTTGACTTGCACATCATTCACTGTTTCAACTGAGTAGATGCATTAAAGGCTCCAAATGACATTCTTCTGATCAAACACATTCTCCTTGTCTATACAAGCAAACTCTGCAAATTTCCCCAGCTACCAGGCTAAAATATCCCCCTTTGGATTATATTTCTAGTTGAACTACATCACAGCAGTCAGGAAAAAATATCATTATGATCCTGTAGAAGCAAGGTGTTTGTTGCTATTAAAAAATTTGAGTGTGACATCCTTAGCAATGTGTTGCTTGTCTTTAAAATCCTGTTACAGCACATAGGATGGGCTATGAGACCACTGCTTGTTCTGTTCAGTTCTGCGTGTTTGCAGTGCATAAGCCACAAATACAGTGCATTTTTAACAGGCTGTCCCTTGACATTTCTTCTTAACTGATGGTCCTAGGTAAGGCTGTACAGAACTGGGAAGGGAATGGGGGAAAATAGAAATCAGCATCACAAGAAAAGTAAACTGAACAAACGGAAGCAACAATATGCACAGACTTACAGAGGCAAGGATAGACACACACATACACTGTGATTAAATTCACCCGGTGTCCTGCATAAGACCTTCATTCATTGTTATGATGAAGTCACAAAATTTCCTCCCTCAAACAAATCTAAAATTGTGTTTTGAAGCTGCCTTGTTTCTGGTGAGGGTGTTTTGTCTGCTCAGCTTCTTCTCTTTCCTGTCTGGCATAATAGGATCCCCTATCAAGAAAATGCAAGAGAAAGTTTTGTCCCTTTGTGCTGGATTTGGGCAGAAGGCTGAGATCTGCTGTGCACACCACAGTGTTCCTCTCCCAGCGTAACTACTTTGACAAAAACACTGTTGGGACGACAAACACAGTGACAGATGATGGGATTCTTGAGTTCACGGTCAAGCCTAACAGCTGCCATGATTACCAGGATGAGGCACAAACAGCCACATTCATCTGTGGTTCATCTGTTGATGTCAGCAGATGAAACTGGCTCTGAGAAATGTGGCTTCTCTGCTGTAGGTTTGTTTCTGAGGGAAGGGAGTTTAAGCAGTAGAAAAAAAGGCAAAGCATTAAGTAAATATGCAAATTGCAATCTAATATGCAAAGTCTCTAGTTTGTTGCTCCAAACACTCCAATAAATAAAGAAAGCTCTCCATTTGGCAACATATTTGCACATAACACTGTGTACTTTCCACATAAAGCTTTCCAAGTCAACTGCCTAATTATTATTATTATTTTCTCTTCTGCTGTTAGAAAAGCACCTTCCACAAAAACAAGAGCCTTGTTTTGTTGATCTCTCTTTGAGGATTTATATATCGGATTAATTAGCAGTTGGAACAGGACTCACTCCCTCTCACAGCTTCCGTTCTCCCATTAACAGTCTGTGGCTTGGTGCTAAATCTCAGAAGACAGTCCTGCTATTTACTGTTCTGTTTAGTGTGGGATTGCTAATTCTTATCTATTTAAACACAACTGATGATGTCAGGACAGTCAACAAGCAAAGGCAGTTTGTAATGACTAGTCATAATGTCACTGCTGATCCTAACACTTTTGTAAACTAATAATCTTGCTTTTTATTTCATTTCTAAGCATTAAAGAACTATAAAAGAACAATTAGTATGAGAGTTTGGGGAGAATAACATCTTTTTTATTTGTATTGCTAGTTTTGTTAACTACAGCCTTAATTTGGAAATAATTTGCTGAAGCTCTTTGCATATTGTTGTCCCTCCATGTGTGCTTAATTCCTCAAAAATGATTCTGCATTACAGAGGGGCCATTTTACCATTCCTAAGTGGTCACAATAGTCTTGCCCCCAGTTCATACCCAACCCAGACTGAAATATGTCAGGGACTTGACTGAACCATACTGCCCTTTGCCTTCAAGGCATCTGTGTGAGGATTAGCCAGCACCTAGATGAAATTGCTTTAACTGCAGCAGGATTGGACTAAAACTCCTCAAACCTTCGGGAGCGCACAAAAAGCTGAGCAGGAGATGTCACATGCTGCCTCCATTTCTGAAGCACTGGTGTCTGACAGTGTCAAACAGCTCAGCTGCCTGACAGGCTGCCAGAGGAGCTGTAGCAGTAGCTCAGCAAGAGCTGGTGCACCCCCTGCACCCTGTTGCAGGGTTCTCTAGGCAGCTCCACAAGCTGCAGCAAGCTTTCCTCAGCAGCAGGGACAGAGCATGTCTGCAGAGCAGCATACTTGTGTTCTGGGCCAGCTGATTCCTGGGGATGACCTACGGGACCTGTGCCTCAGGTGACACAGTTGGCTTGTACCCAGCCTGCTCACAGGGCTCGTGGAGAAGTGCTGGTCTTCCTCCTGCACTACTCTAAGGAATCCCATTCTTAAAGCTTTAAAAAGGGCAGAGGCTGCAGTCAGATGTTGGGTGAGTCACTTTCCTTCCTTTCCCTCATTTTCCCCATCAGAAATGATAATATTTTCCTCTGGCAAACTACAGAGGGAGGATTCAGAAGATAACATCCCTTTCCAAAAGCCAGCCGCAATAAGAAGAAACTTAGACATCCCAGGTGCATTGAACTGAATGTTAGGGGATTTCCAGACAATTGCACTTCCAGCTTCATCTCCATCCAAGGAGACCCTTTAACACAGATGAAAGGTAGGATTCATATTTGATTTTGCTTATACCGACAAAACTAACATCCAAACCCAGTTCATTACAGTTAATTGCAGAAGTTGCACTGACTTCAAATTGGATGCCAAATTGAATACCTAATGAAAGACTTAATAATCTGCATTTTAGACATGGCACTGGGTACCTGTCCTGTGCAGAGATGCAGAAATTTTAATCTCAGAAGATATTTTTGCACGTGGCTACACATCACTTTTAATTAAATTTCACCCAAGAAGTTTTTTTCTGTACTTTTTTTTTTCAATTTAAAGATAAAAACAAAAGCCCTTTCAAGAACTAAAGATCTGACCCTTTTTGAGGGCTGCTTACATTGTGTGAATTATGCTCTTCCATAGATTTTGATTAAATGTAGTGATAAACTCTTGTGACCATCTCATAATAAATATGAGGTTATTATTCATAACTCAAAATTTTAAACTGCTCCTATTTTTAGTAGTCTAGGGCCTGTCTGTTAGCAAACAACTGGAAACATACATAATGTTGAAAGTATTCTTGTACCCAGTTTGACCATGAGGGGAAGACTATGGGCCAGGTTTTAAGAATCTTTTGGTCCCAATAAATTGTCAAAATATATTGGTCTTTCAAAATCCAGTTTCCAGTAGGAAACTGATTATCAGGGATGAATGGTAAAATACGTACATTTATACATCTAAGTGGGCTTTGTACATATTTTGAAGTCTGCCTTATTTTGGTTTTGTCTGCAGCCGGAAGAGCAGACTAGAAGGGACTTATTGAGGGCCTTATTTTTAGATTGACCTGATTAACCATATAACATACCTTAACAGTTTAAAACCATGTTGTACATCCACTTTTATTATTATCTCAGCTTTTCTACAGCCAGCCCAGTTCCTGCAGCCTGAAGGGTTCTGATTTTCCTTTCTTTCCTATTCTGTAATTCTGCGATTCTGTGACATCTTCAGTATCCCGCTTATTTGGTCTGCCATTTTCCTTCTTGGTCTCTCTTCTAGACACTATTCCAACCTTGTCACCACAACAGTAGTACCTTTCTACTAGTCTGATAGGTGAATAGCTAAACTGTTTGTGGAGATTCTTAGGAGGTCTGATATTTTGCAATCCTTCTGAGTTTGTCTGAAAAGAAAATTAATCCAAACATCATGAATAATCCAATAAATAATGAACTACTTCTGTAGATGAGAATGTAGGTGGGAATTTTTAAGGAAATTTAGGAAGAATTTTTTTTAAAAAAAGCAATCAGATTTGCAGAATGGGTCATTAAATCTATATCCACCTCTTATGGCAGGAGAAAAATATGTTTGGCTTAAATATATCTTTCATCTTTATCTGCTCCAGATGTCCACTATGTCAGGTGCAATCTCCTATGTAGTTTGCTTCCAAACTCTGCCCATTATTGTTTGTCTTTAATTTCCTACTTAAAATAAAGCAATGTTGGCTTTCCAATAATAATCACCTTATCTGCAGGTCAGATTTAGCATATGCGTTCCATTATTATGATGCCCAAAGAAACTGCAGTCACTACTGTTGAGGAATAAACTGCTTTTCAGTGGTTCAAGTTCATTAACGACTGGGCCCTTTCATAGATACTTGTGAAAGCTTTGTGTCATGTAGATATTTTGATACAGAAAAAGCTGCAAGTAGATTTAAGGCTCCCTGAGAAATGGAGACACCATGAAAATTCACGGAGATCTATTTGACAACCAATCTGATATACAGCAAGAGAACCCAAAAACCTCCCTTTCCAAGTGAAGTTCTCAGAGCAAGTTTCACGTCGTGCGGTGCTATAAAACTTCGATGTCGCGGTGTTAAATTTCTGCAGTGGAATTAAATGTGCGCACCAGCAACAGTTTCCAAGCAACATCAAGACCCCCATCACAAGCACACACCGTTGGACCTTGAGTGGACACACAGGCAGACAAGAACTGGGTTACCTATTGGGACATTTTGTGGCATTTGTCTCAAGGATGCTGATGGCCTCTTTGACTCTCAGGTGCATCAGGTAGCACAGCTACCTTCCATACACACAGCCTATCTAGAAGGGAGTACAGCAGATGGAAATGGTAACCCTTTTCTTCTCCCTTGTCACACCCAGTCCAGTCACACACACACCAAAATTTTTTATCGCAACATGTACAACCCTTTTACAGGGCAAAAATAAACTCTGAAGTTCTGTATGGCATGCACTGAATTTCCAGCCCAACTGCTCTGCCTGGTGCCAAATTGAATTTAACTCACAAGGACATGAACATCTTTCCCTCAAGAAAAATTGTCTTTCCCACTGAAGTTTCAAAGCACATTATTTCTTTGTACACTGTAATCTCTCTGCATTACTGAGAGCAAATCACTTCCTGACATG
>WEIT01003360.1:37011-140144 GCA_013389985.1 Dryoscopus gambensis | reverse complement strand
TTTTTGGACCTCCTGATCACATTTTTTTTTCACTTTGCAGTAACTTGTGGGAATGGGACTAACTCTGCACCATGTTGGATATTCATATTAGGCCAAGTGTCAAGTAAACACTTTCTTTCTCCAGGAAGAAGGAGTGATTTGTATTCTTTTCCGTAGCACCTATGTCCTTCCTAACACAGGAATCTATGGGAATGGTAACTGAAAGCTGAAACTGTGATTTTTTACACCCTTCAATACAATTCTAATTTTAAAAAAGTGGTCTTCTGAGCTAATGCCGCAGAAGAGTTTGCTATTCCCCTAAGGATTATGGAGTTTAAAGAGTCAGAGCTTCTTGTAGCAACTAGTTGATAACATTAGGAGCTTAATGCTTGTTTGGATTTTGCTAGCAAAATGTAGGTAAGAAAAAGAATCCACAGCAAAATTTACAAACCAATTAGTCAGCATTACAACAAGCCACTTCACAAATGAAGCCACCAATAGAAATGTTTATATTGGGGATTTATAGCCAATTATTAGCCCTTTGAGCTATCTTGTTTCTGATTTAAAATACTTGGGTTAGCTCACTGAAATATTCTGCTTGCAGCAGCATTGGATTAAATACAATAGAACAACACGTTAAATTGTTTGTTTGTATAATGACTTGTGGGACAGGTCCTCACTCCTCACTTGGTGCAATTTGACACGGATTATGGGCTCAAGAGCTGTCGCTACATAATTAGTTGTCAACTAATTTGTTCTAAGGCAGGATAACCTGAGGAACATTTTCACTAGTGATAGTCACGGAAATGTGTATTTTACTGGATGCATTATCCCATTGCTGACATTCACATTTTTCCGTAGAGCACATGCTAGGGAATTTTACAGACCACAGCACCCTTATTACTCTGTGGCTTGGGATGTTTATTTTTCTGCCTAGGACATCTGTGACACAGCTGTCTCTCTATCCTCCACTGCTTTACTGTGTAACACACCAAATTCTTGTGGGAAGAAGCGTAGCCTATGTTGGCCACATCACGGCCTTGCAGTGAATGGTGGGATGAAAGTTGATGGAGCTGGGTTGAGCAAACCTGGCCACACCTGCACCTTGGCAACATGTTGGACTATTTCAGAGCGCACAGGCAGTCCTGAATAATGTCTGAAGTAATCCTGCTCAGATTCAGGATTTCTTCCTTACCGTGCTCCAGAACTTACTCAAAAAATTCTCTGGAGTACTGGGTCTTAGGCACGTTTGTTCCTGACAGAAGGCCAGGAGCTATTTCTACACGGCAGTACAGATTTAGGCCTTTTTAGAGATGCTGAGAAACTACAGAGCCCCCAGTTTCTGTGGGTGCCCATTGCCTCTGGGCCCAGGTCATCTAAGCAAAGATGCTTATGTCGAGGAGCCAAGACTGGGCTTCTCAAGGTGTCTCATGGTCTAGGTGTATTCAGTTTGTGTACCTGGGCTTGGATGTAGCACAGAATTCCTTGGGAAGGAGGGAGAACGGAGAACTGGCTTTCAAAAGCCAGTTGCTACAAAGATGGCGATATTGTCAAAAATCCAGAATTACTGGACCTAAATTCCAATTAAATAGTCATCATTATAAAATATTACACTGCTTAGTTGTATTCACGTGCAACAATTATGTTTCATTATTTCTATTAACCATTCAGTAGTTACAAAGTCTCATTTATGACCACATAACAGCCAGGCTCTTAATATTTGTAGTGCAATTAGCCTGAAACAGTCTTGAATAATGTCCTGTTTACAACTGAAGTAATAAAACAAGAGCACCAGGGGACAGAAAGGCTAATTAAAGGGGACAATTGGAGAAACAATCCAGAGTTGGATGGCTGGAAACATGCTGTTATTGCTCCTGTATGGGTTAGATTTATGCTAAAGGTGATTAAACCTTAAAAGTATTTGGGTTCTTTTTGCATTTCTGTTTGGACTGGCTGGACCTGGTTCTCATTTACAGCCAGACTTCTTTGCGCTTCCAGGGGCAGCATAAAAAGCCTGTAGGAGGATATTTACTGCTAAAGTGGTCTAAAAAGGCAATAAAAATCAGACTGGACAAAAAAGTTAATAGAAACAGTATTCCTACCCCTGAGTTCTTGATATTTTATAAAGGCTGTGGGATCTTAGGGAATTAACATCACTCCTGTATAATGAACACAGACTAACTGAATCCAGATATGTTGTGTAATTACTACTAACATCCAAACCCTCCCAAAGTCTGCTGTGCTTGGCCAAAGTGCTTGGCCACCACTCATAAACTGAATGGGGTAGCAGTGATGAGGGGACTCTTGCCATGCTTCCAAATTCGGCTTTTTAGTGGGAAAACTGTTCACTGAGTGCATTCCACAAGCATATTCTTTAGGAACACAGTTTTGCCGTTCTATGTATGGACTCTTAATGAGGCAAAGCTAAAAATCAAGACACCTGAAGATTAGGATGTTTTATGATTGTTGTCAGCCAGTTCAGAGTCTTACCCTTTCAAACTTTCTTCTGCATGCTGGAGAGCCAATATTATGTTTCTGTTTAATCTTTCAAACAAAAGCTGATCTCCTCCTCTATTTATATGTGTCTGAGAGCTTTATCTTTCTTCCTAAGTATACTGAGATTTGCAACAGAGATGCAAGAGTTGATAATGCTGGATGTTTTAGACCAGCAGTGTAGCTTTACTCGTGGGCCACATGAGTACACTGGGCTTCCAGGTGAAATCAGTAGGAGTTTTGCTGCTGTTAGGTTCAGTGATGAAAAAAATCTGACCTGAGGAGCATTATTTTATCCATTACTGGAGAACTACGAGATTAGAAAATACAGTAAGGTTTGTATTAATTTGATAATTAACATTTTGTTCCTTGGTTGTCTTAGATACGATTTATTTGTCCTATATTTGACATATATAAAGTTGCTTTAAAGATTTCAAGGATAATATGAGAGATTACGTTTTTATACCCCATATTAGTGGTTATTTTTTCTCCCAGATCAGTGGTTGTGTGCACACATAGGAACTCAGGAGGACCCCGGAGATGTTCCTCCTATCCCTATTTTTATTATCTAGATGCGATGTAGAAGGTGGGCTGTGCCAGCTGCACTCTTGTGCAGGTGAGCCTCACACCAGGCTGGTGGTGTACACCAACCACGTGTATGCCTGCCAGTTCATTTCTGCTCTAACTGCATTAAAGCTGGAAATCCAACTGCAGGCTTCCAGGGATTTCTTTCCATCCTTTTCAACTCAATAATCATCTGGGGAAACAATGTGACAAATGTTGCTTTGTCTGCATTTCAGACAGCATCAGTCAGAATATTTTGATTTTATGTCTGAAGAAAAGGTCTTTGGAATCTTGGAAGCTTCTAGTTACCAAAAGACAACAGTTCACGGGAGCTGGGAGGTTTGAAGGGGAATGGAGATGAGTCTGCAGATGTGTAAAAGGACACTTGGCCTTCAGTAAACTTTATCCAGCATACTGGTTAGGGACTGGACACTGATAGTATAAAATTGAGAGGTATGGCAAAAAGGAAGAGGAAAACTAAAAAGCTGGATCTGAAAACTGAAGTAGCCTGATCAGCCAGGCTACTTGAAACCTTGGCTGAACTGCTGGAACTATTTTACATAGGAAACAGTCATGTCCAAAGATATTTATAGGTAATGATCAGGCTCAAATTAACTATAAATTCTCAGTACGTTTTTCTTCCATAGGAAGCCAATGCACTTTTAATCAAATTGTATACAGAGAAAAGATTTCTTAGAGGGCAGAGTAATATTATTTATTCATGATTTGACAGAAAGAACTCTGTAATTTTTAAAAGGATTTTTGAATGACAGGAAATTGAAATGAGCAAGGCAAGCTGGGGGGAAGCCTGTCTTCTGAGGAAATGGGAGTGCAGAACATATACATTGTGTGTGATGGATCTCATTCCCAGTCTGTTCTGCCCAAGATCTTTGGATATTGGAATTATCTTAAAATATTTATTGGTCTCCTGGTTCAGATTCCAGGTTTGTCAGTAGTGCAAGTGCTGAAGAATTGTGGGTTTGAGTCAAAGTCACTGGTAAGGGCAGCTTGTTAAAAATTATTCCCATCATACATCCTTCTGTTTGCTGTCAATATCAAGGTGATAAAGAGGCTGGTTAAATAAGACAGGATGTTATGTGAAATGCCTCTCTTTAGAGCCTGGCAAGTTGCCTCTACATTAGCAGCACTAAATGCCCTTTTTTTTTTAATGAAACCCTGTGGAAGCTGTGCCTGAGGAAGGCTCATGAAAAACCACCAGAGGCACAACACTTTAAAACTCATTTAGGAGTGGAGCAATCCATAAGAAGTGGTGTGAAACACTCACAGTACCTGGCTTAGCTGGAGAGTTGGCAAAACTTCACAGGCAATGGTTTCTTCTGGAGACCCAGTCCTATAAATTAGGAGTGGATTTTATCACAGGCTAGATTTATGAATGTAATATTTATGATAGGGAGGGACCAGAGAGAAGAAAGATAAATTTTTAAAACTGTTTAAAATATTTCTTGTAAAAAAAGTTTCATTAATTTTATCTTTATGAGCCAGCTGGATAAATCAATAGAGAGCAAACATAACTATTTTAGGATTTTTGGAAGGACACTTGCATCTTCTTTTCTTTCAGTGATTGCAATCATTTTCCTGTTTCTGAAAACCTCTGGTGTGGGAATTTTTAGCAACTCTTCTGTACACATAAATGTCTGGGTTTATGAAGATCTATGCAGTTCTTTGCATCCCAGGCTTTACTGGTCATTCACATGAGGAATCACGATGTCTCTAAAGAGGTACTGGATGTTCAGGGAGTAAGTAATAGGCCCCAGTTATTTTCACCTTGAAATCACTGTGGAGAATTCAGACTCTGAGTGACAGAGAAAAATTTTGGCATTTAGTCTCCTGAAATACTGAAATTTCATGTAATGGGGCCCCAAGGCTGGCCTTCAAGCACAGTGTCTCTGGATCTGGAAACGTAAGCCCCTGACGGGTGCTGTAGGCTGGTTAGCTTCCTCCACCCCCTTAAAGTAAACGAGATCCTGTTTCTAAACCATGTGGCTGTAGGTCTAGCTGCTCAGGAAGGATGAGGAGCAGCACTGTCTTCAGACCCTTAGCCCACAGAGGAGCCACTGGACTCTCTTGGCCCTTTGAGGGAGAAGGTTTGAGTCTCAGAAGGCTGAAGTACCTGTCAGCATTTCTCTGCATGACAAAGACTCTGCTGCAAGGAGAGGGAAAGTGTATGGTGGCCATCCCACCCATCCTCACAGTCAGCAGGGTCAAGCTCTTACCGTCCATGTTCATTTATACCCCTGCCTTGCTTCAGTGAAGACAGAGGCAGGGACTAGCAGCATTTGTGATCCAGAGCTGGTGTTTACTGGTTCTGTGTGCAGGAAGCCTGCTGTGTTCTCTGCAGTGGGGGTTATATGTCCTTTGTATATCCTCCATGAATGATCAGCTGGGAGCAGTCTCAGTCCCACCGTGGCTGTACATCTGCTCCTTCCAGGCATCTAAGGCCTTTGCTACTTTTTTACATCCGGAAGAGATGGCCTTTGCTTTCTCCTTGAGACCCCTAGGGAGACACAGAAGCCATATGCAGGCATGTGGGTTCTTCCCAGCCCCTGGAGGGTGAATAGCTACTGGTGACAGGTTAACCATCCTGGTGTTTGCCACTGAGCAGTTGTAGCTTCCTTAAGTGTCTTAAAGGGTTGCACTTCTGTTCAGGACTGGGGTCCCTTCCAACCTGGAATCCTACAATTCTATGATCAAATGCCACAGGGCTGAAATCTGATCTCTAACAACTTCAAGCCCTATTGAATTTTCAGGATAAAATCCATCCTGCAGGAAAGGACAGGACACGGGCATCCAAGTGGCCTCTCCTCACACAGCATGCAATCAACAACAGTGCAGTTGTTTTCTTGACATCCCTTGCTCCAGCAGAGCAGGGCTGACCTATTCTGCTTTCTCTGCTAGCAGCAGGAGACACCAGCACTATTCACCAGGGAAAATCTGGCCCGAGAGGAGCAGTCTCTGTACAATTATTCTGTACATCAGCAGGTCTACCCATAAAGTGATTTATGATTCATGTCAGTGCAGTACATAGCAAGGTAGGTACAACTGTGCCAGTAAGGGAAGATTCACCTGGGGTGTGGAGGATTGTCTACTGCTGCCAGTTCCAAAGGGTTGTGATGACGTACTAGTCCAGGCCCAGACATGCTTTAATCAGCTCCATCTTTATTATATGGCAAACAAGCTCTTATTCTAAAGCAGAGAAAAAACATGCTTATAGGTAAGCCCTGTGGCCCGCAGCTCCTGAGGGGAGGGATCACCTTGTCCGATCTGAGGTCTGAGCAGAAATACAGGTAAGGACCAAGGAAGTGCATTTGCAGATGCTCTCCTGACTTCTTGTCACAATGCACATGGAGCCAACTGAAACTGTTCCCTCAGTGCTGAAATGACTGACCAACAATGATCAGTGGTGAAAAAAAGGGTCTCAAGTAAAAGAGAAGGTGTCGCTACTGGGTTCAAGCATTTTCCTGCAGTATTTCTTTTTTCCCCTTCCCTCCCTTGCCCAAAGCCCATATCTGTGTATATAACACAGAGGTATAACATCTCTGCTGTCATGTCAGACTGTGGCTCATGACTGTACTCCCTGGTTACCCATTTCAGTTCTTGCTCTGGCCCTTCCCAGTGGTGCCCTGCCAAGCCCGTATGTTTGGCTATAAAAGGTTACAAAGCCCTTAGATGAGGTTAGCCATCACAGCCGGGATGGTTGCAGCCAGAGCAAGGCACTTATCTGAGCAGATGTCACCTCAGCCATGGCTTTGAATGCTGATATAGACAAGAACCTTGGGAACAAGTGGAGCCTGCAGAATGGCACAGCTTAGCAGCAGTGATGAATGAGCTCTTGCCAGACTCTTCCTACTAATGTCACCCATTAGGCTGAGGTATCTACAGCTGGATTACGAGGTGGAGTTGAAGGCTGGGACCAGAAACCTCTCCAGAGACTGAGAAAAGCCCTGCCAAAGTGCCCCTCAGGGTCTGGGAAAGTGCTACCCACTGATGACCAACGGTGGAAAGATGTAGTAAGTAGGGAAGGTGATGTTATAGAGGCACATTTGTCTGTGATGTGCTTGTTCTGGTGGGCAGGAGGGAGCTTTTAGATGTAGTGGCTGCAGAGGTAGAGGAAGGGGATGTGAAAAAAAACCCATGTTGTTTGTTCCTGCTGCAGTAGGTCATTGCTCTGATTTTTCCAAATGATCATGAACTCGCCATGTTTTCTAAAGATCTCCCTGTGCTTCCTTTCTTTTGTGGCTGGGGAAGCATCACTGTTAGTGGTCCCAGGCTGGGAAGCTCCTCATCAAATATTTCAAATAGGGAAGCAAAAGGTGCAAGTTCAGTAATGTTGGTTAGTCTTGGAAAGAATGTAATAATTTTTAAATTATTGCTTTGCACCTGTCCCCAGCAGTTACTGACAACAGCTGCATTTCACACAGCCTGGTATGACATACTGGTAGGGATGTGCCATATCTCATTGTGAACCTCCAGGCTGAGCCCTCTTCAGGTTAAAAACTATAAAAATAACCAGTCCCTCTTGGAAATTCTGGATGCAATAGGTAAGAGCTTACAATCTGAACAAACAAACTGGAGATAAGGTACAAGAACAGGGACATAACATAAAAGAAATGCCATTTATTATGATAAATTACTTACTAGTGGTTTAAGGTATTGAAGTATTATCATGCAAATAAATACTTGATGAAAGCAGAAAGAGAAGTGCCTGAAGTAATAAAGATTTATGAATTCCTGGTTGAACCACAAGGATTTAGACCAGGATGGGAGTGAAAAAAAGGAAGCTTGTCGAAGGGAAGATCACTTTTGAAAGAAATGAAAAGGAAATAACTCCTGCCTAAGCAGCTGCTGGGGGTGGGAACACTTTTATGCTTATAGCCATTACATTTCTAACTGAAATATATTACTCCTTGACAAAAGACTGTTTCCCCAATTACTCTGTTAATATCAGGATGGTGCTGGTAGTGAGAGTGGCCATGAGAGAAACACCAAACTCAGAAATGGAGCTAATGTATCAAGTTGTCACTGGAAGAGTTTTGAGAGTAAGTCTTGAGTCTTGAGCTGCAGTCAGGTGTAAGGGAGTACCTGTTCATAAGTGGAAATTGTAGCTTAGATTGATGTAATGCAAACGCTTTATTTTTTTCACACTGATAGTAAGCCACAGAGAAAAGAAAAAAAAGAATGAAAAGGTAAATATCAAGCACACAGTGAAAATTAGACAAGAAAGTGCCATCACACTAATCAAAGTATGTATATGGGGAAGAACAAGGTCACAAAAGACATACCCCAGTAATAGTACCAAATCTACTACAAAAATGAGGACTTTTCTGGCTTACTAAGCAACTGAATAGCAAAAACATAAAGCAAAACTGATATTTAAAATAACTGAAAACACATGTAAAACTCCTATGTACATTAGATAAAGCATGCTACATGCATATTTAGGATAAATAGATTCATTGAATAAACTGCATAAATAACAGTGGATAATTTCTTTTGGGTGACATCTTTTTACTTTACTGTGTAACTACATAAATTTCAGGCACCGTTCAAATTCCCCATCATTCCTGAAACAGGATTAAAGAGTATGTCAGTGGTTCACAGAAAAGGCCCTCATCCATGCAGAATTATCTGAATGTATACACATGGAGACCACCGAGATAAGAAAACACAATGGCTGTGTTAAGGACATTTATTTGAGAGAAAGGTAATAAAGTGTCACAGATGTATTTTTTAGCAAAGATGATCTGTGTGGAATGGGCTAATATATAGTGCACAGCTGTCCAGAGCTCAGTAAGGGAACCTGTGGTCATGACTGGCTCCTCTGGGCATGACCTAAATGATCACATCAGTGTTATGTAGGGGCAGACACATAACTGTTCACTGTCTGTACTAACTGTAAGGGTTGCTCAAGCCTGGCTGTAGACCCAGAAATGGCAAGAAATGGAGAACCTCTCCCTCAAACACTGTCAGTGAGGGTACTAGCATGCCTGTAGGGTTTCCTGCTTGACAATGCACCATTCATTGTTTCACAATTTGGCCTGGTGCTCTGAAGTTTAAATGTGTGTAAAAACTTTTTTGGCAAATGCCATATCTGTGGTAATATTAAGCTTTTGCACTATTATCTACCGACTTTTTCAGTGGAGACTGTTGTGGCTGAGTCAAGTTTATTCTTTGCTTAATCACACAGTCTCAAGGTTTCATGGGTGAGTAAATGCCTTGGTGGTTTCACCTTCCTGACATGCAGATCTAGGCATGACTGATCTGTAGAAATACACTCTGACAGATGGGCCTAGGACCAGATACTTCAACTCAGCTTCTTTCCTTCTTTTTCAGAGGTAATGTACAATGAGTAACAAATTTAGGAGGACACGGTAGGACCAGGAGACTTGAGCTGCTTCCTGGATCCATTAATCCATTGATATGTCTCACCTTCCCATGGTGCTATGGCCACTACCCCTGTGTTCAGCTTGGGGTTTGAACAATGCGGAGACTATGGCAGGGAAGAGGGGGATGGAAAGTGGCCTGGCAGATAAACCTACATGTGCATCTCCTCCACAGCTCCAGTGACCACTCTGGTGTCCCTGCCAGGTCTGTGGGGCAAGCAGGGGACTCTGCTACCCCAGGATGGTGTGAGCACCAGCCCCACTGCACAGTCCATGCATACGGGAGGGTTCCATTCAATTGCTGGTTAGGGTAAATGAATTAACTAGATAATTCCTGACACAGAGTGCAAAGCATCCAGGAATCTTTTTGTAAACGTGTTTTGCCCAGTTTGAGAGAAACAGGTTCAACACTCCTGGAGCAATCAAATAGGTTTTCTGCATCTGTTTCTGCATAGTGAACCTACTGATTTTCTCAAACAAACCAAGAAAAGTATCAGCTTTTAAGCCAATCTTTTTCAAACTCAGATGCCTACAGCTATGCTCCTCAGTGTGAAATGCAATATTTAAAAAGAAGTCAGCTATTTCAGTCATATATGTGCTGATCAGAAGTGAAGACAAGCCCAGAATTGGAAGCATCCTCCAAGGGAGTACAATGGAAACAAGTCTGGACAATTGATTAATGTGGAAAAGCTGACATAGAAATGAGAACCAGACTTTCATAACATCCACTGCTTAAATTTTTATTTTTCAAGCTTCATAAACAGCAGAAGTTTCATCTGAAGAGAAATTTGAGTGGAATTATGCTCTGAATATCAGTTACATTTGTTTTCAACATGGTCATACATCCTATTCATAATATGTTGAAATAGATGTGATTTTTTAAATTACACTCTTGGTTTGTGACAGGTACATATTTTGTGCATTGTCCCAGGATGTAACTTCATCACTTACGAATTCTTTAGCTTTATTTAAAAAAAAAGCCTTAAAAACCAGATGAGTTTTCAGCATAGTGGAGAAGAATCAGTAAGAACTGCCTGGAATATGAGGATAGAACTGAGCTAACAAACCTTGCACTTTGTAATCATGTGATTCTCAGGATAGTCAGACATTGTGATTATATTCTCTTTTATAGGTGAAAAGCTGAGGCTGTGTTTTGAAAAGTCCATATTACAAAAATGGTACAGTAATTGGCTTCCTTATGTATGTACTTCCTGTACTCTTTCTCTGTTGCATGAGCCTAATGTAGACAAAACCCATATGTGGTTAACAAAGTGGAGTCTGGTTCACTGTCTAAAGTCTGATGAGGTAAGTGTGCTGTTTCTTCATCTGTAGAATCAGGATCACAATACTTGACAGACAAGGATGCTATGAAAATCTGTTCACATCTTCATCCCAGTTACAAGATGCAAAATACCATCACACATGCTGAGGGTTTAACTTTGGTTATTATGACCAAAATTTGTTTGCCAAGAACAGTGAAACAGCATTAGAGTTGGTAGTACTTACTCATCTTCACCGATGGCTGTGAAAAATAGCTTGTAAAGAGCAGGAAAACATCCTGAGAGTTGGTTCAAGTTTATCTTTTAACCTGCATCTTCAATCACCTAAGAAATGAAATTCTTCCCACAGATATGCAGCACTGACCTGTTAATGATAATCAAGTCATGTTCTTTTGAGTCTGGATCACAATGTCACTACGAGCTGTGGGTGACATCCTCTGAACTGCTTGACAGTAGTAAAAGAAGGGGCCTGTCTCTGACCTGTTTCATGTTGCTCCTGGCTGAGCTCTCTGGCTGGACCCTGGACTGGCTCATCCTCTCACCATGCCTGGGGCTGCCCATGGGCTCTGTTACCAGCCTGGTCTCTGCCCCTGTGTTCAGCCCTGGGGAGCAGTTCCCATGGGTGAGGACACGGTCCATGCAAGGCTTGCATCTGGTCCCGGCTTGCCTTTCCTGCAGGAGCAGCTACTGCAGCCTGACAGACATGAGAAGGACAACCAGCACCATGGCAGGTTTTTGGATCCACTGGTATGGGAGGCATACAGTCTGCCTGGGTCTTCATCCCTGTCAGTCTAGCTAATCCTTCAAGAAAAGTCATCTTCTCTTCGGTGTATTGGACCCCTCCCAAAGAGTGGAGTGGGTTAGAAGGGTTGATGCTCAGAAAACCCTAAAAACCATTCCCTGTTTTAGAAGGCTACATGTGGATGATGCACTCATAATACAGCCTTTCTGGTCACTTTGCAAAAGGCCTGATCTGCCTTATTCTGCACCCAGATGGATTATTATTTTGATGTAATGAAGAAACACCCTGCTGGTAAAGTCCAGCCAAAAATAAAGTCACTCATCTGTGACCTTCATTTTAATTCCCAGCCAGCCTTCATTGTTTTCTGACCTAATCATGCCCACTGGCTCCTTAAATTAGCTTTGTGGATCTAAAAGACGCTGTACTTGTTTCAAGAGCATTTTTAATTGAGCTAAGTTGTAATTACCTGATGTAAAGCTCTCTCAGGTAGAAAGAGATTATATATTTGTTCTTGTGTACATATCTGAAAGCATGCAAAATGTACCCAGGAATTTGTCAACTACAAGAAGAATCATGTTGCTTATACTGTTGATTACACATAATTAGGATTTAAAGGATACATGATGGAAAGGCAAACGAGCTAGGAACTCAGCTTGGATTGAAACTACCCATAGCTTTCAGTCATTTTCACAGAAAGCATGAACTGTCAAGGATTGCTCTGTGTTTTTATTTAAATGCTCACTCAGACCTGAGAATTATTTTGATTAGATTCTATTATGGCAACATCACTTCCTCTGTGTGGTCTTGTCCATGCAGAACCAATTAGTGCATCATTTCACCACAGCTAGGGAGACCAAGAGACGGGTGTGGATGTGTGGAAAGAGGGTGAAAAGGGAAAGCAGATGTGGTTCAGAGATTTTTTCCATCTGATTTTCAAAACAATTTCCCACCACCCTAATTCTATTCCTACTGGCGTCAATTGGAGCTCTGCCACAGACTGCAGTGGGAGTAGGGCTAGGTCAGTGCATGAAACCAGTTGAAACCACATCCTCATTTGATACATAATTGAAAGCTTCACAAATAATTTTTGTTCACTGGTACAGTTTTTGAAATTGAAAACTATCAGGGATGGGGGAACACCATGGATTTTGAAGTGGACAACACAAATCTCAGCACAGGTATGTTGTGAAGATGGCCCTTCAGATCCTGGGGTTGTTGCTCCATGCAGAGACCTGTGGTGCTCATGCCACATTATCAGAGTCCTTCTCTCAGAGGTCTGAGACACCATGGGTGAGACACCATTCTGGGACACGGTGGGGTCAGAAGACCATGTGAAACTGTAAGAAAAGTGGGAATACGTGCTGGTGATTTGCTAGACAGAGGCAGCAAGTAATCCTTTGTGCCAGAACCCTCTACTGAGCCAGGCCAGGCCATGATTGGGAATAGGCGAGCTTTCTTTTTTCCCAGCTAGCATAGGCTCCCTCCTTGGATGTCAGGGAGGGAGATTTTTTCATTCCTTTTGCTGTGGTTTTGTCCTGTGTGAAGGGAACATGGCACTGCAGGAGGATGAAGGAGGATAAGTCAAGTGTGTAGGAGAGCCAGGTAGCCCTTCTTGCTTTCTTTGAGACAGAGATATTCGGCCAGGGAGGAAAGGGCTGTTCAGAACCCTCCTGGATGAATTTTTGTACCCAATGGCTATATGACATCTTTCCCAAGTCCACAGTGTTGAACAATAAGTGCCACTGTGGATTCTGTGATAGTGCAGCTTCCTAAGGATGTACTCAGGACACACCTTGTATTAAGGCTTGACTCAGAAAAGCAGCCCTTGCATGTTCCTTTGGCTTGTTGTGTACAAGTGCAGGCAGATGGGAGCATCAAGTGACTAACTTCCCTGACTGCTTCTTAGTTAAAGAGGTGGTTTTACATGTAACCATATAAAGCATAAATATATATGTATATGTCCTGTGGCCGCTGGTGAACCTTTTTGGATTGTTGCCCTGAATTTCTGTACTTTATGTAACACTATTTTCATCTTGAAAGTTCTGAACATTTGGGGGGTTTTGCTGTACCATAGTTTGCTCAGCGTGATACAGCTTCTTGCACTGATAAGGACTTTCATCTGTGAGAAATTTCTGAGGAGGAATTCTTTAAATATATTAACAAATAGAAAAGTTTCATTCAGAGGAAAGAGATAAAATGCCTTGTATCACAACAATTATAGAGAAGTACCTCTATTGAGGGGGAGGAACCCCTCAACCCATGTTTACTGTGAGCAAAATACCTAAAGAGAATGCTTGCTAGCACACACTTTTGAAAACTTCAAGCACACTGTATAGATGGCAGGTATAATCCATGGTGAAACACCGAATCAGTTTTAGAGCTTAACCCAAGACCCACTGAAATCAGTGAAATTATTATCTTGGTCTTCAGCCCAGACTCTCACTCTGGCAGCAGACACTTTAAAACAAATGTAAAGAGTACGTGTAGTGGAGGTGTTAGGATTGGATTCACAGTTTTGGCCTCTCTGTGAGCCCTGACCCCACTCTCAAGGAGGTAGTGGAAATCAAGTCCCACCACAGCCTTGTTCTCGTATCTGTACTACTGTGCCACTAAAAACATAATTCCTTGACATTAATCAATAATCACTGTGTGATCCTCAAGGAGAAGATGCTGTAGAAGTGCAGAGTATAATTTTATTTCAAAACATAAGAGATTTATAGAATAAAAGGTGGAAGGATTTATCAGAGTCTTCCCACAGTTGTGTCCTTGGAAATAGGACTTCAGAAGTTCTAGGAGAAATATTAAGCTAAATGCTCTGTGGCCATCTCACAGTGTTGGTATTGAAAAGGAGAGCTGGAGAAGCCAGAGTTCTGCCCAAAGAGAAATAGGTTATTTTCACAGGGGCTTGAAAACTAACAGATTGCAATAATTTGTCCTCTTTACTGGGGGGCTCCTTATGATAATGCATCAATTATAGGACACTGTACATAGTTTGAATAAGGCAATGCTGTGCTTGCTCCCACAGTCCATTTGCCTGAACCTCCTAGAATCCTGTTTTTGAAGAAGAAAACTCACTTTAAGTGATTGATTTAAGTGACTGCTCTGTCCATTTTGAGATACACAAGAATGTGACACATGGAAAGACATTTCCGTCTCAAAATTTCCTCCAGCGCATCTAGCTGATATGCTAATATGCTGGCCTTGGCTGAGATGGAGTTAATTTTCTTCCCCTTAGGTAGTATGGGGCTCTGTTCTGGATTTTTGCTGGAAAAAGTGTTGATAATAGAAGGATGTTTTCACTCTTGCACAGAATCAAGGCCTTTCTTACTTCTCATCCCACCTCACCAGTGAGTGGGCTGGGGGTGCACAAGGAGTTGGAGGGGAACACGGGCAGAACAGCTGACCCCAGCTGATCTGAGGGGTATTCCATAGCATATGGCATCATCGTTGGCATATACAGCTGGGAGAAGTAGAAGGAGGAGGGAGACATTGGGAGCTATGGCAGCTGTCTTCCAAAGTAAGTTATAGATGATAGATCCCTGCTTATCTGGAGGTGGCTGAACACATGCCTACCCATAGGAAGTGGTGAATGAATTCCTTGTTTTGCTTTGCTTATGCATACAACTTCTGCTTTTCTGATTAAATTGTCTTTATCTCCACTCACGTTTTCTAACTTTAACTCTTCTGATTCTCTCCCCCACGGCACCAGAAGAATGAACAAGTGGCCTGGTGGGGCTCAGCCCTATCTGGGGTTAGAACATGACAGCTAATTTGCTTGCCCAGTTAATATATAATAGCCTCAGAGTAATGGCTTTAATAAAAAATGGCCTCAGGAGCTGGAAAGATTGTGCAATTCTAAAAGGTCCATATGGTAATTGGCAGGTTCTTTCTCTCAGCTTTTAAGGACATGGGTGAAGTTTCTGTGAAGTAGAATCAAGAGGCTGCAAAACAATATTCTTGAAATAACATTGCCATATGTTAAGAAACAGACAGTGTTTGCTGGTACCTACCACTTTCTGTAGTGAATTATGGATATCAGACAGAAATTACCTTGCATGCTGTCAGGTCCCTTTCCATGCTGGCATGACTCCTGTTGCCAAGGTTTAATGATGTTCCTCTAGATCTTTGTCCAGTCTAGTGCCTGGATAAGACATTGGAGACTTTAAAGCTGAGAATTACTATTAATTATTAAAAAAAAAATAGTTTTTCATGGTGTTTCGTTAAATTAAAAATCTTAATCTCAAATGATTAAATTTTAATCTTATCTAGAGGTGCATATTAGACTTCTCAGGTGGTTTGTTTCTGCTCTGCTGTAATTTCTACCTCAAATGACAGCGCTTGCTCTGTGGGTGTGCACATACTGGAAATTACAAGAGAAACTGGGACTGAATAGTACACAAGGGGTTTTCTCTCCCATATGGTCATCTAACAGTCTACTGTAAGCTTAGGGGAGGTAAGTCCCTGGAGTTGGCCAGGTGATGCCTCTGGAAGCCACTGGACAGGCAGGGCAAGGAGCTCGGCTCTGGCAGAGGGGCAGCCCCAGCTGCTTCACTGACAATCACGGGCTGTCAAGAGCTTAATGAAGATGTATCAGAGAAACAAATCAGGCCATCACATTCTGTTTTGTATCGATCTGTTTTCAAGCCCTAACAACAAGGACATGCCAGAGATGGGCAGGGCTGTGTTCATGATGTTCTCAGCTTTGGGAGTTCTCTGATGCTGCTGTTTTTCTAGATAATCTGCAAGCAAGATCTGCGGTGTTTGGATGGGGTGGGGTATTCCCTGTTCGTGTCATGCTCTGGAGTTGTCCCAAATCCATGAGACATGATGGCAGATGAAAACCACTGTTTCTCCCCTCTTTCAGGGTGGTTACATTTGTGTTTCTGGGAGCATAGCAGAAGGCTTCACACAGATGACCAGATACTTAAGTAATTTTAAAAGTATTTTGAGCACTTCCTCAAATTTTTTTCTAGCAAGGAACAACATCTTGAAAAAGAGTAATAATTTCTTACAAAACGAGTACGAATGGAATAAAAATGAAAGGTAAAAGCTATTGGTAAAGACGAGCAACAGTGCATAAACATACTCTGGCCTTCCCATGGAGCTGTTTAATTAGTTGCAATTTAGTCTTACCAGTTAATTTCTACTCAAAGATTTTCCTTTGTTAGCTCTAGGCAGGAAATGCACCCGAGCGGAAATTTGTGTGAAAGAGACAATCTGTAAACAGTGTTTCCATCCTAACTGGGAGCACATGCATTATTATAAAGCAACTTTAATTAGAGGCAGCTTAGAAAAGATATCATCACTCCAAGAGCAGCTACTGTGTACTGAACAAGATGAAACTCAATCCCTTGGAACCAAAACAAACAGGCCATCACAAGACACTACGGTTTTGAAACATGGTGTCTTAACTTTGGAAGGAAATGCCAGAAAATATGATACCATGAAAGCATTTTCTAGGTTACTCACCAAACACAAAGGTTTTTAAATGGTCTGGGGCCTAACAAATCCCTCGTTTACTATATTAATAATATTAATCTATTCAAAAGATACAGGTGTTATATGTTTTTCCCTTAGTTCACAGGCCAAAAAGTCTTATCTCAAAGCTTTAGTAGTAGAAATCACAGAATCACAAGAAAATTCCAGTCCAGTTGCACTTTCCATCTGTTATTTATTGCCCTCTGTTGTGAAAGTGCTGACTTGCCCTAGTGACAGACCACGTCCCATGCTGCCTCAAGTGCAGCAGAAGAAATCTTTTTCAAGACTATGGATTTACAGTGTCATTTGGAATAGGAGTCAATGGACAAGATCTTCAAAACTGGAAGAAAAAGGAGAAATAAAACAAACAAGCCATGCTACAATCATGTGGGCAACTAATCAGGCAGGTGTGTGCACAGTAAGTTCATATACGTACCACAAGTGTGATGAGCATGGGCAGCTTTGATCAAAACTGGGAGTTGGTACTCATGCATGGAAATCAGCGGGAAGAACCACAGCACAACTTCAGTTTGCCCTGGCTCACTTGCTTCAGCAAAGATACCACCACATTGTGCTTGTGCTTCTGAGCATGATGACATCCACAGACATGAAGTGAGAAGGAGTCCAGCTAGACCCCTACTTTGTCAGCTTTCTTAGAGCCCTAATGCTGCCTGTTGGGGCAGAACCCCCATGAGGTGTTCAGGGTTGCTGTTGATGTGAGCAGGGGCAAATCCAGATTGTGCTCTGTTGCTGGAAAGCAACATTTGCCCTTGAAAGTAAGGCTAAGCAACAGAAAAATTGAATCACCAGGCACAGTTTTAAATGGCTTTGCCAGTGTTACACCAAACTTATCTTTGGCCCTTAAAGCTTGCTGGTCTACTAAAATAACTCCACCGACTGCACTGCAATGTGTTATTGATTTGGGTAACTGAACCTCAAGATTTAAAAAGCACCAGGGAACTGTGTGATGCTTGCAAGACTTAGGAAGATATTTCTGGGGTTTTTGTACTGCTCCATTCAGTTGTCTATGTGCTTGTCAGGGAACTCAGAACTGAGAACTGGCCTTGGGAATAGTTTTTGGGCATCGGGAATATTTAGTAGTAACAGAGGATGATAAATGCATGCTGAATAGTAGCCAGTAAGCAAATTCACTTCTAAGATGAAAGCCTGTGTAATACCTTTAATAATGGGTCCAAGTCTAATATTTTTAGTAGAAGGAATTGGGTGTTCTGTAAAGACATGGACTAAAAAGTGACGATGCTGGCATGTGGTTGTTTTCCTCGTGCTCAAAGCAAGATGCACAGACTTTTTGCTTCGGAAATTACAAATCTGGATGCCAGGATTTGTCCAGGAGCTGTAAGGGCCAGTCCCCATAGGAGCTGTCAGGGCAGGACTTGCTAGACAGGGCTTGTTCCACTGCCCCAGCAGCTGCAGGGCAGCCAGTGGTACTGAATATCAGCATAATTGTGATGATGATGATGGGATGGGGCTGAGGTGCAGGTGGGAAGTCAGTCTGTGGGTCAGGGTGAGTGTGGTACACAGCCAGTTATAAGCATGTTTGCAGTGTAGCTCAGGAAGTTTCACCAAAGGTGTAGTGAGATAAAATCAGCTCTGAAGCAAAGTGGGAAAAAGCCTGGCAAGCCTCCTCACAGCTCTCTGTCACACAGCGCTTCTCCAAGCAGTTTGATCAGAGGTCCCAGACCTGTACTGTTCCAGGGTCAGGCAGGAGCACAGGAGGGCAGAAAAATGTTCTCAGGGCTGTGACAGGATTTTTAGGAAGAGAATGAGCACATTAGTTTTGCTGAAACAAAATATCAGTGTGAAAGCATCCCTCATTTTAAAAGCTCACTTTAACCCCCAAACCCAGTCATTTAGTGTCACATAATGTTTTATAGGCCACGTCTATTTTAAAGGCAGTTCCTTCACATCAATGTACGAGGAATTAATATAATACTTTATATCTATCTCGCTTAATTTCCTTCAGCTTTGCTTAAACAATTCGATAAATATGTTTCAGTGAAATTGGTGTCTCTCAAGGCACTGCAACTTCTGTTAACTGGTGGGCCCTGCTGTGGTCAGTACTGGTGAGCTGGAACCCTTCCTCCCTCTCAAGTGGACTGTGAGAGCTGAGCAGTACAGGTCTGGTGTTTCTGGTGCCCAGGGATGGCAGGCTGCCGTACAAGACTCAGAAGAAAGCAGGCTGTCAGGAAGTTTGACCATGATGGACCAGGACGAGGCCATTGCAGAGCAGTGGGATGAACTGTGGAAATCCCGTTTGGTAGGGCACACACACCTGCAGCATCTTTGGATCCATCCTCTGCCTCATCTTCTTTCTCTTCCTCTTCTTTTTTCTGTTCTGTAATATAAACCACCTCCGATTTTGATCAGAGGAAGATACCAGTTGTGCACACTTTGCAATGGCTGTGAGGTTCAGGATTAGATAAATAAACAACCAAGGGAAGGGTGTGATGCTGTGAAACACACTTGTTCTCTGAAGCAGTGCCACCACAGATTAATTTTACTTTCATATCAAATAACCTACATTTTGGTTTTATGCCTTTGTGTGCAGGTGCAAGTATGTGCATGCTGTGACACACAGGTCAAATTAATCACTGGATTCAATCCATTTCTCAGTGGCATTATCCTGAGAATGAGATTTGCTCACAGTATGTAGCACAAACACCAGCTATATGTCTGCGTTTCAATAACAACTGAAACAAGCATGCCCAGATATCAATCACTCTAGATCTTACTGATTTTAGTCTTCATGCTGTGTGACTGTGCACTTAATTGTGGGATTATTGATTTGAAGACAATCCAGATGATTTGTCTAGACGACTTGTCTGAATATTAAAAGTGAAACCATTGTAGGATACATTTCCTTTATTTACCTTTTCCTGCTTGGATTCAATTTTTAGCTCTGTATCAGCCACCTCTGCTGATTACATACCAGTCATGGTTGCTTTAATAAGCTGAGAGGAAAGGAACTCTAATTATACTATTTATCAAGTTGATACTTTTCCTTTAATAAGTTTTCCTGTTACACTGCAAATCTCACACAGCTCACTGGATTTATCCTTCTTCAATTAGCAATCAAAACTCTCCATATGCATTTGTGTTACTGATCAATACCCACCGTGCCAATTGTTCTTTATAGCGATAAGAATAAAATAACCAGAGGAAGAAGAAATAGCTGTAGGAGTTCATTTTAAGAGATTCATATGCAAGTGGAAGAGGCACATGACAAAATTAGCTATCTGTGCATATATTGATAAAACTTATGTAACCCCCTCTGAAGGGTTTGGGTGCTGAACCAGACCACTGCATGTTCCAGAAGGGCACACTGGGACACACTGGGAGCACACTGAAGGGGGCTCCATCCTGTTGTAACAAGACTTGCTGCAGCCCTCAATTTTTTCTGTGATCCTGCTGCAACTCTTGCTGCACCTCTTCTATGGACAAAACTCATTAAGTCTTTCATCTCTGAAATGTGTCTCTCTTGAAGCTCACGTGTGCTGAACAAATAATTTCATTTTAAAAAGCTACGTATTTATTTCAGGGTCTTGTTTTGCAGATGATAGATAACACATTGCCAGAATTTCTGTCTTTATAGTCAAAGTATGTATTCTTCAGTCCCATTTGTTTAGCTAAGAAGTATTCTACCTCTTTCAGCCCACTCGTCAGAGAGCAGCAATCCATTTCTCTGAAAGACTGAATCTTGTCTTGTCTGTTGCCTTGGGCTTGCTTGTATTAAATGTTTCAGTATGTTTGATTAACTCTCTCTATTTTAAGTGATGGCAAGCAGAGTGATCACCTACCTGCCTTTCAGAGTGGGGATATGATGGATGACCCTTGGAATTAATGAAAAAGCTATGCCTGATCACAATTGGTCAAGCAGGCCAGTATGTTTAAGTCTCTTTGCACTTTTATCACAGAGAATAAGATAAATCATGTAAGGCTTGTGAATTTCTTGGCCAGGTCTGTTGATGATTTAACTCTTGCCAGTGAACTCCCTAACTTTCTCTGGATTCAGAGCTATTAAAGAGAAGTAAATACACGGGTGTTCAAAGGCTTTCTCTTCCCTCTGCGGCTCTTCCCATGTTGTTCCTAACAGGAGATGAAAAGGAAAGGGCAAAAATTGCTCTGTCCCAACATGCATTCCAACTAATGAAATAATTATCTTACAATGTGGTTTGGTATGGGGTAATTGTAAAAGAAAGCTGCTTGGCAGCATGTCTTGGGGCGAGCAGCTTCCGCGATGTTTCCAATCCTTCACCCAGGGAGAAGCTCAGCAGGAGGGGTGGGATTATGAAACACAGCATGTTTTGGAAGTCCCACCCTGGGCTTTGCACAGGGTGGTGCTAGTGTGTGCTTTTTGAGCCTCTAGTTTCTTATCCAAGTTTGTGAAGACTTGAGGAGCAGCCAGCGCTCCATCTTCTTCTGCTCAGCCTGTCTCTTACATAACATCTCCAAATCTAGTAATATTTTGACAATCTCTTAATCGATGCCTAGGACAGAGATTGAGCTATTCCCTTGTATGCTTTAAAAATGAGTTGCTCCAGAGCAATATAGAGCATTGATGGTGAAGTTGCACGGGGAAGCCTATGCTAGCTCTGGCAGCACATCACATGTTATAACACCTGACTGTTCCTCAGACCAATGTACTTGTACCCTCTTTGGTGTAATCAATGGTCACCTTTGGGTCAGATTTCTGAGTTTTAGGCAACAAGAGTGATTTAGTGGGGAGAGAGTGTCCTGATCATTTTGAAGGCACATTTACAATGATGAAGAGTGAACGGAGTATGGACGAGTTTGCCATCATTTTGTAATTCTGAAAGGCTCATAAATCACATCCCCACAGCCAGACAAGCTGTTTATTAGACATGCAAACTCCTTAAACAATGCTATAAAAGTGTACCATACTTGGGCAAATGCTGTATCACCTGTCCTGAAGAAGCTTGCAGCTGTGAGAAAAATGTTTTGCAACTCCACGGAAAGGATTGTTCTTTAAAAGTAGAAGACTCTAATTGCAGAGGGAGGAAATATTAATCCATCAGGAACTCAGGCTGTCAGATTTACTCATGTATTTGAAAAATAAGAGTGGTGTTGAAGCAAAATTTAACAGGTCTGCAGAAATCTTGACTCTGATTAGTCTGTCTATGGAGCTCTACCTCAATGCACTGCTTTGTAAGATGTACACCAAAAATAAAAAATCAGTAGGGTAACGTGCATGGTGGAGATGGTCCAGAGCTTTTCTTTATAGAAACTAATTTAGTTTAATTGTTCAGACAGTTTTTCTAGCACACTCCAAATACAATCATTCTCAACCCAATGCTTTTAAGTACTTGAAAGTGCAGTGGTTTCAAAAATGAACTAAATTATTTTATATTTATGTATTGCTGGACTTGTCTGGTTTTCATGAGACTTTTCTGCTTGCCTACTTGGCTCATCTGTCCAAAGGCCTGTTAGACCTCTGTGCCGTGGCAGCATTCGAATTTACTCTCCAGTTCTAAAGAAAGTCTCCAAGATGCCTCATTCCTACAGGTATTATTAAAAACGGAGGCTTTTTGAAACAGTGTCCCAGCCAAGACTCAAGTTTGTCTGCACAAGGCTTTGTCAACAACATGAGTCTCACATTCTCCAACACATCTTTGTAGAGGAGGCTTTGTCGGGGCGCCCCAGCTGTCTGCAGCTGCAGTGGGGTCAAGGTGCTGCTGCTTGCCCAGCCCCAGCCTGTGGCTGGTCCCACAGCGCTGCTGCCGTGGTGGGAGCCCTGACATTCCAGGGGCAGCTGAGGGCGCCTGGATGAGGGGCTTTGGCCGCTTGGGTGCTTACAGGTAAAACGGATGGCTGCTGGGTGTGAGTCCTTGACAATCCAACCAACTGCTCATTTTTGGCACAAACAATTCTAGTGGATGTCCCTATCATGCCATCCAATCCAAAACACCCATTAAAAAAAACCCCAAAGGGAATTAAATATCTGTAATAGCAAAACATTCAGCTTGTAAGATACAATTGACCTGTGTGGGATAGGGGAAAAGGGAGCAAGTGTGCGGCTTCCAGCCCTGGATCAGCCAGAACCAGGTTGCTTTGTTCCATGAAGAAATCCCTCAAACCTGTGGGTGCAGTTTCCTATTAGGAGATTCCATCTCACTGCAAGACCTAATATGTTTACTCTGAAACCACAATACGGCACTAGATGAGTGTGCTATTTTTGGCTGGGGTAGAGTGAACTTTCTTCACAGTGGTGAGTATTGCTGTGCTTTGGATTTGTGCTGAGCACAGAGTTGATAATATAGAGATGTTTTTGTTATTGCTGAGCAGGGCTTACACAGAGCCAAGGCCTTTTGCTTTTCGTACTGCCACACTGGTGAGGGGGCTGGGGGTGAATGGGAGGTGGGGAGGAGATGCAGCCAGGACAGGTGACCCAAACTGACCAAAGGGACATTCCAGACCATGTGGTATCATGCTCAGTATATAAAGTGAGGGGAAGAAGAAGAAGGGGAGGATGTTTGGAGTGACGGGCTTTGTCTCCTCAAGTATCCATTACACGTGATGGGGTCCTGATCTCCTGGAGATGGCTGAACACCTGCCTGCCACAGGAAGCAGTGTATTAATTCTTTGTTTTACTTTGCTTCTGTGCATGCTTTTGCTTTCCCTATTAAATTGTCTTTATCTCAAGCCGTGATTTTTCCAGCTTTTAACCTTCTGATTCTCTCCCTGACCCTGCTGGTGGGGGAGTGAGTGAGCGGCTGCACAGGGCTCGGCTGCTGGCTGGGGTTAAAACCATGACAACAGGTCATTAAACTTATGCAGTGTGACTGTTCCTGTCCCTCAGTTTCCTGTATATCTGCTCCATTAATGGATTTCAAATCTTCTGGATATAACTGCAGGAAGCAGTGCACTAGATTTAGTGAAGCAAATTCTCAGAACTTGAAGGTGTAGTGTTTTAAACAAAGAATCTATTCTTTAACCTCCCGTTGATCTGGGGTTTTTTATAAGTTACAAAATCTTTTTTTATAAAGACCTGGAGCTATTCTGAGATGAGAAAGTGTTGGCTGGTACATATTAAAAAAAAAAAACAAACCACGGTTTCCTCCTTCAAGTATATTTTTCTACAAAGACAATAGATCCACTACTAATCAGTAATGAAAATGAACCTGAAATGTATGAGCACATTTCTACTGAAAATCCAGATGGGCCGGAAGATCTGTTTAACGTACCTAGCAATGAAAGTGCCCATTGTCTCCACACTACAATATTGACATAATATAATTTCCTTTACTGTTTCAGGTCCTAGAAATGGCAGCATAAAAGTCAATATTTAACTCTGAGTTTATATAGGACCTGTCTTGACCAGGTTCTGCTTCCTTCTCTTTCTCTGGACTTTATAAGGGTTGCTCAGATGCCTTTTGACCTTACTGGAGAGGAAATGCTAGCCCCCACGCCATTATAGTCATCCCTTCAACCAGTGTTAAGCACAGTGAAAGAGCTATAGCAGTTATTTAGACTTCTAAAGATGAAGTCAGTTTTAGACACTGATTAATTACACCCATGATGTCACCATATCCTTCCAGTCCCACCAGCACACCAGCTGAGGGGCTGTATATTATGGCCCAGCTCAGGAGAGGGCCAAGAGAGCTGAGCTGGCCAGTGGGTTCAGAGCTGCAGTCAGACACTTGGTGCTTCATCTGCTGTCAGCAGCCACGATCATTCAGCAGGGCTGCTGGATTTTTACAGCAAGAGCATGTAAAAGCCCTGTATTGTTGTTCAGACAGGCAAGTTGGCCAATTTATCAGGTAAGCCTGGTGTTCAGGCACAGTGCTGCAGAAAACAGTGAGACAAATCAAGATAGACATCGGTCCCGTGCAGTTCCTCTGGTAGTAAGGGACTGGCAAAAGATGTCCCAACATGAGGAGAAGATCATGCTCGTTTTTCCTTCTCTTTCCAAATGAATGCTGAGAAATTTATGCTCTGGCCAACCTTAATCCCATACCCCATTCAAAACATTCGTATTGTTCATACAAATCTTTACAGAAAATATATTTTATGATCACCAAACAAGTTTGTTTAACTTCTACAAATCTTTTCTTTCAAAAAGTAGGTATTAAACCCAAGGCATTAAAATTGTTTATGTAAACCAAAGCTTAAATTTTCTTCTCCTGAAATTAAAAATGAGTAGCATTAAGTGAACCAGCAGACGCATAAGGGAGTCAATTTTGACTATCTAGTGCTGAAAGGAATATATTCAGAAAATAATTTGTGAGCAAATGGAGCATTCAAATTTTGTAAGACATTGAACCAATTTGTAAAGCTGAATACTTCTCATTACAGTTTGTTCTAAGCATTCACAAAAAGACAGAAAAAGCTAAAGTAATCATTTGTGTGATCATATTTTTGGCTAATATTCTATTGCTCCTGGTGTAGTAGGACTTTGAATCTCCAGCTGTGAGTTGGTATCCATTTTATGAGGGACTGTTCAAGAAAGGAGAATCCATCCTTGTCCAGAGTGCTTGAAAGTCTAAATTTCTGAGAGCTGATATTACAAAGGACTGGAGAGAGAGCTGGCATTACAGGATTGAAAGCAAAGGTTGAGAAGATAAGGAAACAACAAAAGAATTATTTCTGTTTAAAGCAAGACTTTAGAAAGTAGCATAACTGGAGGAGCTACAGTGAGTTACATGTTAATCCATATGCATATATTAACCCAAGGATGTCACATGTCCCAAGGATGGTAAAAAAAAAGAGAAATGTCTGAGATTGGGCTCATGTGACCAAGTGGAACCAAAAGGTAATGCAAGCTGTGCCCTGAACAGGTTGATCCTGGGGAGAGTGTGGAGCAGTTTTGTGTCTGTCTTGTGCTTCCTGGACACATTTAATTTACTAAAATGTACAAGAAAACATTATTAAAGTACTCTGGTTAATCATGAAAAAAGCGCATCTCTACAATCAGTTAATGAATAGGTTTTGTGCCAGGCAACCGGTTCTGTTGTTTCAAGGTGTTTAGTTTAGCAGTGGTGACTGAAGCCACCCGCCTCCTCAATCTTACTTGGAGTGAGTATGAACACAAGTAGGAAGAAAAAAGAATAGAAAGGGTGGTAGGAAGGAGTGGTGACATCTCAAAACAACCCCATGATTAAAGTAGAGACAGCTGGGAGAGCGAGAGGTGACATGATACAAAGACACAGGGAGACCTCAGGGAAGAGAGTACAGAAGATAAAAGGTGTATCTGGAAGAAACATAATGATAATTCATACTGATAAGGTCACACAGACACCCAGATGGGTGCCAGAGGCAGTCTGGAGGCTGCTCACAAGAGGCCTGGCAAGAGACAATGAAGGACCCAGCCTTAGGAGGTGAGGGATGACAGTGAAATGCACATAGGGATCACAGAGGGTTAAAAGCATATCTGGGGAGTAGCAGGGAGATGGAGTCATTGGAGGAGCTCTCAAAATTGTTAATAGCAATGAGATGAGAAAATCCGGTTAAAAATTGACTGGTATTTTTCTTTAATCGTTGCTGGAGGAAAATAACTGACAATTGCTTCTTTCATCTAGTGCACTCTATCTTCTACACATTTTTAGCTCTGGCAGGAAAACATTGGAGTTGGGGAAACAATTTTTGCATTGAAACTTTGTACAGTTTTGGCCATTGTTTTAATGAAATATCTTGGAGTGTGTGTTGATTGCTCCCTTGAGTGTATTCATTATTTGCTCAATCCATTTTCATGGATTGATTATCTGTAGTTGGCATTCATACTCCAGTGCCACCAATGCCAAGATGTTACTGTTAACCTTGCTATTAAGTCATTTGCATAACTATTCAGCTAAAGAAATCAGATGATTTAAGATCTCTACCTCATAGTAAAAACCTGCTGTTCTCCCATTTGCAGTGGAGCAAATTTTTAAAAATACATGTCAAGATGTCCTGGTTTGACAGGAAGGAAGTTTTTAAGGAAGGTATAGTCAAACCAATCACGGGTCAGAAGTGAGTATTGACATCTGGTGTGGCCACTAAGGAGATGTGTCACCTCTGAGAACATGGGGAGATAAAGGAAAGATTCACAGACGAACTTCCTTTTGTGTTCCGGCGGCGGAAAGGAGCACGTCTCCTCCCTCACCCAGCCCAAGGCCTGAAGGCCTGGGCCTGGGCCTGGGTGCGGGAGGGGCAGCCATGCGGCCTGAAGTCACTCGGCCTGAGGATGAGAGGTAGGCCGGAGCCCGGAGAGAGAGAGGTGGAAGGGAATGGACTGAACCAGCTTGCAGGATGGAAGGGTGGAGAGACGAGGAGATGGTTCTCTACCCCCTCTTCCCCCCCCTCCCAGAGAGAGAGACTGCATCTGTGCCGGCCAAGTGGAGCGGGGGAGGTTCCCAGTGTGGGAGTCCTGGAGTTCCTGTGTGTGTCCCGACAGCAGCAGAGACTTTTTAACCCTTCCCTTCCTTGGGAAAGGAAAACTTTATGAAACATTAATCCTTCTTGAGCAGTGTTTGGAGTGAGAAGAGAGACAGCCTGGAGTCCTGTGACGTTAGAGGAATTGATGGGAAGAATTCGGTGGGAGGAGATTGATGGAGTGGCTTTGGCTGGACTTATCTTGTATGGCCATAGACTGAACAATCTGTCTTTAATATGTGAGACTGCATTTAGGTGGATGCAGTGGCTGGATGCCAGATGAGGCGACCTGCTGCAGTGATGCTGATGCCAAGTGGATGAAGAAGGAAGAAACCCTCGGCCCCAGGGGTTATAAAATGGGGGGGACGGTTTTGTCCCAAAAAAGGAGCTTCTGGTACTTGGTAAAGCGTCGTTGAATCCTGAGGGCAGTTTCGGTCCATGGATGGTGGTGAGAGCACCAGACATGGAAGGACACTATGGTTTGCAAGAGAGACTCCTCTCTTCTTAGATGAACTGAGATTTGATTATTTGAGTATTGTTAACCGATCAGGAAATCCAAGGTTTTGTCTGATTGAAGGGAAGGGTGGAAGCTGGGAGGAGGAGGAATGTTTCAAAGAGTTTTCATGTTTCCTGTGTGTTTCTTTCCTTAATGTAAATTAATAAAGTTTCTTTCTTATTTCTAAGTCTGAGCCTGCTCTGCTCTATTCCTGATCACATCTCACAACCATTATTAGTAAAAAATATATTTTCATGGGACACTGGCTTGTGTCCAGTGTCTAACCATGACACAAGAGTAGGAAACAGAAATAAATTAGAGCTCCAAATACACAGCTCAAAATATTTTGGGATTTGGAAGTCATTATTCAGTATTTAATCCAATATACAGTATCTAAAACAATACAGATTTTAAAATCTGCTGTTGCACATATTTACATAGTGGATTTTGCACTTTGCTGTTAGTGAATGTTAGTAGACATAAAATTTAGAGAAATAATCTTTATCTGAAAAGTAACTACAGATGGCAAAACCAATTTGAGAAAGGTCATGTTCATCTGTTTGATCAAAATTCCTAAAGTGTTTGTTTAAAAGATATTTGAACTAAAATATCAAATACAGCAAAGAGGACTGCAACTGATTTAGGCTGGTCACTCAGAAGTGAGAAACTCAGCTTGATATTAAAATACAGTCAATCAGACAGTGAAACTGAAGGACAGGATGGATGACGAACATGAGAGTAGGGGAGAACTAAGTTCTATAGAAATGAGATACTGAAAAATAAGACTGAATTTGAATCCTCGGTTCAAGCTCCCCTGACATTTATAAATGTAATCTCCGCTGTCAGTTTAAAACAGGAATGGATGAGTTAAATAATCCAGGGAAAAGGGGATCCATCAAGCACACTCAGCCCAGCCATGTGAACCTGGCTTCGCTGCTCTCCCAGTCCAGCTGGCTTTCTGTCTGCACGCACAGACTGACTAATCTGCCGCCTGAGTGGGCTGCTGCTGCTTGTTAAGCCAATTCTTAAAATAATGGCTGACCTAATTATATAGCATGGATCTTTACCTTAAATATATATGATGACTGTTTACATGAAATGCATACTAGGTATTTTGTAATAATTGCTTCTCACATCTTGTCACTTCTTCCTTCACTGAGCACAGTTAAAGTGATGTGTATTTATGCATCAAACTTTACAGCACAGATTTAGAAAGCAGAAAGTGTTAAACTGATTGCTTTTCCCTAGCAGGCACTGAGGACGTGGGTAAAGGGGAGGAATAGTGATAGTGTCATTATCTGTCTTTATTAACTTCTCTGACATAGGTTGAAAGCTTCTAGACAGGTAAAACTGTCAGTGCAGTAATACTACCAACGAGGTACAAGTTTTGATTGCAGAGTTCATTAGGTAGCCTGCTAGGTTTTAGATCAGAGTCATTAATTACTGTGAAAGTGTCAGACATTGCAGGGATTCTCTTGATGCAGAGTCTATTTAACATCTTCTCTACGACAATGAAAAAGTAGCATATTTTACAGGTGAAGTCAGTGGAGACAATCTAATTATCTACCACCTATATATTTATAGGGTGTGAGGCAAAATTATGATCAGTGCTAGAAATGGATTTGCAAATGGGCACTACCCACTTTCTCTGTACAGAAAGCTGGTTCATAGGCTAGAAGCAGTAGCTAAGTGCTATTGCTGTAGATGGTTTCTGCAGATCCTCTTCTCTGCTCTCTTCATTGGAACCACCTTGGATGTTTCTAGAAAAGTTGCAGTTGTGGCTTCAGGTGCACTGCAGACATGGTTAAATCAAGGTTTAGAATTCCCCCTAATTTTTCCTTATTCTGGGCTTTTATGACACCAGTTGTTACAGAATCAGTTTTAAATGCTGCAGACAAAACAAAGAATTTTCTTTTACATGCCAACATCTTTTTTGGGGTGTTTGAATTTAGGGACACTTAAACAGGTTGCATCAGTATTTTAACACTGGAAGTTCAGATTTTAATTTCAAAATGGTAATTTTCAACAAAACTTGAGCAACTGTTATTAGAAATAAACGAAATTAAATATTACAAGATGGTTCAATAGTCTGTAAGTTTAGTAAAACGTGATGTCCTAGATTTGCCCAAACAATTTTTTCTTTTTCTAAAAATCCTCTCAAAGTTTTATATTTCATTACTACAAGACATTCCTCTCACAAATGTATTTCAGCTCTCAATTAGAAGACCAAAGACTGTTTATCCAAGATAGTCTACCTCTGGTATTCCCTAGTGTTTTTACCCTCCCTGACCATACGTACTTTGATAAATCTGAAAAGATAACAAGCTGAGAATGGAAAAATGATAGACCTGGAGGCTACAGTTAGCTGTCAGTATTAGAGACATTGTGGTAGGCAACAAAGGTATGTGGGGATCTATGCATAAAAGAAACATAAGCAAAATCTCTTGAGGATCATAGGCTCCGGGGTTTTGTCCTTCCTCTAAATGACAAGTGGCAAGACCAGTGTAGGGCCCCCTTACACCCACAAAAAGTGGAAGGATGAGAAGACTGTCATATTTGTGTAACGTGCAAAAAAATTTGAGGATAAATGCAGTTCCATAAGTGAAAAAGAAGCAAACAAAACCCAGGAGTTCCACATAATTTTGGGGAGGAATGAAGTCAACAGTGAATCCCTGTTGGAAGAGCCATCAGTGCTGTTCATCTGCAGCTCCAGTGATTGCTGTGCCTGTGAACATGGTGGGATTAGATATTTCCTGTGAGCTTCTCAGGTAATTAATTCTCTGCTGGGACCCTGGGGAGTAATAAACTTGGTCCTGTGGTTTGATAGCAGGTAACAGAAATGGCCTAATATGAGGTCACTCCCTATGGCAGGAAATGGGGTCTCCTTCCTCAGATGATGGTTGGGTTGTGTCCATATTGGACTATTTGAAAAAGCTCAGCAAGCCACTCTGTACCACTTAGAAGTGGACTGCATTAGAGAAAACCACTGCAAATGAAGAGATGTTAGTGTGGGGTTTGGGTTTGGTTGTTTTTTTTTTCTTTTTTGTGTGGGCAATTTCTGCTGAGACAAGATTTTTTTCCCAAGTGTGCCCTTTTCATCACATTGTCCAGATTATTTAAAATGAACAGGCAATAGATTTCCCATATTTCCCTCAGGAGGCTATTCCACAGTCTAATAAATCTGATTCTTCCATTTTTTTCTAGCTGAGCTAAGATTTTCTTTTTGCTACTTCAACCCAGTGCTGCTAGCCATGCCCCATGCTGAATAGTCTCTTGGTTGTTTTGTGCTCTGAAAAGAATTGAAGTTTTATTATCCTCTTTCTTTCTCAGCCATGTTAAAAATATTCAACCACTATCATAACTTCCTATGAATTGTCTTCAATCCTGTCAGATGCTTTCATTTCACTTCACTGAATTTCCTCCTGAACACTTTTTGAACTGACTTTTTAAAGTCATTCCCTGTTTCTAAACTTCCTCTTGCCATAAGTTCTGCTAACATCTATAACAGAGTATATGAGCTGTGGCATAGCCCATGGCCGCTGCTTAAATAGGTGTCCTCACTCTGCTGCCTGTTTCTGTGTTGTGACAAAGAAAGGCACTGTGACACATGGAGCCCGATGTACAGCTGCTTAGACAAGATCCTGAACTGCTATTCCTAGCATAGGCTGTTATTAATATTTCACACATTACAAAGATATTTTTATTTATCTCTTCCTTTTTGCACCATGCCCTGGAGTCACAAAGAAGCACATTCTTTTCCTTTACCCTAACATATACATTTAAATGTCTTTGTTATCTGCCTTTCCTCACAGACACTGGTGCTAGATAGCTTTTCTTCTGTACAATTGTAAGCAGTGCTGCACCTGAAAATTGCTGGCACACTTCTAAGGGGAAGAGTTGAGTGACCCAGGCCTGAAGGTTCACCTCACCAGGAAGACAGTCGCTGAGAGTGGCCTAAATTGTCTTAATTTCCACTCTCCTGAAGTGCTGTTCTGTAGGTGGCTGTCCACCATGGACCCTACAGTGCTCTGGGTTTGGGAATAATCCCAAAAATTAACTTCAACTTCATGTAGTTCTAAGAGATCTGCTCTACTTTATGTTTGTAATTGCATTCATCAAGACGTGGAACAAAAAAATACTTGTTTGCAGCTTCAATAAACCTATAGTCCATCGAAGGGGGCCATATCTGGAGAAACAGAAGTGCTGTTTCCAAGCAAAAATGTCTGTGCTTCCTAAACACATCCAGGCTAAATCCACTGACAAATTAGCCTGGCACCCAGTGATCTCAGAGTCTTTCAGATTTAGACTGCAGCTGAGCAGAAGTGTTGAAGGCCAACATTTTGGCCATAAGCTGTTCCCATTCCCTGCTGAATATGGTACAAAGCTGCAAAAATAATTGTGCTGGGATGGTGCAGGGAGTTCAGAGTAAGAAATCTACAGCTGGAGATGAATGGCCTCTGGAGGGTTGACAGATGCCATCTAAGCTTGATGAGTGTAGACACTGAAATGTGGCAGTTTGTGGATGAAGTTTCATAGGTCTTCAGTGCAACTCTCTCATTCATCCTCCTTTTTTGTGTTTATGGCAGCACTTAAGAGGCTCTTGGCATTCTTCATGAGCAAAAAAGGAGATAATTTAGACAATGATTAAAACCCTGACTCTGAAGGCACTGCAGTGCTCTGCAGTTTGGATGCCTTCAAGGCAGAGCCAGATCTGGCAGCCAGAGGTTCAGCAGCATATTCTACTTCTCTGTACAGCAGGGGAGGTTTGGAATGCACCTGCCAGGATCAATGAAGCTGATTTTGGGGAAACGTAATAATGGTGGTGTTTTGGTGCAGCAGGATCATGCGTGTAAAGGAGGAAGGAAGGCAGCATTACTTAATGATAATAAAATTTTAATATAAGAGGACAACATTTAAATGAGCCCAAAATCTAAACCTTGGATATGGTCTGTGGAGGTGTGGTGGAGAGACAAGAAAGGGGAAGCTTGAACGGTTGGTAACCGTACTGCATTACCTCATTTTTACAATTTCCCAGAGGCCCAGTGTTGTTAAGGCTTTGTGTTTGTGGGTGCACTTGTAGCTGGGACACACTCCTTTCACCAGCGCTTCATAGCAGGAATGACTCTGCACAGGCACAGTCCTGCTGCTGCTCTCCTCCAGACTGCTGTATGAGCCATCCTTCTAATGCCCTGATCCTACTTGTTTTTCGAGCCTCCTACAAACAGATATCCTGGAAGGCTGAAACAGTTCAGGAGGTCAATAAAATAACAGGGAAAAGACAGACCCTCATGGGTGTCCAGAGCCCCTGACGTGTGGCAATGCAATTATCAGCTGATCAAACAGCTGTATATCACTGGGGGCAAGGAGCAAGGGGGGCAGCAGGCATCTTGTCACCAGTCTCTTGTTGCAGCTTTCAGACTGAGCCTCCCCATGACAGAGCTGGAGTTAGGGAGGCTGGGGAGCCGGGAGGGTGGGAGGGCCCCTGCCTTGACTGGACATTCAGCCTTGCGCTTCACAATTTGCACTGAGACCGGTTTTGACTTTTCCCTTTGTGGAAGTGTCCAAGGGGCAGACTGAGTGGTAAATGAAATGGGAGGCAAGGAAGAGCAGCCTCCCATGACCTCTGCTGCTACTGGGGATAGGTGTCTCCTGTGGGAGAGAGGGTCAGAGGGCATCTGTCAAAACAGGACAGGCTGTGGGGAGTCTCTGGGACAAAGGCAATGGCATCAGGGGTCGCCGTTCAGTGCTATAAAACATGATGCACTGGAAGACACAGGGAGACCTGAGATGCATTGTGTTTGTGTCCTTGCCAACCGCTGTCCTCTGGAAGGAGCAGCTTGTCTGAATTAGCCGTGGTCTTCACTGACAATGCTTGGAATAGCCAGGCACTATGATGGACTTCCACTCATCTCAAAACACTTGGCAGGGAGTGTGCAGGTCTGCTCCAGCTGGGGAGGGAAATACCTGGCTGATGGCTGGACAGGGAGGTGGGAAAAGGGATGGGGCAGCAGCCAGGGTCAGGGCTGGGGTCCCCAGTGCTTACACCAACCCACTCCTCACCACACAGGCAGGACACAACTCACCCTCCAGGCTGTGAGCGATAAGGGAAAGGGTAAATGGATTTAGGGGAGAGAGGGGACAAAACACCTGTGAGAGCAGGAAAAGCTGTTTGATTGTAAAAGTGGTGTGAGGGTAAAGCAATTCTGCTGGAGTAGCAATTGTGCCCTCTTCAGAGGGAAGCATTTAGAGGAAGCGGCTGAAACACAGTGGTGTTGTTTGTGCATTTGAACCTAGGATAAAAAGACAGAGTTTCCTTATTACCATCAGTATGCCCTTGTTCAGCACTTCCTCGTATTTACTGTAGGAAATACCTTCAATATCTCAAACAGTGAGGTTATCTGACTGCAAACACTTATTTAGTCATCTAAGCAACTTGCACCAGGGAAGAAAATAGGTAGTTTAAGTAATGTGGGTCACTCATTTCCCCAGAGACTGCATTAAATTTGCTGACAGGCTCAGTCCGGAGCACTTTTGCATCACTTCCCCCTTTGCCCATGATCCCGAGCACCACTGGGATTCACTGAAATCTGCTCTACTTCCTTTTTGTGCTGTGAAGTTTTAATCTGCTTTTAGGAGAGACCTAACCAACATAGCTTTTGAGTGGCTTCCACCGTCAGCCTTATCACACAGCCTTTGAAATATTACTGTCTTTTTTCCCCAAACCTCTTTACTGCTGGGGCAAAAGGGCATCAGAAGTGCAGTAGCACCCAAGTGGCTCAGAAAATTGCATCTTCAGCAAGGCGTTTTAGGAAACACAGATGGCTTTAACCTGTAACTATCTGCTGAACACACAGACATGGAGTGTAAAATCCCTGCAAGCTGGAGACATCAGTCGGAGGAGGGCACACAAGCGACAACTTTGCACAGTGCACCTCTCGCAGGCAAACAGCTCACCACGGTGCCTGGGATGACTGCTGCAGCCGCGGCCAAAGACTCCGGTGTAAAGCCTCTGGGAGGGATAAGTGCATCGTTGACAGATGCTATTGTGGCAGGAATGTCTCTACTTGTGCCTCAGAGTCGGGTTGAAAATTCCTCTCTCTTTTCTTCAAACATGAGCAAAAAGAGCAACCAGATTTTGGGAGATAGCTACTTCATTCTGAGAAATGTCACCTCAGCATGGTGCTGATTGTAACATTAGAAAATCTTAATGATTGTAAGAGCAGCATGGTTTAATCTGCACTTTTTAATAAGTAAGAAAAACTCCTGCACAGAGTTCTCTGCAGCAAGACAAGTTGTAATGTCTATTTAATACAAATGTGTACAAAATGTCAGTAGTGCACAATATCCAGCAGGAAAAAGAAGGTGAATCTCTCTGGTCTTACAGACAAATTGAGAACAAAGTATTAATCAAAAAATTAATGATTGAACAGTGCTGTTAAATTTCTGCCTTTTATTTCATAAACAAACTGCACAGAGCAGTAACAGTTTACAGTTCAGGAAGGACACAGCTATTCCCCATGCTGACAACCACTTATGCTCTATTTAACACATGGAATTTAAGTGGTGCAGAAAGTACACTTGGCCAGGAATTGCTGTCTGAAAGCCTCTTCAAAGAAAAATGCATTTACTGCCAAAAAATTAGTTTTCAGTAGGAAATTTCTTAGTATTGTGCAGAGTCATAGACTTTCCTCCTGTTTTGTAATTAGACATCAAAAGAAAGCCTGTCATTTAAATTAAAATATATCACTTGAGATCCTTTGAAACAAGCAGCATGCTGAATATAAATAATTAGTCATATTTCTGTTTATTTTAATCTCACGAATCTACTGTTGAAAGCCATTGTTAAGCACGCAGTATGGCATTAGAAAGACTCCTGCTAACTTTCACAGGCTCTGGGATAGGCTCCAGTGCTTAACAGGTTGTGTAGATGAAATAGCACTCATAATTACACACATTTGTCCACAGCTAGACTGGACAGGTTATGTTGATTTTGCTTTATCTGTGGTGACTAGGTAAAAATGAATGGCCTTTACTATGTGGGAGGTCAGAGTAGATATCTTAATTATGCCTCTCAGACTTGTGCTCTGTGCATTTACAGGTTAGTGAGGGATGGGGACACACGTGGGATGGAGAATGGGGAATGGGGATGGGGGATTCAGGAGACCCTTGTCTGGAAGAGATGCTAGTGAAAGCTAGAGGCACACAAATCACAGTCAGCTCTCTCCCGTTTTCTTCCCCAGCTTTGCAATAGGAAATCCTGAATCAGGGAGGCGTAATGATCGGCTGGGTAATTTATATAGCCCGAGGCATACTTGCTTGTGTAAGAGAGAGTTTGCACAAAACAAATGTCACTTCAGATTGAGCAGTAACAGACTGTTTCAGAAAGGAGAGACACAGCTCTAGGAGTGACATGTTCAAGGATGAACCCATGTGCTTGCTGGCAGAGGCTGTCTCAGTGTCTACCTGTTTCTGTTTCCTACTCTTGAGGTAAAAATAAGCTCAGGTCGGTGGTGAAGGCAGAGATGTCACTTCAGGACTTTTATACTCTAACCATTGCTATTTTGGGGTTCATTTGCTCAACCTTTGTTAGTACAAAAGCAACAGCAAAAATGGTTGACAACAAACTAAACCAGGAAAAGGGACAGTATTTAACCAATAATCAGGGGTGTGGTAACTGGATGCAAATATGGTAAAAAGCAACAGGAAAAGTCCTAAGCATTGTTATCCAGACTGTTTTCCTTTCAAAAAGATTGTCTAACAAAGATACAGCTTAAACTATAATAACCCAATTTGCTATGACTGAATATATCAGTTAAAAGAATCCCAGCTGCATTACTGAATCCCTTTAGACACGCTTTTTTTCTGTTATTAATATTTGGCATTGAATTGATGTGAATTGCTCACACAAGTTCAGCCCTGGGTATTTGATGTGGTAAAACAAAGAAAACTATAGAATAGTCTGTTTCATACTGACATTCCTACTCAAAGATGATAACAGAGGTTCTTTTCTAATACTGTGCCTTTCTTTCACCTTGTCACCTAACCAAGATCAACAGAACAAAGTAAAAATAAAGGTAGTAAAAGGAAAATTTCCGTTATACTTGATTTTTATCTAGTAAGATGATCTTAAACTCTCTTGAGAAAAATAAAACAGTACAAATATCACTGTGTTTGCTTAGTCACTCACAATTGCAGAAAGTGGGTCCTAAACACCCTTTGATATTTCTTGATGTTTCTTTGTATTACAGTGGCAGTGAGATACCAGAGCTCTGTTTTTTCCTAGCCCTGAAAAAAAATCAAACCAAAACTAAAAAACCCACCAGGGCAAAGTCTGTTTCTGCGAAATTTATTTCTAAAACAAACCCCATCCATGAGGCAACAGACGAATGCAGCAGCAAGCTGCAAGGTATCAAAACAACTTTTTTGTAAAAATCACAATCCCTTTTAAGACAACATCCATATCCCTTACAGCCATATTGACTTATCAGTTCCCAGCTGGATTTGCCCATTTAGGGGTTTCTCCATTTGCCAGCACCTTAAAAATAAAGGACCTCAAAAGTGCACTCATTGTCCTTTCTTTTAGACACAACCTTCTACTCCAAAAAAACCCCAACTAATACACCAAGTTCCCTTGCACCAACAGAGCAATGCAAGCTGTCTATATCAACACCAGAGTCAGGTTCTCTTGGAGTGTTTTCGAACGTAAAATTAATCAGCTAATTCTGTGAATGTGCTTTAAAATGAAATACTACTCCAGCCAGTTTCTTACTAATCTCACACTAGAAATCTTTGGAAGAGAAATGCTGCATGTAATGCTTTGCACTGAGATGGATATTCTGCACTGAGCTGTACTCAGCACATGTTCATGTAACCCAGGTAATTGCAAACCAGGCCACTCTGTGACGCTGCCCTGCCCTTGGCTATACATAACCAGTGCTTGCAATCTCTGGGTGTCTTATCAGCTGGATTTTTCCCACAGAACCTGTATTTGAAGGTTGTGACTTTTCCAAACATGAAATCTGGATGAAGCTTGCTGTTTCTGAAAAGCCAAGATCTTGCTTGTGCTTGATGGCATGAGGCACTTGGGTAAGTGTAAAGGGAAATAGTTTAAAATAATGTCTTTGGCATTGAGTTGTTGCAGGAGAGCTTCCTTTACCCCTTCTGTCTCCCCATGTGGCTTCAATCAATGACATATTGGCACCTCAGGCACCTAATGCTGATTTCTCTTGTATAAAACCCAGAAGGCTGCCAAGAGCAAGGGATGTGCTGATTGCAACCTGGTTTCAATGCACAGTGAGAGTATAATGAATCCTTAACAGCAGGGCAAAGCAGTGCCTGAAGGTGCTGCTGGGCCATGATTACCCACCCTGCACCTTGTGCTCAGAGGTGGGAGGTACTGCACTGTTATTCCATCTCTTACCTCTGTTTTCATGTCAAGCTCTCAGACAGGCTGCCATGTTTTCCCCTTTGGTAGCTTAAGCTCTGCAGAGCCAGGATATTTTCTCTTCTGTCATGGGTTCCTTATCCTGAGAGGGCCTTTAGGCACTGTTGTAGTAAAGGGAGTTTTACTCTTTTCTATGCAGCAATGCAGGTAAGGAGGGGCGGGGGGTGGGTGGGAAATGCAGCAGCTCCTTACTGAAGGAGATGAGATGATGATTAGCAGAGAGAGTCACTCCATGAAAACATGCAAGGCACCAAAGGACTGATGCCTCCCTCCCACCTGGATGAACTTCTCTACACACATGCATACATATATCTCATGGTAATTTTAGTATGAGTTGAAAGAAGAGGGTCAAAACCCAATAATTATACAAGTACACTTTGAGATATGAATTGTGCTTGTGCCTTCAAATGCCTATTTAACCCTAGGCTTAGCTTACCAGCTGCTTACCAACCTGCAGTTCAGGTTCCCATTTGGTGCCAGGGTGCCTCTGCAAGAGCTTTTAAATAATGGTCCCTGCACAAAGAGAAGTCAAAAGCCACTGCACAGTAGCCCAAAAACTGAGAAGGTCTTTTGTACTTTCAGAGGGAGTGGAAGTTGAAATGATTTACAAGAGGTGACTCAGTGGGATTTTCAGAGCTGGTCCGTATGGATGCGTGCAAACAGGTCCAAGTTCCTTTGCTCTGACTAAACCTGGTTCAGAAACTCCAGAGCTGTGCTACTGCTGTGCTCAAGTTGACTTGCCTTGCTGAGAAGCTAATAGAGTTGTGTGGCTTTCAAACCAAAGCTGGCTCCTGGCCAACCAGCCTGGAGCACAGGCAGAGTGAGCTCATGTCTGCCTGCACCCACCCATGGAGACAGGGCATAGAGGTTATGTTTAACATAACTGCAAGGATACTGTTCTTACCTATTCCAGGCCTCAGCGAGCATCACACTTTTGAACCAGGGCTTTGGCTTTGCCTTGACCAGAAAGAACAACTGATGCAGAGGATGTTCCAGGGAACGTGAGCTGAGGGCAGTGGAGAAAAAGATGACACTTGAATTTCTAAATCACTTTGAAAACCTTGGGTAAACTCCTTTCTAACTACAGCCTATTGTATGACAGTGCCCCCTCAGCTGAGGATATAATCTTCCTGAAGTTTTAAGTGTTCTGAATTTTTCCAAAATAAAGGTTAAATTAGTTTTAGATTGTTTTTTCTTCCAGTATCTTCTGCATTTGTTTATCTTACACCAATCTGAGGGTTCTACCTGAAGTTTCAAACATTTCAAAATCTATCACTTAAGACTTTGTAAAATCAGTCTGCTTAGACAGAGTCTATTTATATACACTCAGGCAGTAATTGTAGCTTGCTATGGTTCTAACATCCCAAAAAAGACATTCAAAGGAATAATTGCTTTCCGTATTATGTTAGCTTTAATAAAGCAGCCAAAGAAAAAATTGGCATCTGTTTCCTGGCATTTTTTCGCATTACTTAGCCATAATATTTTTGAAATCACAAAGTTCCTCTCAAAATACTAAAATATGATTAGGCTGTGAAATCTGAATCCAATAAAGGAACATCCTGTGCTTGAAGGATGCATTGCTGTCATGAAGCCATGAATTAAATTTAAAAAAACCCCCAGTGTTTAAAAAGCAGTATCAATTTACTGTCACATTTTCATGTAATTAGTCTTTTACATATGTGGATATGTACGATCGCCTTTTAAATAGGTAGATACTTCTTAAAACCTCTCAAGTGGGAAAATGAAGTTGATTTCAAAACAGAAAGTCAGTAGGGTTATAATTTCATAATTAATCCTTCCTTAAAGTTCCCAAGCATTAATAAAGAAATAGCATTGCCTCTGTTTGGACACAGGTACCTAAAAAATTGTCCTCTTGTCAGGAAGGGTCACACTACTCGTTTGGAGAGTGACAGAAAGATGTAAAGTTGTCTCAGAGGTGTGGTGCTGCTGCCTGCATGAAAGTTCTAAAACTCAGAGCAAACTGAAAAGTGGTGAGTCCTGGTTTTCAAGGATTTCTGATGATCTGTCCCAGATTAGGAGTCAATGAATTTTTATGACAAAGGCTTCCCCAGACCTTACATGTTTTGGGATAGCTTTTCACCCCAGCTGTCACAGCTTCTTCTCCTAGTTACTCAAATATTAATATTCTTTCCTACATCCTGATGAATCTTTGGATGTACAATGAAATCTTGAAGTAGCAAGTATCTCTACTAAGTGTTTTCTAAAGAGTCCAGTCTATTCATACTTTTTTTTAAAGTCCTTTCAGCCTTGATTTACACATGAAGGACAAGCACATGTAGCAGTGGTTCTGAACTATTAATTTTTTGTTACCGCTATATTGGCCACTATATGTCTCTTAAAAGTAAAGATTTTATACTTCTCAAACTCAGATCTTGGCCAGCCTATATTGATTTCTTCCCCTCAAAAAAACTCCTAAGTTTTTTTTTTTTTGAGATGCTGAACAGAACAGGATGTTCATAGTGAGTGATTATGTTCTCACTATAGTAGCATGTTTTCAGCATTTTATTATGTCACACAGTATTTTATTAATTCACCAGATTGCAACTGAGGACTGATCAGAGACACTGTTCCTATGAGAACTGGAATAGGTTTCCAATCTCTCCATCCTCCCACATTAACTAGATTTCATCAGAGCTAGTTGTGATTCCACCATGAAGTTAGTATTAAAATGAATATTTTATTCATATATATATAAAAAATGCAACTTGTTAGAGGAATACTTTTACACCAAGGGATTCCAATGACTTTTTGAAGGCTGGACTTGCCTGTGTTTGTGAGGCTTCTCTGAACAATGGTTAGCAAATGTATACAAACATACGTCAATACCTCCTTCACGCAGCGATGATGGGTGTTATAGGTCATAACAAGCACCTTGCATTTGCGATCAGACATAAGGTTTCACAGTAATAATAGCAGGTCCCCATTGTCTTTTCTGGGTTAAGCCAGGATTTGGTCCTGGATGTTGGAACTGGGCAAGAGGTTGCCAGATCAGCAACCTTTAAGAAGATCTGTTGTTAACTACAGAGGGCAGTTGGAGTTGCCTAAAAATGTATGGCTCGCTTGCAAAGCATTCCTGGTTATACACTGGAGAACTGAATTTATTCCACGTACATGGATAACCCCGCTAGCATGGAAGAAGAGCAAACAGGCACAGATATAGATGAAACATCTCCAAGGTCCTTTATTTCCTTAAGTTTGTCAGTGAGAGGGAGAGCATCCACTCAATATGACTCAGGAAACCCATGCTTTTGGAGATTGCTATAGCAGTCAAGCTCCCCGCAGGCACCATGAACAAGATCTAAGATCTAAGGGCTGACAATGTACTTAAGACCAGCCTTTGAAGATTAAGGTTAGGCAGTGGCTGCCTTGCACGGAAGACAAACAGTGGAGAGTGCCTCTGGAAGGGTTCCACTTATGCTAGGACATCTGCTCTGTGCCCAGACAGCTCCTGGGATGCTACCAGGAAGTCCCCTCAGGGGCTGGCCCCTCCAGGAGCCAGCAGAAACACAGGCAGATGGCACAGCACTTCACAGAACCATAAAGTCGTTTAGGTTAGAAGAGATCTCTAAAATCATTGAGTCCAACCATTAATCCAGCGCTGCCATGTTCACCAGGTCCCTAAATGCCACATCTACACTTCTTGTAAATACCTCTGGGGATGGTGACTCAATCACTTCCCTGTACATCCTGTTCCAGTGCTTGACAACCCTTTCAGTGAAGAAATGTTTCCTAATATCTAACCTCAGCCTCCCCTGAAGCAACCTGGGGCCATTTCCTCTGATCCACTTTGCTCAGGTCTGCTCAAGTGTGCTGCTTGGGTGTTGAGGGCTCACTCTCTCATCAAGCTGGTGGACTCTGTTGGAAAGCATCCTGACAGAGGTATGAAGATCTCTCTCCCCTCATGACTTTTATTGCCCAGACATCTCTCTGCTTGTTCTGATGCCTCTTGCATTTATTGTGCAGTCCCCTGGCCAGGCTAACCTAAGGAGTTAGGCCTCTGCAGCCCTCAGAGTGGCTCTGTTGCCGGCCTCAGGATCTCCTGGACAATCTGGCAGAAACTTTATACTCTGCCATATTCTCCAGTCACTCTGAAAATATTTGAGAGGACCAAGAAAAGATGATCAACAACCTTATTTTACCCAATGAGATAAGTTGGTCTAATTTAAGATTTCTAGACTTCCTCTAGAAAACTTGCCCTTGTAATGTCTGTTTTAGCTGTAGAGAAGATGTGACTGTGCTGCTGTAGTTGTTAGCACGGTACCTGGGAAACATCAGAGTCTCATTTAGCCATGGGATAATGTCATATAGGACCCTGAAAAAAGGGCATTTAAATTCTGAAAACATTTTTAGAAGGACATCTACATGTGTCAGGTCTTTTCTTCTTCCTTCTAATCATAATTCACCCATTAGTTGAACGGGATGAGCCAAATTAATGTGTATTTGGGCTGGTGATTTTAAAAGGTGTATGGTTACAGGGCCCTGACAGGATGTACTCAAGGATTTTATGAGTAACTTTATTTTCCTCCATGCTGCTGAAGAAAACGTTGGAACTGCACTTTTGAATAGCAAAGAGCTACATGGAAAATTACATGTCCCTCTTGCTTTTTTCCCTAGATGAATAAATCAGCTGTTAATTTGTAACTGTCACCTGTCCAACCAAATAGCAATATTACACAGTAACACTTACAGAAAGGCTGTTAGGGCTGAAGTGGGCAGAAATGTCAAAATAGAATAGGCAACAGCCAATCTCTAGCCTCACAAAAATTGAATTTTGTGCCTAATTCCTTGTTCAAAAAAAACACGTGGTGTGACTGGTGACAACGTGGGGAGCTACCACATTACTTGTCATATGATTAAGCGCCTGATCTTCCAAAGTTGTTTTCAGTAGGAACTTTGGAATTAAAAATGCTGAAATGAAGGATGCATCATAGCAACCATTGGAGAGGTACAGAATATATAAGACCGTCTTAGTCCTAATTTCCCATACATGACTTTATGAAGAGCGGTCAAAATTGGCAGTGGACAGGGAATGGACAGCAGCGGAAGACACCTGATCTTGAAAGGAATGGGCAGAGCAGTTCAGCAGACACTCAAAGGGAATGAGTACTCTAAGTCATGCTATAGGGAAGATACAATAAAATCACATAAAAATCAGTGTTGGGCAAGATCAGATGTCCGTATCTCCTGTGTGGCCAGCAGGAGCCATGAACACAGGCAAGCAGATAACAAATTTCTGCAGTTTTCCCCAAGATATTCCTCAGCCTTGAACAATTTTCCTCTCAAGGACTTATCAAGTTTGATTCCTCTCACCTTCCCAAGTTGTTCCTCCACAGACTCCCCTAAGCCAGGGCACCCGGTCCACTATAGAGGCCTGTTCTCCTTAATTCTTCCTTAGCAATTATTTTCCTGTCTCCAGTTATTATCGTGCTGAAGTTTAAAGTTAGGTTTAATTGATGTCATATTTTGCTCTAGGTTTTGTGTATGTACTCGATGTCTACACCAACAGCTAGTTAGATATAGATATTGATATGCATATACACTTATGGATATAAAGATATGTATGAAGTAACTAATTTAAAAATGCTATTAACTAAAGTTCCTTGAACAGCTTATTACTGAGGTTTTTTTTTAAAAAAAAGGCAGAAGAACAAAACCAAATAATATTCAAGTAAAGACTCAAACTAAACAGAGCCAAAGATGTCAGAATTTGAAATCTTATCCTGAACATACACTTCTCTAAGAGTATACATTTGGGAGACTCAGAGAATGCCAACTAAAATTATTGCTATTTGTGTAATGCAATATTGAATACATTTACTTTACAGATGATTGCTATTGTTACAGAATGCACATAATCATGTTAAGTTCAATAACATCCAGTACCATAGTACTGTATAAGGGACAATTTTAATTTCTTTAAGGGGGTGAATCCATTGATTTTCCAGGTTTCCTTGCCACTATTAAGGGATCAAAATTTTATAAGACTCTCAGCATATCCTTTTTCTTGCATTGATTTGCTCTTTTCAGTATGCCAGGAAGATGTGAAACATTTTAAACCTCTTTCTTTCAATGTTCCCATTAGTGAATAAAAAAGCAGCTTTGTGGCTGAAATTTACATGCATGAGGCAAAGGAACATAGCACATCTCCTTTCAGAAGATGGGTACTTCAGTTCACAGCATCTTCTTCCTGAGTGGATTCAACAAGTTTACCAGGTAATGAAGCATTTTTATTCAAAGTCTCTTCTCTTAGGAATACCTTGTCTCTAAGGGTACTTGGTGGTGTTTGGAAGAAGCCTAATTTCAATATGCTAAATTTCCACAAAGTGAACTGGCAGAAAGAGATCAAAATGTGTTTGCGTATGAAATGGCCAGAAAATGTCACCAGGAGACAAAACCAGAATACTACCCATGGGTTCTTGTATACTGATGCATCAGAAAAACTGTTACAGTGTAAAATACCCATGAATTATATGCAGTGCCTCTTTCCACAAGGTGTGCTTAGGCGAATGAAAACAATTAGAAGTTATATTAAAAGTTATATTATATATCTTTCTGGGCAAGAAAATCACATTTTTCTACACACACAGCGTAATAAGATGCAGCAAGCTAAAAATTTGTGGCATCTCTGGTCACTGATTAAATTCTCATCTGAAGGGTGTTGGGTAAGCAGTAAATGGGGCCATTTTCAACCCCGGGAGAATCAATGCCAACCCCACATTAAAGAAGAAGAGTGAGTGAAGAAACAGTTGCAGAGATGAGCAGAGGAGGGCTTACTAGAACTAAAGAAAGAATGGCTCATTTATAATGCATGAAGCCCCTTGGCCTTCATTAAAGGATAAGTATGCTGTCTTGGATACTGCCTTACCCCAGCATCTTTATGTCCTTGGTTTTGGAAAATGTCCGGATGAAGGCCATAAGGATATGTTAGAGTAAAGCAGAATGTGATAATAGCTTTGAGGTTGTAACTTGCTCAGCCTATGGGACGTGTGAAAGGAATCCAGCTGGGATATACAAGCACCCATGAGAGAAGTGAGAACTAAATTGCCATGAAAGTTACATCAGGTGCCTCCACCGCAAAGCCCACGGTGGGTGTGTGTGTGCAGTCAGCGGTGAAGGTGACCGAGGATGGAGGAATCTGCTCTGACAGGAAAACAATACCAGGAAAAGAGATGGTCTTCGGACAGACTCTCAGCTGAGGGCTGTGCAGCAGGGTTGTGTGTTGAAAAGCAACTGTTGGCTGCTACGTGTCCCTGCAGAAGTGCTGTGACGTGAAAACCTCTGGGGAACATCAGTCTAGCCATCTGGCTTTGCTGCCTGACTGGTTGTTGCAAGATAGAAGGTAGGGAAAAGTGGGGGGAGTTAAGCTGAATTAGAGAAAAAGGCACTAGGTGTACCTGCCAGACAGTTACAGACGAAGCCTGCAGTTGAAGAGGTTCAACAGGTTATTCAGAATAATTTTTCAGCTGTGCGTGAACATTGCACTGAATGCATAGAACTGGGTGGGAATTTCCATGCATCAATGGATACATGACTAAAGGGCATCACGAAGGATGGGAGTTAAATTTTTATACTGACAAACTAATGTGACTAGAAATATAACCATCTATGGATGCAGAGGACGTTGTAAAAGAAGTTGTTAAGCTTCTTTAAAAAAGCAAGCATTAAAATCAATTGCTACACTGCAGGCCTGAAGAGCGTGAATTTGAAATTGAAATTTGTGGGGTAGTTGGAGCAGTAATAGAGTGATGAGTCTTCAGTGGGTGGCATGCTATTTTAAAGAGCTCTTATAAAACCACCTAGATGAAAACCAGATTATTACAGAAATGGTGCTGATTTACACCAAAGAAAAACCTTCCTTCCAACTATAAGGATTCATTAAAGTATCAACAAATTAGTGAGTAGAGAAGCACTTGCATATATAATTATTCAGATTTTTCTTAAAGTCCCTCAGTGAGACTATTAAAGAAAACCAGGCACCTGGAGGGTGAAAGGTAATGTTCTGCTGTGCTTTGGAAGTGGGCTAGGAGACAGCAAAATTCGAAGGATAAAGAATGAGCTTTCATCTAGAAATTAGATTAATAGTGAAGTGTTTGCAAAGCACCTGCTGTAACTGAGTCAGTTTATTAATAATCTCACAGCAGGGGATACTAGCAAAATTTGCAGATGATGCTAAGTGATTTAGATCAGTCAGGGATTCAAATATGCAGACATGACAAAATGAAGCCACCAGGCAATGTCTGTGACTTTAATTCTTGTTCTGGTTTTCTTTTCTTTTTTTTTTTTTTGATCCAAATCAAAGTCATAAGCATTGAAAGAAACTGTGAAGCTCCTTGCAGCACTGGAGTGTATTCTAAATGAAGTGATAACCGTTTCAGTGCAAGACTTGCAAGTTATTACAGATGGTCCAGAAGAAACCTCCGCTTAATACCAGTGAAAGAAAAAGGGTTTTGATTAAAAAAGGGGCAACAAGAATAGGGCAGAATTCTATATGACTGTCATATCTCAGTCCTTATCACCACCTCATTCCTAATAATGTTTGCAGTTTTAGTCTGCCAGTCATCATCAAAATGCAGCCTGTGAAGGAAATCAGTTCTACATAAAGAGCAGTAGATATGATCTCCAACAAGGAAATATTTCCAGAGACTAAGAAAGATCAATGAAGACATTAATAAGAGAAAACAGAAGCTGAGAGGCTCATGAGAAATAAAGGAATGCTCATCAGTTTTAAATAAAAGAGCTTTACTACAAGAAAGAAGAAATTGTGAAGACTAACATTTTTGAAATAGAAACATAGCTATTCATGCACAGTATGTAATGAACTTGCATAATTTTATGCAGGAAATATTAAAGAAAATAGTTCATGAAGGCTGTCAAACTGAAAAATAAGTGTGCCATCAACATTCAGCGTAATACTCAATGGATAAAAGTTTGGAAAGAACTGCATTTTCACAACAGTGCTGTCTCAGAGATATGAGGTAACCTCTGTATAGGGTTAGGAAAATTATTTTCACTGTAAAGCTTTTTCATATCCTTGTACAAAAACAATTACATCTGCAGCGGGGGACACAGTTTATCACAGACCTTTATTGTGCTTTTATTCTCCTCCATTGAAAGACTCAGGCCAGTGGTATGCTCCGGCCTTGGAGATCTACATTTTTATTTAATTATTTCAGAAATAATTCTAGGCAGCAATTGACCCTATTCAATGTTCAAAAGCTTTGCATTAAGTATGCCATCTGAATGGCACTCAAGCTGTCATCTGCTTCCTTGGCAAAGGTAATTTGGGAAAGACTTGATGGTACTTAATATGGGAACATTATTTCTACTGTGTTATTAGCATCCGTAACTTAAAATTAAATGAGAAGGAAAATAAATGTAGAGAAGCCCCAAAGAGAAATAGAGGAGTGTAAGTGTTCTGAACATACAAAACTAATATAAAGGTCATCAGGATGAAGATGAAACCCTTGGAAATTAAGAAATGCCTTGTATTAATGTATTATCACAATTCCCATTGACAATCCAATAAGTTGTCCTTGCTGCATTCCTTCTTCTCACCCCAAATTATTTAAAAACAGCCACCTACTTCTCTGTGACTTCACTTTCCAACTGGTCCAGGCAAGCCCCGCCTTGCACGAAATGTATCAACGCCAGCTGCTTTTGAAGGTCCTGCAATGCCTCTGCAGAAGGAGAGTCAGATGATCTTTATTTCACTCTAGCACCATCCACTCTCATTTACGGATGTGGAGGCTCCGTGTAGAGCTGTAATTTCCATTTTGCAGGCAGAGGCCTGGCAGTGGGGTTAGTTTCCCAAAGGGGTACAGCCTGCGGAAGCCAAGGCTGCAAAACAGACGCCGGATGCCTTGGATCAGGCCCAGCTGCTGCATGTCTGGGAGCTACCTGGGTCCAGGTGGGAGAGAGGGGTAAGGGATTAGCCCTGGGCTCCTGCTGCTGAGCCAGAGTTGTGTTGTCCTACCTGACACAGTGGTGGTGCCGAGGGGTCCTAGGGCTAGCTCAGGACCCCCGGAAGCAGCACGTGTCAAGAGAACTTAGGTAAAAGAAAGAAGGCGCTCTTCTCCTCGGGATAGTGTCCTGAGGTCTTTATTTCATCGAATCCAGGAGGTGAAGAGATCGGGGGCCTCTTGTGCAATACAACACCTACCCTTCCCTCAACATTTGGAGCAGAGGAAGAAGTTGTTCCTGTATGCCGGTTACAGCATGGCTAGAGCTTGCCAAGCTCACTGAAATGGAGGGGTTTCCAGCTCAGACTGTATGAAGATTTGTTTTATGCTTTTTATCATGGATTTTAATTCATGCAATGCAGCACCATTTTAAGGTGTTTATCAACTGGAGTGAGAATTTATAAACTGAATTGAGGGGTGTCATGGTTAGACACTGGACACAAGCCAGTGCCCCATNAGGGGATTTCAAACTGAGATGCATAGTAAGCACTCTGTTCTGAACATACAGTAATGAGGTTTTTGGGTGAGAAGATAAAGATTTTTACACTAAGACAAACAACTCTGACTAAATAACCTGTTAAATAGGGAAATGTTCCTAGTGCCAAGGGATAGGCAGTCACACATGGCCGAGTTCCCCCCCTTCCTAGGGTAGGTTAGGGCACATCTCACCTCCGCTTTTCTTTCCCTTCTCCCCGGCACATCTTCCCCATGCTGAGGATCCTACCTGTGACAGGAATGCAAGGGGACAGAGACATTGACTACGATTCAACAGAACCCCAAATAGGCACAATGCACTTGTTTTCCATTTATTAGGGCCATTCCCCAGCTTTCTGAAGACTAAACAGAGAGCAGACTACAGAAATCCTAGGTGAAACACGGATTTGAGAGGCTGTGCTGGGTGCACACTTGTTCTTTTTCTCTTCCCATGTCTGAATTTTCCACTGGATATCTCACCAAATGCTTTGTTTTGCACAAAGATTGCTCTGAAGCTGCTTAACTGGCACAATCTGCCCGGAGGTGTACCAGGACCTGGGGAGGCTGTGTCAGAGGCCGTGTCCTCAGGTCCTCAGCAGGGAAATGTGAGATGTTTCCCTTCACAAGCCCTCATGTTCCTGGGCTGCCTTGCAAACTCCAGAGGGATGTGAGGTCTGCTCTCAGGGAGCAAGGTAAGAATACAGCTCCGAGTGCCTTTCTAATGCAGTTTTGATTTATCTGCTGAGCAGCCATCAGACTCCAGCTTTATGCTTATTTATAAGCAGGCATTTTTAAAAAAAAGTTTTTCTTTAAATGGTTACTACTGAAATTTTAAAAGTCTGTAAGGCCCTTTGAGGCTACCAAATGGCACAGGGTAATATCATCATCCAGCAATACCTGCAGACTCACTATGTTTTTCAAATCTGCTCGTTCCTCATTACACTTACTGAGATGCCAGAGAGGCAGCCAGGTTCAGATGTCACTGACAGAGCCATCACCAGGGAATGCGGTGTGATGAAGAGCAGGATTCATATCCCAGATTTCAATAAGCCTTCAAGGTTTTAATGACCATTATAGGAAGTAGGTTCATATTCTGAACTGTGATAAATTAGGATAGTTATGCGTATTTCCAAACACTTAAGAAAATTTATACCTCCCTGGTTTTGTACTAGCTGAAGGTCTAAGGCAGGGCCGTAATTCAATAATAACAGCATGAATTTTGCTGTTGAGGTTAATGAGATCCCGCCATCACAACTTTAAAGCAGCAAAACAGCACACAATTGATTTCAGTGTACTGTTCTCTTCTTCCTAAGGACACTTTTTTCCTTTGATGTTACATTTGAAGAGTTTGTAGAAACCTGCAGGTAGCAGAAAAAACTGAAGTTTGGAGTTTGGTTTATTTTGACCTTGTCATGTTGACAGGAAAGTCACAGTGGGAAATATCAGTAGCATTCTGTAACCCAAATGAATAAATCGATTTTCTGAGTTAAAGGCACCAGGCACAAAGGGTCTTGCTCTTCTGCAGCACTTCGAGGGAGAACACTCTTGACTGAATTACCATCACAGAGAATTAGAGTGCTTTCCTAAAATACCAGAGATTATAATTTCCTTTTGTGTTAGAAACTAGTTAGCACTGAGGCTCTGGAGAGAATCAAACCGAATTTAGCTGATCAATACACAAAGCTTATGCAACCATGTTTTCTTCCGGGCGGGAGAAATTCTTTGATCCATCATTGTTCAGCTTCATTCTTCAGTGAATTAACATCTCAAATGACTATTCAGGTCACATGGGTTCAAGTCGCTAAGGCAGAAGCAGCTTTGCGTCTTGACACGGCTATCAAGCAGCAGGGAAGGTGAATAAAGGGGTTTGTTTAATGTTTAAAAGAGCGTACTAATGGACAATTAGCCAGAGGATTTGAGAGTAGTTTTTAAATCCACAAAAAAGCAAAGCTTCAAACACTCAGCAGACTCTGGGCTGTGTTTTGGGCTAACACCACAGTACACATCACAGAACCGCAGCGCTGATGGTGGCGGGAATACATGATTGTCACAGCTTCTGCCGGGAAGTGGTGACAAAAAGTCGCAGGTGTTTTGAAGAGAGTAGTAGATAAGCGAAGTGAGTTTGCAGGGCAAGGAAACATCTATGCTGAAGCATTTGCCCCAAGTCTCTGACTCTGACTGACCCGCATCTTTAGCCAACAGAGGTGGCGATGCCGCTGTCTAAAATATAGATGATGTGGGAAGGAGCACCGAGTCATCTGGTTCAAAGAAATCAACACAGTCATGCAGTACTTTGAGTCCTATTAAACTCTTCAGAGTGAGTAGATCATATTTTAAAGAACATGGCTAGGAGTTATTTCTTATTTAGAGTGGGCTGGAAAACAGTCCACACTGTTATGCTGCACGTTGCTCACAGCATCCCTGCTGTGAATGAGCACATTGAAAAGAAGGAAATGTAATTTTAGAGAAACAGGTGTTATTTTTGAGGTGTTTCAGTGAAATTCTGCCTCTGAAAATAAGGTGAGGTAGCACAATAGGACTGGCTTTTCACTGTGGCGGAAGTTAGATGGCATCCTCACTAGAAATTAAAAGCAGAAGAGAAAAAAAAGGAAAAGATGGCACATATGCTTGAAAAGAAAAAAAAAGCTATATTCTAAGGTATTATTTTTTTAATTTTAAATTGCTTTTAGCAGTCAGGCTTATGGATTTTGTTGTTCTGTTGCAGAAACGTACCCAGTTTCAGAAATAAAATTAAGTGACCAGCAATTAATTAAATTATAGATTTTTTTGTCATAAGTGCCAAATCACTTCTCAGTTTTCTGATCTCTAAGTGGGTTAGTTGATCCCTGATGAAATTGGGTGACAAGATAAAAAACAAAACAAAACAAAAAACCAAAAAAGGAGGATAAATATATTTTTTTCAGCTGTGAGACTGAATCCAAACAATCCAGATTACTGTTATGAACCTGCCAGTGAAACATATGATAAAAATAAATTCAATAAAGGACTAAATTAGCTGATATGAGACAAAAACTCTGTCCAAATTAAGTTTGACAGATGTGAGACATTCATTTGATCATCAGTCTATTAAAAGAAATCTGACAAAAAGTCTTAAAGATCTTCTGCTGATACTATCATCCCAATGAATTATTTGGCTACTGTGAAAAGCAGGGCATTCAGCGTTGCCTGTTTGTGATAGCAGCTGCTAATTAGGAATTTTACTTCCTCCCAGGTTGCCATTTTCTAAGTCATACTCAGCAGCTGTTGAGATGCAGTCCCCTGCTGAAGTGTAGAGTGCAGTAACGAGTTAACATTTTCCAGACATCGGGTAGATTCTTGCTTTCTGTACATGAATAGACGCAACTGAATCCTTAGTCCACATTAGACCAGGACAAGGATGTCTTCTCAGCCAGCTACAGAAATGCAGTGAATTGACATTTCCTGAGAAGTTCAAATTTCTCAAAATGAGTAAATAAGTCAGTTTTCAGGCAAGGCTCACACTATGCATGGACAAAGCTTGGAGTGGGTACATTTGCATTTCTGTACATAAAATGGGCTGCATGTTCCCATTATAAACTTGTCAAACCTGAACAAATGATTTGTTATGTCAAGTTAAAGCCTTTACTAACCTTCTAAATTTTTAACTGTCAGAAAGGAAAGGTTATAGTACATGTTGAGGGCTTTATTTGAGCACATCTTATTACATTATTTTCTTCCAGATTTACTAATAAAAGATGATGATGATGATGATGATTATTGCACCTTCTATAGTATACATACTACTGTAGAAACATGATGTGTTTAGTCCTTCCCAGACATAGCACGCATGATCTGTGAATGCACAAGAATGCTACCTGTGAAAGTCTTTGAGATCTAAAAGACACCTAAAAAAGAGAGAATCAGAAACTAAATACTTTTATTGCTGAAAGGTATTAAATTCTTAGTGAAAATATTATTAAAAGATTATTCAGCACTTTAAAACATCTGAAACTGCTTAATCCGAAACCCTCTGCAAATATCTGTAATTTTATTGGCTATGTGTGTGATGCTGGAATCAATTTTTGGTTTGTCAAAATTCCGTGAAATTCCATTCTATCTTGAATCTGCAACGAGATTTTCAAAGTAATAAGTTTTTTAAAAATGTTCCTTCTGCAAGTATTTCGTTAGTGGTATCAGTTGTGAATTGCACTGAATTTGTAACAAGGTTATGGCTACAATGGCATCTGTGCTGAAAGGGCTGCATCACACCTGACAGTAACACCGCAGCCATGGCCAGTCCTGCAGCCGCTCCTGGCAGCCCACAAGTCGGCCAAAGAGCAAAACACAGCTCTGAGGTGTTTATAGGTACACCAGACTGACTGACCTCTGACAGATGTGTAGCTTGGGACAGACGGCAGTAGTGATTATAGACTCAGTGGTTCCATCGCCCACCTCCCTTCCTCATCCCGCCCCAGGTCGGTGTCCCTTCCAGGAAGGAGTGCTCTAGTCCTTGGGGCTATACATCATTAAAAGGGTTCAGGGGTGGTTTTGAGCTCTGACAATCAACACTTGTTCCCAGGCTCCGTTCAGGCACTGGCATGGGGCTGGCGCTGGTGCCATCCATGCAGTGCTGCTGCAACCCCTGTGTTGAGAGGGTTCAGTGACATACCCAGACTGCTCCGTGCTTGCTGGCTGAGGACAGGGGACAGCAGTAGCTGAGCCCCAGAAGAAGGCCTTAGCCCAGTTCAGATGAAAACCTGAGAGTAGTCTGTTAGCAGCAGGAAGGCAGCGGGAAGAGGGTGCAGACAAGGTAACGCTGTGGTCCATAAGAGCACAGTGAGTGCCAGGAATGTGTGCCACCCCTGATTTTTTCCACTTCATCTTTCTTTGGTGGGAAGAGTGATGGGCTCACCACTGCTGCCATGAACTTCTCAGCTGCTACCACACTTACAGGATGCAATGCATCCTCTCTTGTCTAACACTTAAATTTTATAATCCGTTTTAACTGCCACTTAATCAGAACAAAACTGTGATTGTAACATAGGCATGAGCAGAACAGATGTTTGGAAACAGGTTTTTCTCCTTAAGCTGTGGCTGTGCTGCAGACAGTCTCAACACATCATTTTTTATTCTCGCTGGAATTTTGTATGATGGTAGCCTGGTGTAAATGTATGCTTCAAATCTGTAGAGCTTCTAACTCACTGTCATGGTCCAGAAGAGACTTTTCTAAGCCGAAAACTCATTTTTGTTCCAAGGGTGACTTGAAGCTCCTGAGGGAGACCAGAACGACCCTATGCTCACAGCTGTGCCCTGGAGACACTCAGCGTCTTGTGGGAAGAGTAGTCAGCCTAACTTAAAGCCAGTAGGTAACAACAGGGCAGCAAACCCAAGTAATTTCTTGTGAATTACATAAAAAAATGAGCAAGCCAGAGGCTAAATTATTGCTAAGGTTTATGTAGACTTTTTGGAAAGTTAATCCAGCCTCCGATGTTCAAAGAATGGCAAAAAACAATTTAAGTAAGGTTCTTTTCCAAGAACTAGTGTTTTAAGTATTACAAATAGTTAAAATTAAGTAGCAGAAGGTTCAGTGCCGTTGAAGCTTTGGAAAACTAATTTCTCACCTGGAATGTTATGGGAAATAAATACTGTTCAGGCTGCAAGGAATTAAACCTCAGGTGACAAACTGGAGTTATAAACTGGAAGTGAGAGTTTCCAGCACACAGGCCTTGGACCAAGGGCTTAACTGGCCTGTAGGTATGCAACTCAATTAATAGCTTTATCACTCTTTTACACCTGATAATTTGCCTTTTTATGTAACTATGTACTTTACAAAGAGTACTTGAGAGTGAAGGAAGTTTGCCAGTTTGGAGGATTTTCAATCCCACCAGTATCTTGCTTACTTTACACTTCCTCCCTTTATTCCTGAGCCAATCCAAGCGTCTGCTTTCTATCTTGCAGATGTACTTTCTCCAAACACATCACTAACTTCAGGTTAGTGTAACCTGTGAGCCAACATTATTCCTATTGCATACATGCAGGACAAGGGAGAAACACATCAAAATAATCTGCCTGGGTCTTGGAAACTTGTCTAAGACCCAGCAGCAAATTCAAAGCCCTAGGCACAGGGATGAATGAGCCAGAGAGGGTTAGCATTTGTAAAGCATTTTAAGAGCCTCCAGCCATAGGATCTGAGAAAGAGGAAGGATCCAGGCTAAACCTTTTCACTAACAGGACATCAGAGCAGCTCTCTGCTCTGCCTCATTCCTGAAAGGATGCCTGGACAACTGGTTATATCCTCTGCGGCCATCTCTCTTATAAGATGTGTAGGAAATGGCTGTGCAGATCTGTGGCTGTTCCCCTCCCGTAACTGCTGCAACACCAAATGGGTATGAAATGGCCTGAGGGTGACTGTAATCTTTGCAAGCTCTCCAGCTGGTCTGCCACAGCCTTCCCTCTGTCTCCAGGATCAGGTCTCACAGAACAAGGCTGCATTGCAAGACCTCAGCTCATTTGACTCCTCACAGTTCCCATTGCAAGACAGAAAAAAAAACTTTGTAGGGCTGTCAGTCTAGAATCTCTGATAAGAAAAACCTTCTACACATCCCATCCCAACCAACTCTTGAGGCTGAGCCTTTTTTTTACTGAATTGTTTAAAAATTAATCAAAACTGAGAAGACTATGCAAGTTAGAAACCCTCTGTACCTGTAACTCACAGAAGATGGGTTAATATTTCAGTACTCAGCAGCAAGAAGAACTGTGGAGTTAGGTCTAAAACAGGCAAACCCTCATTTTTCCAAAGGCAGAGCTGCTGACTAGCATGACAGAACCAGGCTCATCCTCTGATGTTTGGATTTGTGTCAAAAAGAGGTGATCAGTAAAATCACAATTTCAGATGATGAAACTCCCTCACGCTCTTGGATTTTCCAGAAGTTTTGTTCTTCTTTTCTCTTATTGAAGAAGCATATCTACCCAGTGACAACTAGGAATGAAGCTGTGATCTGGAAAAGTAGAGTCGTGCAGTCTGGATAAGGTGACATGGGCAGGGACGAGTCATCTGCTTCCTCACTGCAGGCTGGTGTCTCCACCAGGTCAGGACTGGGTAAACCTGTCCCACAGGCTGGCTTTTACTTACCGTCAGTAGTACTGGGCAGGACTTGTACAGTTAGCAAGGGGGCTTGTGGGGAAGCACGCTATTTTCTATGAACCTTTGCCTTTTGCTAAATATGTTTGTTTAATCCTGAGGGATGCAGCCTGTCACTGGAAAATCTAATATATGAGATTTGACTTTGAAAATATAGCACCGTGCTCTGTAAATTTCAGCCAGGTGTATTTGGCTGCATTTCATTCATTGTTCCCTATGAGAATTCTCTTTCATATTTTCCACAGGCAAAAACATGAGGGATAGTTTACTGTATTGCTCTAATATACAACTCTGGGAAAGCTTGAATGACTTTGATCATAAACCAGGAAACATTTCTCAGGCCTCAGACAGACTTCACTGCAAGAAAAATGTTATAGAAAGAAAAACACCCAAACCCTTCCGCAATGCAGACTTTAAATCTGCAGCTGGCCTCATGGAAGAAGGTTATTGCTACATGCCTTGAACACTGCTTTCCATGTGCACTGGGCATCAGCTGATAATGCTTAATTGTTCCTTTTACTACTACAATGTTTATTTTCTGGATTACTATCACACATTTTTTATGTTTTATATCTATTTACCTTCACAATCTGCTGACAAGATGTTGGAAAATAGTATGCCTGTTCCTTTTGATTCCAAGGTGTATTGAGTTCTAAACAATATCAATTTCTTTGACAGCTGACAGCTTTTTCCCTGTGCTTGATTTGGATGGTGTATGAAGAATCAACTGCTGACTGCTCGACTGGCGTTTATTTTATTGTCTACCACACAAATGTGTCTATGATTCACAATTGGCATAAAAGCAAGACTTTTCATTAAGAAAAACAAGGTGAGTCAGATGTTGATGGGAGAAAACTCATTAAAACATAGTCAGGATAAGAAAACAAAATGGGCAAACCACATCAATTTGATAGTTGGTCTGTTGCAAGACTGAATCGCTATTACTCTGTTATTACCTATGCAAACACATGGTTTTCTCCCCTTATTTATAGAAGAGATTTTATTCTTACGTGAAGGGACTTCAGGTTATGTGTCTCTGAATATAGGTGGCAACAAGAAAATGGCCAAACTCTTGCACTGGACTAGGTGAATACCTGCAGTCCCATTCCATGCCATCAGCAAAGAACAATTTGCAATACAGACAGAGAGGGATAAAGCCTGCACCTCTCGATCCTGGTCCACACAGACCATCCAGGCAGGGTTTTTCCTTGCTTTTTGCTACAGATATGCACTAAAACCACACAAAGAACAACCACGAGTGTATGTGAAGGGACTCAACTTCCCGAGTGCACACACATAGATCTGTTCTGTACTTGGTGTTACAGAAGAAGGTAACCTCTGTGGCCTTTTGTGACTGCAACTGAACAATTTAAGTAGCAACACTTAGAGAAGAAAGAGACAAGCAGCTCTTTGTTACCGGAGCTCCATTGTCAGAAATGAAGGTAGCATGGTAAAGGGCTGGCATGAAGCACTGCTTCCGTTGCTCATTCTAGAGTACTTTCTGTGGCAGAAACTGTAATGAGGGGGAATTAAGCCTACACACAGGCTCACAGTGACCCAGTTTCATCTTATGCCTCTAATGAGGATTCTTCACAAGCTCATTTTTGAACAAAGTGCTAAAATCAGTACTTACATATCACACTTTTTAATCCTGAGAGATTCAATGTACTTAGAAGACAAGTAAGTCATTTATCTTTACACTATCTAAGCACCTGGCCTGTTGAGAGTGCACATGAAGTGCTTTAGCGTTCATCACTAACCCTTTGAAACATCAAAATGATGCCAGTCCTGCATAGTGTCACTGCTGACAGAGAAAGGTGTCTGCTTCATGTACATTAGGAGTCCTTGCCCGGAGACAGGAGAAAACAGAACACTTGTAGCACTGAATGAACAGCCAAATTGGCCAGGTGATCTTTTCCTAGCTGCTGTGCACATTGAAAACTGGGTAGCCTCCCTGATTTGTTCTAAGAAACACTGAAAATAGAGTCCTACTGCTCTTTTCATTTCACACAAAGCCCTGAGGACTGCTCTAACAATTTAACACTGAACTGTCGAATTACATTGCTCAGGAATGTTCCTTGGCACTGTTTAATTTACTAGTATAGGCATAGGCCAAGTCTCCCTAAGAAAACAGACCTTGAAAGATCACGTAGCTGTAAGTAGTAAAGTCTCAGCAGACTGGAGTGCTGCAGTACATGTCGGTGGAGGGGGTGCCTTTACCACTCCTGGGTTGATTTCGACACACACACATAAGATGCCATCTCTTCTCCTTTCATTTTTTATCCCTTGCAAATGAAAGCCTTTCTTGAAGCTTTTAGGTCTTCCTGAAGAGACTCAAAGGGATGACAGGAGAGAAATGCGTCTGAGAATTCTCTTTTCTAGTTCCTGATAATGGTAAAATTCCCACTGATGTGAATGAACTTCTACTGCTGTAGATTTACTGTACATTCTCAATCCCAACTGCCCCCAGGCAAGAACATCCTTAAATAGTTGCATGTTCTCCATTTCTTAACAAGCAATACTTTTTCTGATTTAAAAGCAAAATCTGTAAGGTATGACTTTTTGAACCAACTCAGATGAAGAGAATGGTTTTCCCAGCTTTCATGCAGATCCAAGTTCTGGAAGTACTGCACTAGTTTTTCATTAATATTCTGCTCTTGCTTTTATCAGTCTCCTCTCCATCACTAAAGCTCATCTGCAAACTGTTAGTGTCCCACCTTTGGAGCTCAGATTGGAACATCTGTTGCTTGCGAGTGGGGTTTGTTACCAGTGAGAGATGACTGTATCCTCCACCAGATTTATCATTTAAGGAGGAGAAAACCTGCCTAGCTCAATATGCTGCTAGAAAGCGTACCTGTCCCTTAAGCAAATAGACCTCTGTTTGAATTTCCTATCAGTCTGGAGACAAACAAAATAAAAATCACGGGCTATAATTGCTACCAATGAATCACCATGCACTGCTGTTGTCAAGGTGGGCAGACAATATAATTTCAATATTTCCGAAAAGGGTATACTGGAAAAAACCCACTTTTTCTTTGATCTTTTCAGTCATTATTTGGATATGTTATTTGATTCATTATTAAAACATGTTACAGTTTGGTTTAAAGTTCATTTCATATTTAAGAATCCAGAGGCGATATTTCTGGGTAAAGTATTTAGGCATGTTCTTCTGCTGCATGCTGCATTATACCAGTTGTTTGCTGTAGAATTGGTTTTGGTGAGAATACTTGGTGTTCAGAAGTTAAAATCTGCCCACTGGAGAATATTTTTTAAAATAACTGAATCAGTATTGATGGTGCTTCCAACAACTTTTGTTCCCTTTTCACTGATAGGAATAGGTTATCTTTGCTACAACAGTCATCAAGAAAAATACGGTACCGAGGACTTCTTCATGTGTCTAGTGCCAAGACTTCATTTAAGAAAGCCCATTTCTTTACAAGCCTTTATAACAGATAGACAAGGACGTATCTGCTGCAAAAAATGTGACCACATCCTCCCAGACCTCCCAAGACTGTTAGAAGTGTTGCAAGCACTTGTGAAGGCACGCTTGACAGAATTAGACTAGCTGGAATCTTTAATTTATAAAAGTGCTTGATATTTTGTCCTCAAATATCAGCTTTCTCCATGCAGGCTTCAGCTTGGCATGTTAGCGGGGTCTGGCTAGAGGTGCTCAGTCCCACAGCAAGGCTTGGCAGTCCTGGCTCGCTGTGCTACCCAAGTTTGAAGGCTTCTGCTCAGCTGGTAGCACTGGCAGCCCTCACTTGCTCCTGGCTGCAAATTTTTGGAAGCAAAATTTACTCAGCTTCAACTACAGAGCAGCACTGGATGCTGGAAAACAGTGAAAATCACTTGCTTTTGCTTGCAAAAAGTCACAAGCTTGCTTGCAAAGTTATTGACTGAATTTGCTCTGTATGGAAAGCTACTCAAGTAATTTTTTATGGATTTTCACACACACAGGCAAGAGAGGTTGTTTTCAGACAATTTGTTACAGGAAGAAGCTACATTTGTTAAAATAGTTATTGCAAATGCAGCATTAGCAGTAAAATAAAGCTACCTTAGTTCTTTCAGAACTGGTCAATAGAATGTCAAGAGAAATGGAGGCAAAAGTAGGAAATTATGTCATGCAGGGATATGGTGAAGATGTATGACTTTTTTATAGTCAAAATCTACCTCCATTTTAGGGAAGGATTACTCTGAGGTACAGGAATATACAGTATACAGCTTGTACATGCACCCGTGAACCCCCAAACCTCAATTTCTTCTTGATTCGGTGATTAGAAGGCAGATAAAATGGACGTTCGTATTCAGACTTCAGTGATGCCTGTTCCAGAGACTGACTGACTAGACACCAAAGAAAGTCTGTGGCAACATATTTCGCTCATCTCCTTGCTCTGATGTGTACAAGTGTGCACTCGAGTTCTCTGTTGTGTCTAGTATGTTAAACAGTTTAAGAAAAATATCGTTTGCCCTTGCCAAGCTTGCTTTGCTTATAAACAAAGGTACAGAGAGGGAAAAAAAAAAGGTAAGAGTTACAACGAGTATAACTATTGAGGATGTTGTAGCATAAGTACCCAGTAGAGACCTATCATGCCCTTGTTCAAGCTGAGTTAGCATAAAGTCTTCTTTCATTCATGAAAAGAAATAAACTTGGGTACCTCAGTTATTGCTGTTCAGTAACTGATTAGTTTGCAGTACAAAATAAGTGCAGCTCCTGGGATGTTTTGTTCTGGTTGCTCCCATCATGCTTTCACTTTACTTCTATTTTCACAAAGTAATATGTTCCTTTACTTGCCCTTACGGATGAATGAAAGCTCAGTTACCAGCACAGGAGTTACCTCTGGTGAGGAAAGGTTTACTCAGAATAGAAGTATTGTGCCACCAGCTGTGTTAAATTGCTGCCTCTAAGCTATTGTGGGACAATTCAAGCCTGTTGTAAAATAGATAGCAGGAAGGCATGTGTGTTGCCAAGGAAACCCTTGGCTGCAAGTTTATTGTATAAATAACACCGGGGTGGGGGAGATGTGGCTAACGGAAGAGTGGGGAAAAAATGAAGTGCCTGGCATGTCTCAGTGTCTGGGGGAGGGTCGTAAGCAGAAGCAGTGAAACAGATTTACCAGTACAGGAGTTGATCTTTCTTCAGCTGGGAAAAGCAAGGAAAGCAGGTCTGTCACACACTAGTGACCAGGGAAGAAAATAGAGGCTGTCAATAGGAATATAACCATGATGGGCAAGTCCATGCACTGAAGGGTGGAGATGCAAGAGTGGCCCCTGCGCCTTCTCATACTCACTAGAGGAAAAGAAGCTGGTGGATTTGCTCAGAGCTATGCAAGAAAAGAGGCAGATGAAGGCCATAGTGGCAAGTACGAAAGTGAAGGAAATTTGAAAGAGGGGAACCATCATAATAATATATCTAAGCACTGGGACAGATTCAAGACCAACACCAGGACATTTATGTACTCTGAAGATTATCTGTGTGTAACTTCTTTAAGGTTTGTGGACAAGGATAATACTAGAATTCAAAGAAAAGCAGCAGGCAATGAATCCAACTCACTGCATGTCACACACATGCCAAGACAACAGGAGTGTGTGCCTAAAGCTTGTCTCTTCTTCTAGACCTTGCAGAAAGTGTCTGTAATTCATCAGCAACTTCAACAGTCATTAAGTGAAGTAGTCATATTCGCTTTCATTCATTTTATTGTCTTTACGCTTCATACATGGAACCTGAGCCCTGCAGTGCTCTGAGAAGTACAGCTTGGGTAGTGGGGTCTGTCAGAGAAAGCAAAGGGCTCACAGCTCAGGAGAAGGGCTGATTTCCTTCCTGCCAGTGATGGCAACAGGTCATTTTAGTGCCTCATACCTTACATGACCATTCAGTAAAATGGGATAACACTGCTGTACCTGTAAAGCAGTTTGAGCTTTGAGTCAGAAGAGTACTCTATTAGTTGACAGCATTATTAATTTCAGTGCAAATCAGGTGCACAAGTACTTCAGGGCAGATGAGCAGCAAAAGTACTCACTGGGCTGGGATGTGCCCGGGATGCTCCAGCATGTGCTGTCACAGTGACCAGAAGGATCTTGCTGATCTGGGCTCCTTTCAGACTGCAGATGGTTAAAGCAAAGACAGACTGGATGGGAGGCAGAAAGCACTTGACACTTGGGATCATTGCTGTTCACCTTCGGCAGCTGGCTTTGGTCACTGATGGAGTGTGGTGTTGTTCCTAAACTGTTCCAGCTGCCACGTCTGCCAGCTACCACCTGTGCTCAGTGAAAACCCACTGCTCTTCCAGTGGAATGATCTGGCAGATTCCTTGATATCTGGCTATCGTATCTAGCAGACATGCAACAGCCGGGGCTGGTTGTGTTGCTCTGAACGCACGTTCCAGGCTGTGCCGGTTGGGCACGTATCACTCAGCTGCCGCTGGACGCAGGCAGCGCTCCCGGCCTTGCTGATGGTGATGCTTGTGGAGGGGAGGCAAAGAGGTGGCTGCAGGCATAAAAGCACACTTGGCCAATCTCCTCTGGTGTATCCTCTTGCCATGAACAGAAAGGCTCAGGATAAGAGAAGAAACCATTTCAGTTTGCAGGCTCTAACAGGAATCTAACAGGCATACAGCCATGAACTGCGATGACATTTCAAGCCCCAAGAAATTTGTACTCATTGCAATTCAGATTATTTTATATTAAACAATATACATGTATTTTTTTAACTTAGCCAATGCTTCCCGTTTTTTTCTCCTGTAATTTTTTTTTGCATCATAAGATCTCACAGCTCTAGTTGCCTATTTAACACCCTTATGTGAAGGTTGTTGGTCCCTTTGGAAGCATTGCAGAGCAGAATCTTAGCACAGGAAAACCTCTTTGACTGTGGAAGGACTACTGAGATCTGCTGTGTACAATTTGCGGGACTGAACCCACGATGCCCAGAAATATTGTGAAACTGAGTCCAGGCATTTGGAAACATCTTCCAAATGATTCAAACCAAGTTAGGAAGCATCTGGTTTAACAAAAGTTGTTCAAAATACAATGTCCCTTTCAGGAACTTCATGAGGTCTCCTCAGACACCAGGGCAAATGCATGAACCCTTAAGGTATTTTGCTTTTGGCAGCTGTCATGCACCATTCAGCACCATCATATTTAGTGCTTATACAACAGCATTTCCTTGAAGTGGAAGTCACAGTTGCTGGATTTATGATACAATTTCATTAACTAGGCAAGCTTCAGAACATACTGTAAAGTGACTTGGGGAGAAAAATAATCTCTCATGCTTAATTTATTATATGAGTGAATGAGAAATGAACCTATTATCTTTCTGCAATAAGTTGTTTTATTTTTCAATTAAGCTGGAAATCATTCACTCAGTTTTACCTTAATGAATGAATGTCTCAAGTCAGCATCCATTAAAAAAAAAAGATTTTGGAGCAAGTTATTTTTGCTAAAAGAGATGGTGGCTTTTTTCCTGTTTCAGACATGCCATTGCTCTCAGAGGTATAACATCGAGAATCTAGGATGAAATAGATATTGCAATTAAAAGTGTATGTCACTGTCAGAATATCTTGGGGGATTCCTTGCCTTTCCAGACTATCCGCCACTATTTTAACAAAATACTTTGTCTAGGTGATGCTATACTATTCCATCCACATCTCTGGAATTTAATAAATACACACCTTGTTCCATTTCATTTCAGTCCTCAATACTGTCAGATGCTGTAAACTGTTAAGTTGAACTGCAGCTAGAAATCCTATATTGTTTAATGTTAGACTGAGCTGTTCCTTTAATTCCGTTTCATTTTGCTGTCTTTATAAATGTAATAAATATCACTTTTACAGGAAGAGTTCTTTCACGTAGTAATTTATATACATATGTGATTTTAAGCTTTGGTGAGTCCAGGATTCCTCAGATGAAAAAATATTAGAATAATTCTCAATAGTGAAGCTGGTAGGTCTCATATATTTGTTGGGCACTGAAAAATCAAGGATTTTTTCATTTTTATTTTGATGAGAAGACACAACCAGTTTATGTGCATTCCTGCTTCATGGGACTTTTAGTATTTCAGACAAATCACCAACCTTTATTTGCCTATAAAACACATTCCAATTTTTAGTATGAATTTTGTTAAGGTTTCAGATATTCAATCCCAAACAATAGGAAAGCCAGAGATTTTCACTTGTTTTCTCCTCTAAATGAGCGATTCATATTTATTTTCTCTAACATCAGCAAACCTTTTAAATGTTGAGGTTTCAAAATCTGTTATGAATTTTGTCCTTGCTCTGGTGAATGTTCTGAGTGGTAAAGTGCAACCTAATATATGATACAGGACTGGCAGTCAGGGAAGTGGGATGTTGAGTGAAACACAGGTCATGTTCTACCCTGTTTTTTTCTGGATTTGAGTGGGACCAACACTTTACTTCTGTTCTCAACCTTGAGTTAAATCTGAATTCATAAAAAGGATTCTGATGAATTAAAATGGCTGAAGCTGAATTTGGATACCTGGACTGAAGAGACTTACAGCCAAGACCGCCACTCAGTCCCAGAATACTTTTGCTGAAGAAATGGTGATGGTGCAGCGTGCTTAAGTGCTTGGTGCTGTGGAATGTTCTGCTCTTGCTGTACAAATCATCTGATGTATGCTGTGTATCTATATTGTTGGACAGGTTAAGAGCAGTAGGAGGACCACCAATTGGCCCTGGTCCCTGCTCGCAGGGCATTAAATCTTGACTGTGGTACACTTGAACAGTGATCCAGGTGACGAGAGTAACAGAAACATCTAGATATGAAGAGGGCAATTGTTTCAGGTTGGCTTTGTCTTGTCTTTAGTTGTTCTTAGAGGCTATATATTTTGACAGGGGCCGCATATCAAATATAATGCTGCTAGTGGACTTCATGGAGTGACATCTGTTATTTATGACATGTTTTCATTTTCTCTTGACATTCTGCTTGCTGAAAAACACCTTCCTGAAGTTAAAAAAAGCCAAATAATCCTTGTGGAAAGGCAGAAATAGAGAAAAGAGAATTATTATATATGCAAACATATGCAAACAAAGCCCTAACGAATTCTTAAAGACTCTCATTATCAAAGTGCATTACAAAACACAAAGAGATCAGTGCTGTGGTGTGCGACTGCCAGAGCTCTCCTCCACTAAAGAGGCACAGTCAAATTCCTATTTCCTTTGCCCTGTCAATCTTTGTATCATTTCTGAAAAGCATTCTCAAGTGCATCTCTCAAAATCATTTCAGGCAGCTGCCCCAACTTTCCCTTGCCTATCAGGAGTTGTGCTGGCACATTAGCCTCCTTGCCTTCAGAAGAAGTGAAAGGCCAAAAGTCCACAGAAGAAACTGCAGATGAGGCAGACTAATTGGTCTCAAAATCGAAACATATGGCTTCTTTCAGTATCTTGACTTTTTAAATACTTGTTTAAAGTAAACATTTGCAATTCCTCATGAAAGGCACTTTCCTCCCCGAATCCTCTTGACCCTCAGTGACCTTTCTTACCAATTGCACACTGCTTTACCCTTGGGGATGATTAAATCTTGAGAGGCTTTTTTTCTTTTCTTCTTTTATTCCCCACATTTGTCTCTGAGGACTAACTTAAGAACTGGCTTGAAGAAAGCTAACCTGGGTCGGAAGGACAGAAACACACCAAATGCCCACCTGAGCACCCCACATGGGTATCTTCGTCTGAGGCCGAAGGGAAGGTTCACACATCATCACAGAACCTTGTATTTTAAAAAATGGACAACAAAAATAATCACTAAACACTGATTCACCAAAGCTAAGTTTTTGAGCTAATCTTTGAACTGAAAGCCTGCTTTTGTGTCCAATGGGCGGAGAGGGAGCACCAGGGGAGGGAAAAGGTGGCCTGAGGCAATGTCATCACTGAGACATTTTAAAAATATGGCCTATGGCTGTTGTCTCCTCTGACAACAAAAAGGCTGACAAAAGTGATTGACTCCAGGCTATAACCACTGGCAAAGGCAGGCAAACCCTCCCAGTTTGACTCCAGGGTGTCAGTACATGACAGTTGATCGAAGTCTCTCTGAAGTCACTTTATTTATAATTTGTGTTCCAGGCTCAAAGTCATTCCCAAGCCCTTGTAAAATTGTTAGTTAGGCAGTGTCAGAGCTTGTGCAGAGGCCAGACATTGCACAGCTACTCACACCCTGGCACAGAGAGCCTGATGCTTGCTAGCAGGACCAGGAGGAGTTGTTGTCTGAGTCTAGGCAACAATTGTTCCAGCCTTTCCTTACATTCTTGTTGTCAAGAAGTTAGGAAGATTAGCTCTTGTAAAGCTAATCATTTCGTTTACAAAAGCTCTTCTGCCTAACACTTCCATCAAGTTAGATACCAGCCTGCTCCTCCCATCCCCAGAGCATAAATAGAAACATCCTGGTGGGGCTGCAGCATGTGACAGGCAGCACCCACCCTCCAGAGCCATACAGAGGCAGCAGCAGCATCCCTACGTTCCTGTCAGCAGATGAGTGAGAGCCATGAAGGCAACAAAATATAGTGCTGCCATGCACAGATAGTCACATGGAGAAGGAGGCTAGTAAATCTGCTGGACCTGGAGAGATCTGCCAGATCACGCAGTCTTGTGTGACACTGTGATGCTTCATGCCTGACACTCTGGGAAATTCCTAGCCCTGTACCTCCCTGTATGCTGTGCAGAGGGAGATGGACTCTCCATAGTGCACCTGACATTGCAACACATACGCTTGCCTGAGCTTGCTTCAACCTATCTGCTGAGCAGGTCTGCTTTATGCAGAGTGGATGGGTATCTTGTCTAAGTAAGAGGGCATTTTGCTGGGTTTCATTCTCTGGTGAGTGCTGCAGCTTGACTGCTTTGCTACCCCATGGTCTGTCAGAGATTTCTGTACCAGAGCAGGAAGTCCTACTCTGAGACCCCAGCAAGTAGCCTGCAAAGCTAGGTGGGAATATTTGTCAAGTGGATAGTCAGTGCCTAGGTATGGGTACACACTGTATGTGCAAGGCACCTGTTTTCACCAGCAATTCCTCAACTCACAGCTCCAATAAAGGATTCAAAGAGAAAAGAGACATCTCTGCTACAGAGGGAGGGCTCTACTTCACTACTGAGCTGTGCAGGAATTCCCAATTCCACTGACTTTGAATTAGAACCTTGATTCCAGATTTCACATGTTGACAGGATGTACCCTCACTTCTGCATGCTGGATACTCTGTCCTCTTGTTTGAATCTGTTTCCAGTTTGTGCAACTCAGGATAAGATACTTGGCTTGTCATGTTGCATCTCTGTCAAGTGCTGTAACCATCGTGCTATAAAGTTTTCTGATCTGAATAATGTTTTTTTGTTCTTGAAAGGTGAACTTACTTCAAAGGAAGAGATCACATCTGATTCCTGCAGCCTAAATGCTTCATCTCCCTCCAGATCTGCATTCTGGCCCCTTTCTGACCAAGGTAAAATGGGGTCTTCTGGGCTGCAGGAGAGTGCCTTAAGTTAGGAGGGAAAACAGTGACAGCAGCTGTTTGTTATCAGGGAGGTGATCTGAGAAGATGAAGTAGAGAGTGTCCTTCAAACAACTGACTGGAAAAAGCCGATCTGATGATGATCTGATCATCCCTCCGGACCTCAGGAATTTGTCTGGTCTCTGCACAGCTTGTCAGTATCAGAATGCAACTTGTCCATGTTGATGGAGAAAGTATTGGGAGTTTAGGGACATTCAGGAGTCGATTGATCACACAGGATCTGAGCAAATGTCTAAAGCTGGATCCAAGAAAATATAGATTTACGGCTCCAGAGTGACCTCTTTTGTGGACCTGCTCTTTCATACCTGTGACCAGTGTGCTTTTCTGTTAGAAACACATCCTCATTTCTGTTTTCTCTCATTCTCAAGTATTCCTGTTTGTCAGGCCTCGATTAACAAGAGACTTTTAACATTAAAAACCACATTTGTACATGAAGGATAGTCTTATACAAGACACTGGGAGAGTTTGTTGACACTGTGAGAGTGTTACTGGAAATGGTTTCAGACTTCAGGAAAAACAGTATTTAGATGCCCATTTATTTAATATAGGAATAATTAGGAGATAGTTCAGTGAGTACTGTACTATCATAGGATTTAGAGCTAAAAATTGAACCCTTCTTTATCAGACTCCCTTGACATGCTCTGGTGCCTCATTTCTTCTCCATCTGCAAAATAAGGGATTCTCTCTCAGCTATGCCCTAGGTATGACTGTAGCAGAGGCCTAGCAGTGACGTGTCTAACCTGATAGGAAGCAGGGGTTTAGCTGATATTAAAAGCAAGAAGCAATGCACAAGCATGACCTAGTGCGAGGGCTTGCTTGGACTTGACTGAATATATTTAGAAGCTTATTTGTCAGTTTCTTTCATAGGCAAAGTCTCATATCTGGTGCGTCCAGCCATACAAGCTAGCAAATGTATTCAAAAAGCATTCAACATCACATGCCAGAGAGCTGCACAGCCATTTTATAGGGAACATTTCTTCACAGAGCTGAATGCGCACATGCCCATGTCTACTAACTATCTTTGCTGATGAAGTTATGCCTTCATTTTTTTTTTTCCCTTGAAGGATCCAACATTTTATCTCACATTGACTTAAGTCCTGGAACTAGGTGGGGAAAATTCTCTCCTGCTTGCTGATAATGAGGCTCCACTATCTCATTTTCAGTGCAGGTGATATGGAGATACGCATAAACTTGTCTCTGGCTACATCTAGTCTGTGGGTCTGTCTCAGTCTTTTATCTATATCTTGGTATGAATGGAGTGTGTTCTAACTGCTTGCAGACTGCATGCCTGGGTTTTTTGCTCAGACATTTGGGAAAATGGTGTATGCCCAAGACCTCCAAGTCAGGCTCCAAGTCAGGAGCTTGGGTGAGGCCAGGCATCCTCTCCTGCATAGTCCTGCAGAGGATTCAGACAGAAGGTTCATGAAGGGCTACACAGCAGGAAGAGCATCCTTAAGCTCTACAGGGCAGTACAAGAGTAAGTTATTATTCAAAGTTTTTTATAGAAAATACTGCAGTGTCAATCTGAATGGAGGTTCCATTATACTTTCAAACATTGAGACTGCCACTTTATCTGTTGGATGAAGAAGTTGTAAAAATAAATTATAAACTAACTTGGAAATAACTCACTGAAAATGTGCAAAGCAGTTTCTTCATCTACGTTATCTCTTTAGGTGGATATATGAAATTCCTTCTTCTCCACTCCCACCCAAAACCTCATCACGAACCCTCAGTGAAAACAACTCTCCCAGTCTCTGGAGAGGTGAGGCAACTCCCGGCACTCCACTGTCTAGCAGTGACATTAACATATTTATACATGGATTCTCAAATCAGTATGGTTCCGTTAGTGTTGAGTGAGGAGAGCATCCATCTCTGGGGCTGTCCCTGAACCCCCAGGCTTCCCTGTTGCCTTACTCCTGACCTTTAAGAGAATTCTTTTAATCGCAGAGGACCAGGCTGGAGGAGGCTGTCCCGATCAGTGGATCAGTGTCAGACACATACACACAATTTCTCTGACTAATTTGGCAACACAATATAACAAAAGGCACACTTCATGGAAAAGGCATGAGGCACACCCTGACCCGGCTGCTCTGCACACTTGCCACCCTGCATACGAAAAGGCTGCATAGCTAGACTATTTCCATTAGCTGAAGTAAACACCACTTGAGTGAAAATAGGAGGGAGACATGCCTCCTATTGAAATATTTGAGTCCTTGCTGAAATGGAGATCTTTCAAATGTTTACTGTTTTTTTCCTAAGACTCTGTTTATAGTTACTACTAGTACCACACAGTAGTGGTGCCACCTAGCACCCCTCTATTTTTTCATGAATGAGATTTTGATGGACTGGTTCAGATTCTCTTGCTAGGGGAGTATACCTCATGGAAAAGACAAATAGCAGTTTTGTTTATAACCTGAGACTTTAATTTTAGTGGTAATAAAACTTCTTCACTTTTAAAATTGATCAAGCTATAGTTTTCCTTTGTCTCATCTTTTCATCTCCCTTAAAACTGAAGCATATTTTGGCTATTCTGATAACCAGAGAATCAATATGAAGAAGACTGCTACTTCTCCAAATTGTGTATCAGCCATAGCTCAAGGGCTGATTCCTGGGCTGAGAAAGAGATGTCTAGGAGGTGCCTTCTCACCTTTCATTGCCCTTTGAAATTCCAGTGCCTGCTGTTATCTGCACCATTGACTGCAGCCCATAAACCTCTTTGCAGAATGGGATTAGCAGGAACACTCATCACTTCTCACTTTTTTTTTTTTAAATTAAGGTGGGTAGAGCATGCATAGGGTCCCAAGCCCATGCCATGCTAAGCAATGCAGAGTCAATGATCTTGCTGCCTTCCCCAGCAGGAGCATTAACGGGGGGTCTTTTTTTAAATTCCTGTAAAGCACATTCTCCTCACCAGAAATTATGAGCTCTTACTCTGGTTTTCTCACTGGTAGTCTGTGAATGGATTGCTTATGTAGAAGCTTTTCCAGCAGTCAGTGATGGCCATTTCTACAGCTGTGCTTTTAACTCTGAATCGTGCAGTGTGGCTGAGCTGGTATAAATTAAGTGAGTAATGCTGCAGAAAATTCACAGTGAGAATTTCTCAGTATGGAAATTAAACTGTGAACAGTCTTGAGTATAAAATCTATATTAATATATGTCTGCCTGAAAACTGCAGTTAAACAAACCTTACTCATTTTACTGACTGACTTGTAGATGGTCATAAAGTGCTTGGAGTCCTTGGCATCTTTCTGGCATAAGAAAGTAGCACAGGGAGCCTGGATTTCTGCACCAGCCCTTTGTGAAGCTGTGCTTTGCTCTGTGTTCCACAGAGCACTGGCTCAAGCCTTTGCTCAGGCAGGAAGGAAGGGAGCTCAGGTGAAGGGACAGTGAAGAGCAGGACCTTCAGGTGTTGCCCAGCCTCTGAGCTGTTCTCTGCTGCCAGAAAGCTGAGCAGTTGCCACGAGTTTCTGAGATAAGGAATGCCACAATTTCATTCCTGGCTGCTTTTTTTTTTTCTCAGCCAAGACTGCTCTGTTGTCATTTTAACTCAAAGGTCTGCTCCATGATACTCACAAGCTTTCCACTTTGGTGACAAATGGGAGATCAGTTTGTGGATGACTGAATATAGCAAGCTCTGCTTTGATATTCTGGCCATCTGCAGCCAACCTTATCCCTAGTTATGCACAAATGGAGTAGCTTCCTCCTGCCGCAGCCTGAGCTGACCCCCGCCTCCCTCTCCATGTCTTGTTGCACTCTCAGTCCATAACAACAGCCCTGATCTCAAAGGAACACAAAAGGTGTGTTTATAAGGGATCTTTTCTGGGAGATGGAAGTGTCCCTAACCCTGAAGCTGCAGATGTCCAGTTAGGATGCTGCTGAGGGCAGCCCAAACCATTCACATCCCAGTTGAATTACAGACTATTAAACCTGGGCCTGGAGCTATATAAATGCATCTCTGCAGCATCAATCTGTTTTGCAGTGTAGACACAGTGAAACTTCTGCCACTGTGAACGTGCCCCAGGGCATTTTCTTTCTAAAACAGGAAGGATAATACCTTCCCCAAAACTGAGATGTTGCACGGAAACATTTGCAATGCTTTCAGATGCAGTTCTGATTTGAAGCAGACCAGCAATAAAATCTCATCTAGGTAGATTATAAGGTGAGTTTGTGAGCTTCCATCTTACCTTGACTACTCTCTAAATGTGAAGTACTAAAGAACTTTGCTGCTGAAAGTTTTCAAAAAGATTCATCTCTCAAATAAAGATCTATCATGTTGCAGCTAAGGCAAAACAGTTGAAATATTAGAATGACTGATTTCACTAGAACAAGCACAAGTTATTGCTGTGTGCAACTAACAGCTAAGTTCAGCAAAGTTCTGAAGGGATCAATGGGAGAAAATGAGAATATAAAGCAGCTAAAATCTATACCACCATGGCTGTGTACTGAAGATTCATGTGCATGAATTATGTGATGTAATGAACATCCAACTGAAGATTTCAGCCATAATTTTATGAGCTTTGAGTGGTTCTAAATAAAGTGGAACAGAAGAACAGAGCCAACAAATTGCAGTCATATTTCAGATGAGTTTCTCTTAGTATACATATACTTTAAAAGAGCATGAGTGTTACTATGTAGAAAGAGAAGAATGAAGAGTGATTTTATGCTGTTTGCAGTGATGGGAAGAATAATTTTGGCTTAGGATGTTAACAAATTGCTGTTGTTTTAAATTTGCCTCTGACCTATCTACTCACTGCTGCATCCTCAGCACGGTAACATGGCCTGCTTTTTTTTTTTTTCCCCAGGTTTACATAGCAAAAGAAGGCACACACTCCAGACTGACCCCTGCAAATAGATTTTCAAATTGGTGTTTCACATCTGTGCCTGCAATTAGACACTGGGAACCACAAATTAACCTTTTAGGGCAGTTTCATGCTTTCCAAAACTCAGATGGCTGCAAAAGTGATGTGTCCAAGCACTAAACGCATTGCTGTCATTCACAGATGCGGCTGTGGAACAGACAGCTGGTTTTGAAACTTTGGCCATAAATGAGAAAAGAATTATTTTTTTAGCTGATGGAAGAAATGTTGACTTAGTTGAATGTAGCAGCTATAGTTCAAAGGTGAATTAAACAGACCAGGAAAAGGGCACATGGCTTGGGGCCATATGGCTAAACTCTTCTATCCTTAAAAGGTTTTTCAGGTCTAAATTTTCTATTTGGAACAGACTCTGGCCCATTCTGCCTCCCCACAATGTGTCCATCCCTTTTCTGAAAGAGGCTGAGAGCAAGCCTAGCTGGGAAGCCTGATATGCACATACCACTGCCTGAGCCAGTGCCCTGAGCCCGCTCGGCTCACTGATGTAAATGCAGACACCAGTGACAAGGGATGATGCAATAGCAAATCGCGGCTGCATCACACAGCCCCAGCAGCACGAGGCATCCATTTGGTGGTGTCAGGAAACCTGAGCCTGTCCTGTAAACTTTCTGCTATAGAGCAGCACGGGGCATATAAGGAAAGTGTCTTAAAGCCCTTCCTCCTTTTCTTGTTATTGACTTGCTTTGACAGAGAGGAAGAGAAAAAAGGGGAGGAAGAGAAAAAAAGGCATGCATCATATAACCACTGAAATACTGACCTTGCACAGGGTTATATAAAATATTAACTTAGTATACAGGGTATAGTCTGACCTGACCACAAATGGGATCTTAAAAACACTTTAGCAGCCATGTAAGAGTTTGTCATTGATTCAGCAACGTCTCCTTCCGTGTGTGCTTTAAAAGATAATCATGCGATTGATCCAGGCTATTTTTAATAAGACTTTCACAGTCATCTTTTCTTTCAAAGAAAACTGAGAGACTGACCAAATCTTAGATATAATCCTTCTAAGCCTTTAAACAGAAGGGCAATATTGACACAAGGACATGTATGTACAAACCAGGTAAGTAGAGATAAGGAGGTACCCAGGGGGAACAGCTTTGTGTGGAAGTAGGAGGGGAAACATTGCACAGCACTAGGGGATGATATGGTGATATGGTTGCAATAGCCAAGGACTGGACTTTGAATCCAGGGAATATTACCCTACTCCTGTGCTCCTGTGAGATCACTCTGTAAATAACTTCAAATTACACACACACATTTTTATTGTCATGAGGCCTTACACTGCCCAATCTTTGCTCCTCTGCATCTTCTCTGTGCAGAGAGGTAAAAATACAAGAAAGAACATTCTTTCTCTAAAAGCTGTAGTGTTATTAGAGGAAAGATAAGTTATCCAGTTTATATATTCAGTCTCACACTGGTCTGGTAGGTTGATTTGAGATGCAAAGGACTAATATCACAGTTGTTTAAATGACAGGTAGAAGGAGGCAACTTCAATTTCTGCTCACTAAACATTAGTAGCAGAAAGAAAAAAAAACCAGGAAAATAAGTAAATATTAAACACATAAATTCCACAGAATAAAGAAGTGTCTCCACAGACCATAGCTGCTGTGCTCCCTCTCAGCAAGCTCTCTGGGTGCAGTTCACAGACTTTTCAAGGTCTGAGACCATTACTGAAGATAGTCTGAATATATCAAGAACATTTCTCATCTTTATAATATCTTAATAACAGGCTACAGTCTCACAGGGTATGCCAGGGACATTATCTTCTGCTAGAAACTGCAAGAATTGCTTCATCATTTTCTTGTGCCCTGAGCCTCTAAATACTCCCAAGGAGAAAGATGAGAGTCATCCATGGTCAGTGATGGCTGAGGTATTTGCATGTACGTGGGTCACCTTAGAAAGCATTATTAAAAATAAGCTCACAATCAAACATTTTAATTGTAGGTGTTTGTGAGGATAAAAGCCTTTCAAAAGCCCACAGACAACTCCATTTATGAGCAAGGATGCAAGGGAAGCACAGTACTTTTGGGAAATATATTGCACACTTCCTCTGAGTGACCAACCCATTTGAAAAGCAACTGAGCCTACTCAATTTAAGCACAGTCAAAAGAACCATCTGTCCAAAGACAATTACTGCTTTAAGCAAGAAAACTGTGTTCAAACCAGAGAAGAGTTTCTATGCATCCCAGCACAGCCTCAATTCTGCAGTCAGGATCAAGGGACAGTACAAATGCTAAAGAAGAGCAGAGAAATGAAGTTATCTTGTGCACTACCACAGTAGTTTGGCCTATACTTGCATGTAGCAAGTTCTCTTCTCACCATAAGTTACAGTGGCACTTTTTTTTTCAGTGGAAAATGCCAGCTTATCAGAACAGAATTTCTGCTGTCATGTACTCACTTTAGATAAATTTCTTTGGGACATCAGTGACAGAGAAGTACTTTCAGCTCAGAGAAGGGAGGAGAAACTCTTCAGAAGAGCCAAGCACCTGGGAGTGACAGTGCTCACCTCGGGCAAGAACAGAGTGGTTCAGTTAAATTAACTGAAACAAATAATGATTGGTTTTGGCATGGGATTGAGTACCCTCTGGAGCAGAATGTGGCTGGACAGGAGGAGCTGGGAGGAGAGGCAACACAGAAACACCGTGGCACATGTTTGATCAAGCAAATCTCATAGCTTAATTTCTTTCAGGACTGGATTGAAAAAAGGACAGTCCATGCAATGGGTAGGTTGCAGGTTGCAGGGAAGGGCTGAGACCCAGCAGCAGCATCCCACTGCTTCTACACATTTCTCAGACACCAGCTCTTCACAGTGAGTATTTCACTGGCAAATGAGAGCAGCCTTGCGTAGCTTTCTCCAAAACTCTGGCTTCAGGGCTAAACTTTAGACAGTAGAATTTCAGAAGGAGGACTACAGCCAGGAAATGGAAAATAAGTGAGGTTATTTGTTTACAGAAGAGAAACATATTGATCTGGGAGAGGAATTTCTGAAAGATAAAACTTTAACAACAGTCTTTTGTGACCCTCAGGACAACTTAGCACAGATGTCTTGCTACAGTACACATTAAAAAGAACAAAAGAAGAAAGAAGAAAGAAAGAGAGGACTGTGAATTAAAGATCATATTAATCAACTGAAGTAGTTGATTCTAAATTCAGGAGTCCTATCCTGAGTCCAAGGATAGGAGTCCAAGCACAATTATCTCTTAATAGGCTAAGTCAAAACCAAAAATTTTTGCTTTTCTGGTCCTTACCTATTTCCTTTCAACTGCCTAATGGCTTCCCCTCACAAGGTGTGACAACATCATCCCTTTCTACTTCAAAAAATGCTTTTCATTTATGAGTTAATAATTTACTAGAAGCCTCAGGTAGATCTTTGTAAAAAATGCATGGGCAATCTCAGCTGCAAAGTCAGCCCTGGCACAGTTACACCTCCATGTCATCATTAAATCACCTTAAAGCTGCTCAATACAAGGTAAAGAGCCTGCCCATTGCATCTCTGCTTCATCAGCACTTGTTATCAATGTAATCTGCCTCTATTTGCAGGCATCCTAAAGGGCCTGAAACACTCATCTAACTTTTGCACCAAGACGTGGAAAGCAAGTCCAAAATTGCTGACAGCCTCTCTGCTTTTGCAGCTTCTGCTCAGAGGATCCACACTGTTTGTAGGAAAAGCAGACCTTAGTGTATTTACTGTCACAGCACATGGAAATACAAGTGGATGTGCCCTTGCCAGGCCATGTGAGTGAAAAGTGGGACTGCACTGTTGTATCATATTCCCATGAAAGGGAGGGCTGAAGTCCTGGTGAGCCATCCTGCTGAGTGAGGTCTTGGGGATCTTCAGTGTGGGGAGTAAAAGAGGCCAATTTGCAGAGCAGGTTCCCAGCCACACTTAGCTGGCAGTACTGGTGTAACCCAAGGTGCTTAAGGCACGCTTGCAACACACAAGAATTGTTTCCCACACAGAAATGATATCAGTGATGGGCCAAGGAGGGACAGATGGAAAGAAATACATAAGGATAGGTAAGTACTGGTGAGGAAACAGCTGAAGGTGGTCATACGTATGCATTGCATATGTCAGGCCTATTTTCATGTGAGAGCTGAGGATTTGCTGCTGCCCTTCAAGCATTAACTCTCAGAGGCCAAGTGCTCTGCTCCCCAAAATTGGCATACTGATACTGAGTTAGTCAGGGTTTTTTTGCATGTCTTTTCCTGAGGGAGAACAAGCGTTTTCTTTTCAAGCTGGAAATTAATTTAATGATAGAGTTCTTGGCTTGGGTAAGTTTTACTGAAACATAATTACAAAGGATATTCTTTGGGGAATACATTTTATAGGAAACTTGACTATTAATATCACATACAATGCTTGACTGAAAGTTACTAGAGACTATGTAGGAAAAATCTTATTTACATTACTTACATATTCAAATAGTAGAGGCAAAACATAATAAATTAAACCAAATTCAGATGCAGCTTCACTGAGACAAAGATTTTGTTATGTACAGTTTGAGTGCTCTAAACTCATGTAATTCGTCATAATTACATCAAATGCTTCCTGCCCCGTGTCCACTACATGGGGAGAACAAACTTTGTGCAAATAAACAAAATTTAGTTTGTGTCTATAAACCTGCTTTACGTATACAAATGCTGTGAAAACTATGAATAGCCTTACAGAAATTTTGGGGGAGTCATTGAATAGTAAGTGTTAAAATGCAGAACTCATATACATGTGTGTGTATATATGTACATATAACAGTTCTAAGCTAAAAATGAGTGATGGCTCTGGCCCAGAATGGACAATATATTATCCAGAGGAGACTTTCCATGTTTAATAAGCCTTTTTCCTGTCAATCTGATTTAAAAGCTGCAGCTGCTGCATTTGTTGGAAACTCATTATAATCCCAACAGAGTGTTTTATATTTGAATAACTGCAGTGCATTCTAACACTTTTTTTGCTCATTTGAGTTTCTGTTACTATTACACAGAATACAACAGATTTTTGAAAGAATTTGGAACCCATTAAAAGGGACAGATGTCTCAAAGAACTTTGCAGGTTGTATGTAGAACATTTTTAAAATTCCTCAATAAACTATATTTATGTGCAATACTCCCATGAAAGCCAGATTTTTTAATGGTCGCTATCAGTAGAGTTTAGTTGAGTACACCAGTCTCCTAGATGATGTGTAAACCTGAACCACATTTACATTTACAAAGATTGTTTAATGTAAATTTTATTTTTTGTAGCTATTCCTTTTGTAGAGGATTATGAAAGTAAAAAAAAAAAAAGGTGTGACTGGTTTTTTATTTTCACAAGTTCTACCATGTAACATTTTCTAAATTAATCTATGTCTTTTCCTCTTCTACATTTTTCCACCTTCCTACCATATATCCTTTTTACCAGGTGTAGTAATATACTATTAATATCTTCATGAAATTTTTCTATTACTTCTCCTCAGTCTTGTTGTTTATAACTTTTTCCATCATTTATGCCCCCAGTACATACACTCTACTCACACTTTTTTCATAGCACAAATATAAAAATAATTGAGAGGACAAGAAAATGAAGTCTACTACTCTTTTCTCAAATCCCTCCTCAGCCCCAGACAGCTAATACAAATTTAAGCCTTCACAAAATAAGAGGCTCTTTAAAGACAGAATTACAGTCTGCATAACCTATATTTTGACATATACAAGATCCTGTGATCACAGCTGATAGATATGAGAAGCCTTAATGCTGCACATGAACTAGTAATGTACCTAGAACTGTCCTGACAGATGTAGCCTTAAATTGCATTTTTAATGTACCCAAATAAGCTATACATAATTAGGATTAACATTGCTATCCCCTGACTGATTCATGATTAGTATGTGTGGGCTTTAATATTGCTTAGGAGAAGGATCAAGTGACCCTAATTGTATCCAGCTTGTCTATTTAAGTGCTTGATTTTTTTCTGAAAGAGTTGTTTATATAAATAACACAGTGAAGGGAAGCTGATCTTGTTCTGGTTAAGTTTCTTTTAAACATGGTGTAAATTACAATTTCAGTTATTCATGTATCTTGTAGAAGTGCACTTCAAAATATTTCACATTAAATTTAATAGAGATGATGAAGCAATGCACAAAAATGTAGAAAATGAGAAACCTTATTGATATGCATCAGTATAATTACTCTAGCATGTAGAAGTGTTTCTTTGTCTTTGAGCTAAATATTTTCTTTTCCAGTTCACTGTTAAAGCAAACAGAATATGTATGCTTTTTATCTTCTTGTTGATTAAGAAAACCCTCCTAAAACCCTGCACCAGACCTCAGAAGCATCATTGTGCAGCGACAAAAGCTTTTTATTGCTAATTGTAAAAGCAGGGCAGTCTCCAGCAGAGAGTTGCTGGGTTGCTGACTGATGCCTTGACAGATAACAGACAATCAGTGCAACACTCCAAGATTCCCGGTGGAAAAACAAAAGATGCTTAATTTACGAACAACAACCAGGCATCCACTTAGGGACACCATTATGCACTGGAAAAGACTCCGTGCCACGCAGACATACAATGAGCTTGCTACAAAGTAGGGAAAGCGTTGGGTTTTCCCGCGAAGGAATGGCCATGACACTCATTAAAAGCCCCGAACCCTCCTTTCCCAGCTCGGGTGGGGCTGTCTAGTGTTTACACAGCAGGTCGTGGCTACAGTGCAGAGGTAGACTGCGCTCACTTGGAGATTTAGACTTATTTTAAGGGATTTTCTATCCCTCAGTTTGTCAAGGTGGAACTATTGGATATTTCAGTTCTCTACCTCACTGTAGCAGGAGGGTGAGAGCAAGTGAAGATGCCATAGGTGAGGCATTAGTCACCAGGACACTGGGGACATGGAACAAAGGTCCAACGATTGATGGGGTTTCTGAAGCTTCTCAGTAGCTTATTACAAACAGGCTGTGGCTGGATCCTTTTTCTTTTCAATATAAACCTCACACCAAATGCAGTGCAGGAGTGTGAGTGTGAAATACAGAATTGTTATGCTGGCAAAGGGCAAGTTTTACTGAAGCAGCAAGGCAGATCTAAGTTTGTTATGTTTGCTTACTCCAGTAACAACCTCTTTTCACCCTTCTTCAAATCCCTGTTGTTGCTATTATTTTTATTACATGGATGCTGACTGTGATGGCAGGAATGTGCCAGCCACAAGCAAAATCATGCAAACAGAGGTAGATGCAGGCAAAGGGGGGGGGGGTGGTCTCTGCCCCACAGCACCAACCACATGTCACAGGAGAACTTGGGCACATGCCAGGGAAATGTATGAGAAAAGTAGATTATGCCAAGTATTTAGCAAGCATCTGAGGACAGCTGAGATCTACAGATCTTTTAGAGCAGGAGCTGGCTCATTCAGAGCACATGAGAAATTCTGGGTAGGGCAGAGCTACCAAAGCAGCTCTGAAAATACAGGGTCTCTGTGCACAGCAGTTTTGCTACTGTCATTTGTTTTATTAGGTCTTTTGCTTTTATGTTCACTTCAGCCTTTCCAAACTGTGTTGTCTCATTGAGCTGTGTGTGAAGACTATTGCCTTGTGGAATTATTTGTCGCTGCAGAATATGGGAAGAGGAAGTGAGGGATAAAACACATCCAAACCCTTACTGGTTATAGGAGACTTGCTCCCACACCTGCTGACTGTGCAATTAAAGCCACACAGAGTCTACCAGTGCCTCATGGAGCACTGCAATAGAGGCTGGGCATATCCAACAACTTGTAATTAAACCAAAGGTAGGTTTGTCCAGACATAGGAAAGGGGGCATGTGGGGAAAAAAATCTGTCAGACCCTCAGCATGAAATCACACCAACTGAGAAATTTCTGGAGAAGAGGCTTTATCAACAGATAGCCAAAAAAGCCATCTGAAGAATAATTATAATGTGACAATAAATTACTGACTGGACTGAGGTTTGGTTATCCTAGGCACTCTGCATCAGGTGCAATGGCAAAGCTGATTGGAAAACTGCTCCTCCTCGCTATTCCCATGCAAGCATGTGCAGCTTCCTAACTATGATCTAGATGGTCTGCTGCACATTTGAGAGAAATGGCAGTTTTGAATCAGTCTGTAGAGTGGAACACAAGCTATGTTGAGACACAAGCAGTGACCTTTTGACCATGTTTGGTGGTTTTTAACACTGTGCTGGAATGTACACTGAACAAAGAGAGCAGTTTCTATGAAAACAGGTGCATTTGAACTGGTCAACCAAATACTGCTGAACAAAATAGAAATGCTACTGAGATTCCTGCCAGACCCCCTGGGTGGGAGCTTTCAGTTTAGACCAGAGGAAGCTATCTCTTGCTTAAGATACAGTTAATTCCTGTGGCACCCTATAGCTGAATGACCTGCCATCAAAAGCTGCCCTTCTCCTCTGGCATGCAGGAAAATTGTCCCTACCCATTCATATGTACACTAGGAGCTCATGGAGCTTGCAGGAGCTTGCTCTGAAGTTTGTTGTTATTTTTTTTTTAACTCTCAAACAACATACGAATTACATTCCAGAGCTGAAACAAACACAGCAGTGCAATGCTCAAAACTATTCAGCAATTTCCCTTACAAGATACAAAAGTGCACCTCTTACTCAAGGGAAAAGAATGCCTGTTACCTTTATTCAGCCCACCAACAGAATATCCTGCTGGTAAAATCCCTGTCTCTGGGCCCATAAGCTTTTCCCCTTTAAACTTCTTTTCTTCAAAGTCTGCTTTTTTGTTTTTACTTTAAATTATGTCACAGGGCTTCAAAAACTGAGTATGTATGCATGCCAGAGTAAACTTTATTGTAAATTCAGTTACTTGCACATTTAGCACCAGCAAATGAAATGAGATGCAGTACTTCATGATTAGAGTCCACTTTTCACATGGATGATTGTGATAGGAGATCTGAGTTCATTGCGTGAAACTGTGTGTTTGGTTAAATCTACAGAGGCTTGATGGTAATTCAGACTACTCCAAACAATATGAAGACAGATCAGTTGTGTGAAGGAATTAGAATTGTCATACTTGTGGGGAGGTCCCTGTAAAATAGGTACTTTTCCTGTTGATAGAATATATGTGGGACTAGTAGACATCCAGGCTGCCAAAGACATACTCCCTCTTTCCACTGAACAGTTTTATATAAGTGGAGAATGGAGCACTGGTCATGCCTTGGATTTTGGACAACAACAGATTCTGAGAATTTTTTTCTTTTAATTTTTGCTTCTTTTGCCCTGAATTAAAGGATGTTTTGTGTTTAACTGTCATTCATAGAGAAAGTCTGTTTTATCTTTTTTTATCTTCTTCTTCTTTCCCCTATGGAAAGAATGTAATTTTTCATTCCTTTTCTTTTGGAACAGTGTAAAGTCATGTGAGAAATATCCATTTTAAAAATCAGCTGAGCATTTCAAAGCCTGTGAAAACCAATTATGTGCAAATTCCCCTTGATTTTATTTAGTGACTACATAAGGTGCACAGGAATGGTAATCTGGCCTATTTGATTCTTAAACAGATTACTGAGCAGAACAGTAACTAAAGGGCCAAAGAAAGAAGGACACAGGACTACATGCTAAAGTCTAAAAAGGTAGATGCTGCAACTTTCCTGACATTATTAGGTATTACTGAGTCTTTGCAAGTCTGTTCAAGCTTTAGCGTCTTCTGGAGTAAAAAATAATTCCTCATCTCTGCAAAAATAGAAGAAGAAAGAAAAGCACAGATCCAAGGGATTTTTTAATGTAACAATTTTTGATTGGTAGATACCTGTTTTATTTCTTTATTCTTAGATTAATCTAGGGTTTGGACACAATTTACAACAATGTCACAGCTCCATACTGTGCATGTGCTATGGCTTGCCCTTTCTTGTATCATCTGTACATTTATGTGCTGTGCCTACCCTGAAAATTTTTACCAGCATTGCCAGCACTCTCTAAAGTAACTTCTTTATAAAAATCCCCCCCAAACATATTAATCCTCTTCCATTTCTTCTAACAATTCCTTAGATAGCTCAGTGACAGCCGACAGCCGTATACAATCAAGAGAAGCTACCCACACCCTCAGAAATCACATTTGTCTAATCTGATGTTACTTATTCAAAAGATGGGTATTGCTGAACTGAGTCATTTTGGCTTCTCACAGTCACTTCTTCCCGAAAATGATTCAGCCCACCTATCTGGGAGACCTTGTTTGGAATGAGGTAATTTCCTTGCTGGCGTCAGTGCTATTCACTCTCTGCGGGCAATATGGGGTGCCTAGGAGACTGGTTTAGCCCAGATTCCTAAATTTTAGATGCCTTTAGACAGATGTAACAAATTCCTTCCTAAATCCACTGCAATTTGCCTTTAAGGCATTAGAAGAGACTTTTCCCCCTACCTTGCTGGGAAATTGTAAAACTGATTTGTGATCTAAGCATCGCTCTTCCCTTAAAACGGAAATACCTCATAGGAAACAGAAAAAAAGGAAAAATCATGGACTAAAGCTCAAAAGGATTATAGAAGGATTTAGTCTGACCTCCTGCACATTATATGCCACAAACTACAGATGAGACAATAAAGATTTTTTTTCCTGAATGATAACGTGGAAAGTGTAACTTTTAGGGTAAAAAGGCCTTTTAACCAAATAAGGGAGTAATTTCCATGGCAAATTCCTGGCAACACACAACTTCACTTTATAGTCCTCTCCCTAGAAAAAGAAGTATATTCTTCTAGAGATTTGGTTTGATCTGGCTTGAATTCACAAATGCTTACTGAAATGCTAGAGGCGAGTGTAAAACGCAGAGATAATTTTGGCTCTGAGTCTTTAAAAATCAGGTTTGTTTCAGGAAAGATTTAATGATGTATTTGCTTTTTTAAACATAGTTTTCTAACTTCTCAGATGAATATTCAAAGGAAAGTGCAGTCATTATCCACAGCTTTTTATTGAAGGAAGCCTAGTAAATCATAGGTAGGAGACTTTGTATCTCAAAGACAGACCTTTACTTTACAGGAAAAAGATGCTTTTCCTACGAGTATTTGAGTAAGTGAGAGCAATTAAAACTGACGAGGCATTGTGCAGCTACTCAGGCCAAACATACAATGACTGCATTATGTATTACAATAGACACTTTATTTGTTGTATTCCTGCTCTGGATTTCTCTTAGCAATATATGTCTAGTGAAGACAGTAATTGTCCTAGCTGCCTTCCTTTTAGTCCTGTATAAGTCTGTATACTTACAGTATACACAGTAAATCCTTATATATATATATATATATAGTATAGCCTTTATGGTCTGCGTAGAGACTTGGCCTTTTTATACCTGGAAAGCTGATGTGATCTGAATCCATAGGGAAATACAAACAGTGGCCCTTTGTTGCAAACCACATTATCACATTGAATGTTATTATAAAAAGTGATTTTATTCAGTGCAATTTGGGCTCAAATTGGTCTTGGAATATGCAAAAAATAGCATTCTGCATCAGAGAATCAGGCAGTGTCAACTTCAAATTTAGAGAGAGGCCACTCAGGAAGCAAAGTCTGCTGTCACAAAGGACAGCCGGTCATGTCTCTGCTTCTTAGCACATGTTGGGACAGACAGACACCAGAAGGCACGGAGCCTGGTTCCACAGGGCACACTCTTACCTCTAAGCATGCTGTGGCCATCTCAGAAAAGTCAGGGAAAGCATCATGTAAAGGGGAAAGTGGGTGAAATTAGCTCTTGAATTATAGTATGTAATTATAGGTAATGGTATAGAGAACAGTTTGTATAAAATAGATGTATCTTGTTTCTGTTCTTTCTCCTGCCTGTCTGTGGAGCTTTCAGCTTATACCAACCACAAAGGGCTTGATATTCTTCCAGTTAGTAAAGGTGAAGATCACATATACCTGTGTCAAGGAGCTGAACTGATGTGGTGAGTGAGGACACTGAGGGATGGTGTGTTAAGTGGAGTCATTCTCCCCTGCATTCCATGGTCCCAAATGTGCCACCCAAGGCATGTGGTGGCTGCCTTGCATTAAGTATTTGGTTGCACCTGGAAAAAGGGACAGTGGAGGATCTGTTTGTTGCCTCTTAGGTTTTGATTTCTAGTCCCAGCTGCATCCTTCTCTGCAGTAGCTTCCCTTGCTTTCTAGGGAGTTAACATCCAGTGTCCCCAAATTACACACCCCGGAGACATCCATACCAATGAACATGAGCCATGACAGTACATTTCTGCAGGCTGGTTGTGGTGAGATGGCCAAACATTTTCTCATTAAAAGTTCTCTGCATGCTCTGAGGTTAAATTTTATAACCTGATGATTCTTCTGAAAAAAAAAAAAAAAGAGGCATTCCTCTGGAGGAAGGTTCTTGGCAGAAGGCACAGGACTCAGTGGCCAGGGAAGTGACGAAGGCTGGGTGGAGGGGCTGGGGTGCAGGAGCAGCTCACTGGAGGGAAGGAGACCTCCAGGCAGCTGACACCACAGGCTGGGCTTGGGAGAGTGCCTTCGGCTGCAGATGACGCAAACACATTTGGAATACTTGGCTCCTAACCCTGGCACGTTTCCGTGGCACACACACCTCCCTGACAACCACACGCTGTTACTTAATGTGGGAGGCTACTGTGATTATACACTAACCACAGTGCTAGAAAATTATTAACCCTCCTATAATAACAGAGCTTTAAAGTGTCCCTTTTTATCACCCTCCCTGCCTATCTTGCAGCCTGTGTCAGTCGTCTGTACTTATTTAACACCATCTATGGAGAGCTTTTCCCCTTGATTTGTAGTAACTTATCATCAGACTGTGAAATAGTTTTCCTCTTATCTCAGCTCTCCTGGAATTCTTCCTATTTCTGGTTTTGTAGATTTTTTCTGAAGTCCTCTTCATCTTGGGCACCTAGGAGACAATATGTGGGTTTTCAGCCTTTTTTGATTTGTGAGCTCCTAAAAATTTGTAATGTAAGTTCATACTGTGGTACAGTGTAGTTAGGCCTTCTGGCATTAGTCTTACTATTCATAGTTACCTTTCTTTGACCTTCTAGAAGCAGACTGTGCACAATCAATACTGGTTATAAAGCTGTGGTTGTAGGTATAGCAGTATTATATCAATTTCGGTGAACCAGTGACAACAAAGGAGATGCAGGATGAAACATAATCAAAATCACAGAATCTAAATGTAGCGTGAAGAGCTAGAAAAGCCATTATACAACCATACCCATTTTATTAGAGGTAACTTGCACATGTGCAACATAAGCCCACTTTTTTGATAGAGGGAGTAAAAGGGTCAGAAATTTCTAATAAATAGTTAAAAGTACATTTCGGATGATTGAGATTTCAGGTATAAATAAGTTAAGAGCAGAGGAAGCTTTCCTGAATATTTGATTTAACAAAAAAATCACCAAATTATTTTCAAGAAATTCAGCCCACTCCAAAGTCATATTTAATAGAACCATCCCCAAACTCATTAGCTTCAGCAGATGTGATTAAAACAAAAAAGGGAATGGTCACAGTATTAATTTTAATCACCAGCATCTCATTCTTAGTACCTCTTCTGTTTTGTGACCTTGTTTCTTTGGAAAATACAGTCAGAGTCAGTGACAAGACACAAAGTAGTCCAAAACCACTTCTACTTTGATTCCATTTGTGGACATAATCACATCCACCCATTCCATGAACTGCCTCTTTCCAAATATCTGTATATACATCTAACGCTAAGAAGATGTATGGCAAATTTCCATTTCAAGCAATAACTTAATAAACCTCAGTACTTACGAAGAATAGAGAGTTTATATGCCAAGGTGAAATTCTCAGCAGTCAGAGGTCACAGTGTGGTTGATAAGCACCTTGTTCTTCCACTAATGCACCGTGGAATAGAAATACTGGGGAGACAACAGATACTGATTTGGTTATGCACAGAAGAATGTTGAGCAACACCGTTAGTGAGCACACTTAGTATAGAATCAGGAAAATCTTCCCATTGGGAGTAATTTTTCTTCATGTAGCCCTTCATGTAGACATAAATTGCATCTGAGATAAGGAATTTGTTTAACTCCAATGATCTCAGCATAGGAAATTTTGGGTATGCTCTAGACATTAACTTCTTCCCCTTTCTTGCCATTGAATAGGTTAAAAAGTAGCTTTCTGCATTGCATTCTTAAGATATAACCAATTTTCATCCTGACTGCAACTGTCTTTGCTCTTGCCTTTCTATGTGTCAAGTCAGATGACCCTTCTAATGAAGAGCATGAAAATGAACTTCTGCTTCTCTTCATTGTATTCTTTAGTGAAAGTTGGGTAGAAAACATGGGAAATTGTATAAAAAACCATACTACTGGCATTTTCTGCCAAATTCTGTACACCCAGACAGTGGTTAAACTCTTTTCATAATTGAACTTTTTGGTTTTCACTAGTGAATGAGCTAATAATCTTAGAATATGTATGATTTTATTTGTGTTTTGGCATTACAGTGTTCAGGACAGTCTTGAAGGAAAGCTTTACTGTTGATGCTACAGCTTGTCTTACAGGGTGCAAGTTTAATTTCTGGATTCCTGATGAAGCATAGTTCTTGTTGTCTAGAGAATCAGTGTATCCTTGTCATTCCACCTTGCAAATTGTAGAAGAATTTGGTGGAGTCCTAAACATAATAACACATTGCATTAGTTAGAACCTTTAGCTTATTAGAGTCACTTTTGGGACACTGGGAATGGAGAGAAAATATTGCATGTAAATGTAGGAGTCAAAGTTTGCAGTAACGCATATTTCCTCAGAGCAAATTGCTAGCCTGACATATCCATCTTGGGCTGAAAAGTGGGCATCCAGAGTGATTTGACAGAGCTTTTGAGCACATCCAGTTGCCCAAGTCTCCTGGAACTAAGATTCTTCATCTTGGGCTTCTAAGACTACACTTTGGGTTCAACATTTCCTAATTAACCCTGCCTGATCAGTTAGATCTGTGGCCTTTCTCCTCTTGATTTGTAGCTTTACAGGGTCAGCAGACTGCTGATACTCTTTCGGTTTGTGTTTTGAAAACCAGAATAAACATGAAATTCCATCACTGTGCAAAGCGCTAACCATCTGCCTGATCCATCACTAAAACAGATGTGACATGGCAGCAGCATTCTCCCCAGCCAAGACAGCCATAAACACAGTTACTTCCACAGACTGCAGCACCATCAAGTGTAAAAGTGAGGTCTGAAGTCCTCCTCATTTTCCATCTGTCATACCAGTCATCCCACTTGCTGACATCTTGTGAACAGCATGAGGAGGATAAATGAATCTGTGGGGTAGCTCTAGTGACTTCCCAGGAACTGTGTCATGCATGAATTTGATGCCCTCTACCCCTAGATACAAATGCTGAGACAGGAAAAACACTAGAATGCTTGGGAAAAAAAAAATCAGTATGAGCTAACAATAGTCTCCAGGCTTTATTATCATGACAACATATGGAATTAATAGAATTGATGGAGGCTGGACTTCTGCTCATTTCAACTCTTATTCTGCTGATGTTCTGCATTGCAAAATAAGCATATGTTGCATAAGCCATACTGTGATGGCTTCAAACATAAGTATAAATACCAAAAAACAAGCCTTAGCTGAGCATTTTCCTGTTGATCACTCTTCACATGTAACTGATGTATCACAGCAGTTGTCAGTACAGAGTAGCAGCTAATGGTGGAATTCCAGGTCTCCTTAACCTCCATACAAGATATGGGAAAACTGCCAAGGTTCTGTGTTGGTGTCATTGTAGGTTTGCATTCCTCATGGGCAAGTTTCAGACATAGGACTCCTTGTTTTCCAGATTAATGATGTTTTTCCCTTCACATGGTCATTCCAGCTGCTCATGCCAGGTTGACTTCCTCGGGAGTACGTTCAGTGAGGAGGATTGAGTTTGTGGTCAGGGAGCAATAGGTACTACAGCTCTCTGCAGGAGCCAAAGGCTTTGGTGTGGTGTGGAGGGCAGAGAGGGGCTGTCCGTAAAAGCAGAGCTACTCTCTTCCACTTAGCACAGCTGGAGTGAATCCTTCAGCCTCAGTAGGGTTCAGGAGGGCTCAAGAGTGGCTGGAAAATGAAAGCCACTGCTGTTGCTGCAGAATAGCAGCTGTAGGATAGTCCTTCCCTGGCATGCTGTTGTCTTGTTCCCTGTCAGAGACAGCAGTCACAGATGTCTTATTTTGCTGCACACTTCTTTCAAACAGTCTTTGCCTAATTGGGGATTTTGTACTTGGCAGTCTGGAAGGCCTCTGGATTGGGACTCCCTCATTTTGTAGTTCATGGGTGATGGGCCTGTGGTGGGCTTTGAGTGCTGGTGGCTCGTATTTCAAGTGCAGCATCCAAATTGCAGCACTGCCACATGAGCAGTGGTGGGGCTGGGTTACAGCCCTAAGAGCACCATAAAGAACGTAGCAAAGGCTGGTGGGGCTGGAGCCACCAGAGCCCTTTGGTGCTATGCTCAGCCTGCCTCATCCTGCTGGCAACAACTCATTCTGCGAAGAGCTGCTGCTACCACCTGCCTTTCAGCAGCTCCTGGAGCACCTCTCTCCTTCAGCTCTCACCTTCAGAGCTTCAGACTAGGATGGGGAAGAAAGCACAAAACAGACTCCAGCATAGCCTTATGTCCACTGGGCTCAAGTTCATCGGCATGAGAATCATCCACAGCTGATTTTGAGTCTTATCACTGCCTTTTTTTTGTCCAGTGTCCTCCCTGACCAGAAGTCACTTCAAACAAAAGTCTGAAGGATGGTGTCTCTGACAAAACATCTCTTCTCTGACTCTATCCCATGGTTTGGGTAATGCATGTGGACTTGAAAATCTAAGATTGTGTCAAGGCCAAGAAAACTGGTAATTATGCAGTTCCAAAATTGTTTGAGCAATAAAAGGATTAACCAAGTTTTTTTAATCATAATTATGATCTATTCTGCAAATTGCTCCTAAAGCTTCCTTAATTCCCTTTCTATTCTCTTTTTTACTTTCTTTTCTTTCCTTTGTGGTTTAGGAGCAATTTGCTCCTACACTGAAGTGTAAATGTCTGTGTAGGACAGAAGGAAACTGCTGATCTGGCACATAGATTTCAGCAGTAGATTATTTTGTTTCACTAGAGCTTGGAGTGATGATGACAGATGTTAGCTCCTGCAACAGAGACTGCATAAAGCTGCTCTGAAGCAGCCATCAGATCCATACACTTGCTAATCGAGTCACAGTAAAAGTGCTAAACTTCTCACTCCTGAAGTTTATCAGGTTTGGTGCTAGACTTTTAACTGTATCACCAATTGCCATTTTTTGCATTCTCTTGGGCCTTTATAGTACAAGAGGCTGTGAGGTAAAAAGGTTTTGTAGATTTCTTCTGAAAAGGAAAACAAACAGTGAATACTTCTGTTTTGTATGGCCATGATCCCATGGTTGGGCGTCCCTTATTTTCATGATGAGGCTGAAGGATATTTTTATGATAGTTTTATGGTGTTTAGTACATGTGTATGTATACTAAGAATAGTGCATCAGGGTTACTGACATTTGTTGATTTTAAGTATGTTTCAGCTCTGTTTGCTCAGGTGGCAGGTATTCTGGGGTCCTGTCAGCAGAGCTAGCCCAGTCGCCAATGAGCAGAGGCATCACACTTGTACCCAGTGGTTATCAAAATTCTCAGTGTACGTGCCAGCAAAACACACTACAGTACACTGAACTATCATATTTTTGGTGTCAATATACCTGAACTGTTGGCCACCCAGGTCTGCTGCCCTGTTTTGCATTGTCCTACTTCTTCCCTCCCACTGTAGTTTCTGCTCCAGCAGACAAAAGCAGTGTTTCCAAAGCGCAGTTCTAGGGAGAACATCCAGTGTCCTGGAATACGGAGGGGGAAGCACCACCTGTTCTGCCCTTGCCAAAAAGTCACAGCTCAGTAGCATCACTGCACATAGCAATGCCTCAACACCTAACAGTGGGTTCTCTGCATTGCTGGGGTTCTCCAGCACCACAGGTTTCCCCTGGATCAAGTGTGGGCACATAATCGTATTTCTGTCAAATTAGCCAAGGCACAGGATGATGTTTGGGCCAGCTTTATGCTTTTATGTTGGGTTTCTGCTGGCTCTGGGAGGAGAGACGGTATCTGACCTGGCAGAAAGCGTGAGTTGCAGAGGCAGTGATACCTCATCTGGCATAAAACCTGTCAGTACAAAATTAAGTCATCATTTTTCATTTGAATTGGCAGCCTGAGTTCATTCTGGATCAGCACTTTCATCATATGTCTGGCAACATTTCTGACGGAGTATTAACAGCCCTAAAGCGGGATTTACTGAGTTGTGGGACCACAAACTTATTGTTTGAGCTTACTCTGATAAAAAGGCAGGGAGCTACTGGGTGGCAGTTTTTACCAGGTTTCAGAACACTCCTACCCAGAGCAGTTTTCTACTTAAGAAAAATTTCCTCCTTCATGGAAAAACACCCTCAAAATTCCTATCTAACCAATAAACCCCACCCCAACATAGAAAATCCCTGGATTAAAGGATCATATGTAACTTTTGACACACTCCCCCAAATGAAACCTTTTGTGTAAATGGAAAAAAGAATCCTTTCATGGTGTAGAAAGTCAACAAAGCATAAATCACTATTTTGTTTGTTCTGTTGCTAGACATGCTGAACAAGAAACCACTGCCAGACCTGTGAATTTCTTCCATTAATCCTACAGGAGTGATTATGTCCAATACTCTTGGAACAATGAAAAAATGTTTAAACATATTCCACTGACTAAAATATAGTATTTTCCTACTTACAGTAAGGATAATGATACGTCCTATTTAGAATACTTGAATTAAATGACTTTACATACCTTTTACTTTTCTCCTTATTTTCTAAAAATTATTTGAAAACAGAGTGGTTTAGAAACGTAACATAGCTTCCAAAGAATAGAAGGCACTGGGTAAAAGTTTAGTGTTTCAATATTTCTGTTTTCTACTGAATCTTTGGAGTAAACAAGCACTCTTTTACCCAGTTGCTGCAAAGCACTTGCCTTTTGTTTCAGACCCAGTACAGGCAGCTGAATGAGGTAATGCCTACATCTCCTGGGCCAGGAATGTACTCAGACTGAGCCCTGAAATAGGGTAGGAGGATAATACCTGCTCTTTAGTAAATTCAGGCTGAACTTCAGCTCAGCTTCCAGATTGCTGTGCTCAGAGGAAAGAATTAGGACTGCTTGTCTGAACGCAAAAAATTGACTTCTTCAGTTTAGGCACTGATACAACACTTCACATCAGTGCCCTCAAATGCATTCAAAACACATTACGTATACATAAATATATGTTTTAAATTGTCTTGTGACAAAATTGCATCAGTTTAAGTGAGTCAGTTAAACACTACTCTGTCCTCAATAAAGATACCATTTTCAAATTCTTTCATTTAGAAGCAGGTGCTGAAACAGCTTTCCTGAGGTAGAGGGTGAGCAGACCCTGGTTCTCACTGAGCTACAGTGATCCTCTGAAAATATAAAAGAAACCCTCTGCACAGGACCATAAAAACACAGCTCTATTCACCATTAGAGACCAAAATAATTTTCTTTAGACATCAAAGTCGGACAAGCATAATTTTCAGAAGTACATTAAATAGTGTTTATTGAGTTTGCAATTTCAGGGGCAAAGCTATAATCTCAGTCCCAGCTAATCACACACAGTGGCACATTGCCCTCATGTTCTTTCATCCATTCAACAAATGAACAATAACATGGAACATCATAAGGAGGGGAGTTGAAAAAACAACCCTATACTGATTTGAAAACGGAAGCAAACTGAAGTCTTGTTCTCATTCACAAATACACTTGCCTTCTTGATTAAACATACTATGTTTTTATAGAACAACAGACTCATCCTCCTGATGTTTGGGAGAAGGTATGGGATGGTTGATCTGAAATAAAGTAAAACTATGTAGAACACAGAGCTTTTCCATATGACCACAATAATAGCTAGATGGTTAATACAGACTTCAGACTGCAAAGAATTCCTCACAAAAGGGAAGTAGGCTTTCTTCTTGGCAAGTCTTTCTGTCTGGACTGATTCTGTGGGTGCATATGGTTAAAAAACCACCAAGGGCCTGCCTGTAAAATCTTATGGCAGAGGTTGTTTTCATTTTCACCATGGTGACCCTTCTGGATAATTAAAAAAGTCATCACATAATATACACAGAGATTCATATTTACAGAATAAATGGCAAAAGAGGGAATTGGATACAGTGACATTTATGTCCAGGCATTAACAAACAAGATCCCTTGTGTAGACTCAGGGATTATTCACAGCTCCTTTAAGAAAGTCCTTTTCTCTGCACATGAGTTCTCTTGTTTTGCAAATGAGAGCCAGCAGGATGTACCACTGTAAGAAATAGATGCTTGCTCTCCCTTAAACCATGGTCATGACCTTCAGAGAGGCAGGTTGGAACCTCCTTATCTTCTTCTTTAGTGCCTTTGAAGCTTTGATGCGACAGATTTTGGGCACTGGAGGAAGAGGCCTGGAAGAGGCCTGGACAGTCACAGATTGTCTGACTGAACCTTCAGGCCAAATCAGATCACTTTCATCCCCCTCATCATAGTCAAGGGCAGGGCTGCTACTGTTACTGCTGCCATCCGAATCACTTTCACTGGACTCACTGTCCCCAAATCGGTTGGTTGTGAAATCGCTGACCTCCCCTTCGCTGGTCTCTGCGATGGTGGAGTGAAAGAGGGAGGCGCACTCTGCAGAGTACTCGGAGTGGTCTGACTCACTTTTGGCATAATCTCCGTGGCGCTGACCCTTGGAGCGAGCCCTCATGCTGACAGTGCGCAGGACGCCAGCTCTCCTTGCTGGCTGCCTTGGCGCTCCCAGGCCAAAGCTGTGAGACAGGCTGGCCGGGTGTGCCTTGGCAGAGATCTCCACTGTGGACTGCCACTTGCGCTGCTTCTTCTTGTTGGCTGTGTCTATGCAAGCTGCTTCAAGGGAATACAGCGCATTGGCAGAAGCTCTGTAGAGCTCGGGCCTGGATGGCACAGTGGGGAGCCTGACCTGCACTGGGAACAGACTAGACTCCGAGCATGATCTGCCAGCCATGTCACCAGAATACGAAGGTCTCCGCACAAGGCTCTTCATTCCTTGTGGTCTTTGGAGCTGATTCCACTCAGCAGACAGCTTGGTGGCCCCATGAGACCCTCTCACCTTCTCCATGCAGAAGGCTTGCTTCCCTTGACGAAGTACTTTTTCGCTGTTCCTCCTCTTTATCTTCATTGCCTTTGTTTTGGAGCTGGCAAACTTTACCCGGACTTGGTGGGATTCTGCAGGGACAAACTGAGCATGAACAAACTCAGCTCGTGCCACTTGTTCATGACCCCCAGTGTAAGCCAGTTTGGCATTACCACACTTTTTGATGGGCAGTTTTTTGGGTGGGACAGCTTTAGCATTCCAGGTGTCTGGGCTGGAGTCCTCCTGACACAGCTGTGAGTAGGACAAACTGCGCTCCACGCTGCTCTCTGTTGCTTCTGCCAGAGGAGAGCCCCTGGCTGCTGACTTGGCAGGATAACAACTATTCACAGCTGATGGCTCTGTGTCAGGCCGAGTGGATGACTGCTCTTCATTCATACAGCTCATGGTCTCCTGCTGCTTGGCACATTCTCCCTCTGGCACCTCTCTTGACAGCTTCCCTTCAGTTTTGTTACTTTCCAGAGAACTCGTCTGTTTTTCCAGCTGGCTATTGCTGCTGGTAATTTTCACTCCACCGGTGCTGGGGGTTATAATGAGTCTCTGGTGCATTGCAGCTGGCTGGCTCTTTGGTGAAACCCACTCACTGGCCTCAGCCTGACTGGTCCCTTTGCATCTCGTCAGCTGCAGTAATTTATTGATGTAACCCCCTGGCTTAGCCTCAGTGGTTGGCCTAGTCTTAATCAAGCTGGGGCCTGTCGTACTAGGCATAGGTTTGCTGGGATGGGCTTGGAAGTCTGATTCTGGGGATGTTCCCACCAGAGAGAAAAGGGGACTTTGTAAAGCCACTGCATGGAGGGGGCTTGGGTAAGGATACACATCAATGCCATTCTTGGAGACCAAGTCGTTCTGGAATTTGGGGTCCATGCTGAGCAAGTGCATGTCTCCATTATGGCACAGAGGCAACATGGACTTGGGATCCATTTCTTTCTGAAATCTAGCATCCGCTGGAATGAGTCTTTCCAAGTCACCTATATAGTGGATGAAAATAAACAACCTAATTAAATCACAGACAATTACATTCAACCTGGTTCATGCTAGAAGTGCTATTTCAGAGAGATGTGATAGCTTTTACTAAAATCAGTAGCATGGATAAAGAAAGTAATTTTCAGCTTTCTAAGGTCACTGAATTACTTTAAAGCTTTTATCACCTAAGCATAACAGAGTTTAGAATGCCTTTTAATGCCAATAATAAAACTCTTACCTTTGCAGGAAATTTAAACTTTGCTACTTGGATAAAAGTAAATCTGTGCATATATAAAAATGTTCTAAAATATCACAGACCAGCAGGACCCCAACTAGACAAAAACAAGGCATTGTTTTTATTTCTTAGCAGAGAAGCCATAGAAGAATGAACTGAAGAATCTTTATTTTCACAGCGGAAAAAAATCTGAGGCTAACTACTCAGGCAAGTGGGAAGTGTAGTCCCTGAAGATGACATTCATAGACACCAATTCAGATCTCTTCAGTTCTGGAGTACTGTCAAGGTTGCTGTCATTTACTCTTGACTGCAGCGCCCTCCTCCCAGATGCATCTCCTGTGCACAGAGAGGAGAGGCTCCGTTCTCGTGTGAAGAAAGGTTGTTCCATCCAGACGTGTCATTCAATAGAGCACTATGATGCTGTGTTACCTCTGGGACCAAGAATACTGGAACCAGTTAGCTTGGATTTCTCTGTACTACAATGCAGACTTCAGTGCCAATAAATCCTCAACCAACCAATTTCCTGGCTGCTTCATGCTATCATGAAACCCAACCATCACATTCAACCACACCATTCACAAACTATGTGAACAGTCATGTGACGACTACCTATGTCCTGTGACAGGAAGCTTTTAAAAGACTCCAAAATTTTGGGGTGGTCTGCAGTGTCCTACCTATGCACAGACCTGCCACAGCGAAGGTTAGGACGACGATTTCTCTAACAACTTGATTTCATAATGAAAATTCTTTAGGAAATTGTTGGCAGTGTGTAATGGTGCACTCTTGTACAAACAAACCAGGAAGGAGTCAAAAGCATGCTGTGCTTGCAGTGTCTCAGCAAGCTTTCTGCTTGACACTGAAAGAAAAGGAAATTGGTCTGTACTTGCAGTTTCCTCTAAGGAGAGGAAAAGAGAAATTTCTTCCCCTCTCCAAATGATGATTTTCTGAACTAAAATCTTGCTTCACTTCCTACAATGTGGTCAACTTTGTAAGAATTGTTTCTTCAAGACTATGTCCAGTACTATCCTGCTACTTTTGTTTCTCACTGTGAAGGAAGTAAGAGGTTGTAGCCAGGAAGAAGGGCTGAAGGAGATCTGCAGTCTCTCTCCCACACCCCTGCTCAGTATCAAGGGAAAGCTGGACAGTAAACAGTTTGGCTCTGTGGTTTTGATCCATTCTCACTTTTTGTATTGAGTATGAGTACTGTATATTGATTAAACATAGCTAAACAAGGTCCTAAAAGTAATAACCAGGAATCTGCCCTTCTCTTGAATGAAGTATCCAGTTTTGCCATCAATTACCTGTGGAAACTGGCCTTGGTCTGGACCTGGCAGGAGTCCCAGAAACATCTCTGCTGGCTGCAATCCGACTTCCATCGCTGACATAGGTTCCCTGCTGTTGGAAGCTGGTGGTGTGCACACTAGTTTCATCTGCAGACTTGGGTCGGTAATCAAACACACTGAGCCTCGCTTTAGGGTGTTGAGAGCTGGGCAAGAGACTGGTGTGGGAGGAGGAAATGGACTCACTGTACACAGAGGTGCAAGAATTGGAGAGTGAGCAAGAACCACCGTCACTCAGGTCATAGAATCCTGCAGAGTTAAAATAAATAGGATATTTCATATTTACAGCAACAAAACACACTCTGTAGAAGAAAAGTACAGAGAATAAAATAAGTCTTCATCTGGTATGTACCACAAGCCTAAATTTATGATTATTTATTTAGGTAACATTAGCACAGGTATACTCTAATTCAACCAGCCTTTATTGGGCTTCTGCCCAATAGGCCCTGAGCCAGCTTGGCACACACATGCCTGCTTAGTTCTGAGGGTGGGATGGGATGAAGTGCAGCACCATCATGCCCAGGTCTTCACTGGAGAATGTCTTGGAGACTTATGATGCAACTGGTGTACGACAGGAACCTCTGACACTGTTGTAACTTGTGCTAGGTGCATACAAGCACAGATTGGATGGGCAAGTAGAGTTAAACCAGCCTGTGATCAGAGCTGCCAAGTCTGTGATAGCTGGAATGTCTAAGAATGGAGACTGGAATGTCCGTAAGAATGGAGACTATCTTCTCTCTCCAGGTCTTGAGATAATTTCCAATTAATTGTGGAAGAATTAGGAAATTTTATTATTCCTCTCTATAACAGAGAATGAATATTTTCTTTTGAACTATGTGCATGTGCCTAAGCGCACAACTTCCTGAACTTTAATACATAACAGAAACTTGCACTTTTTATATACACTCTAAGTACCAGGCTGCAAATCCATATGCTGTAAAAAAAAAAATTAAAAAATATTTCCTTGTCTCACTGAAGACTTGAGGCTTTGCAAAAATTCTGTTTAAAAGAACCACTTTCATTGTCTCTGACTAGATAACAGAAACCGGTTTTAACAGACATCCTAGCTATAAAAGTCTGCAGTACAGCTCTCTCTGTGAAACAGATCAGAAACCTGATACCCAGTATCTTTCTGTCCATGAGAGCTTTACTGTTGGGGTAGTTTTTCTCAGTGTCTTTTAATAGTGCTGTTTTGCCTCTACATAAATTCATTTGACTGGAGCACTTCAGTAGTGATTTTCAAAGCCCTAGTGAGGTTCAGAACCCTTCCTGGATTCAAGCAGAGTGTTGATATTGATGTTGGTCTCATTCACTTCTTTTAAGTACTCTAGCTATTTTGCCAGCGGTCCTTCTACACTGCACAAGGTAATTAATAAGTAAACCTGTCTCCTTGTCCTTCCATGTGTGGCTACAAGGCTCATTTAACAAAAAATTTAAAAATACAGAAAGAATACTACTTGAGTGAGCGAGCACTTTCCAACTTTCCTCCAACTTTGCAGGAGAATTTCTAGCAGCTCTGTGAGCCCACTCTGTGCCAGATGACTATTATCCACCTCAGCCATGGGGCACTGTTTCTGACCAAACAATACAGAGAATTTTGCTTAGCAGTTGACACTCTTCAGTTCTCCTAACACCACATCCCTGGGAATAAGCAGCCAAGTGCACATTACCTGAGCTGGGCCGGCTGTCACTATCCAAGTATTCACTGGAGGTCTTATTGACGTCCAATTTCAGCTCACTTATTCGCTGGTCTAGCTGATCCAAGTGGCTTTTCAAGCCGACATCCTGTCTCCTCAAACGAGACTAAATCAAGGGAAGAAGGAGGAAATGAAGAATAATCACAGTTAGAATCTCAGCAGCAATGCATGAATTCAGGTCACCTGTTCCAGCAAGATTCTATTCTCATGAAGCATTTTCCTTAGCTAGGGACGGTTGCAGTTGGCTCTCTGGACAAGGACAAAACATTTCATTTCTTAGTATATATTGTCTTCTGCGCAGTTAATCGTATTCTCAAAACTCACTCTGAAGATACTTATTTTAACTTTTGGCTTTTTTGTTACACCCATGGCAGGAACTGTATCTCTAAATAGAACAGAGGTCTTTTAACTACTTAACATATTCTTATTGCACCGCACTTTGCCATACACTGCCTCTGAGCAGAGGAGGAGATAAACATTATGGGTTGTCTGCACGAACTCTTAAGATCTCCTGGATGAAAGGAAACCGCTGTGGTTGAGGTATCTCTTATTGCCATACCAAGTACAGGCAGCATACCCACTCCAGTAAAACCCTTGGCTTTGATGACATGTCTTTATAGTTGAAAGGATAAACTGCAAGAATTGTGACATCTATTTTACTTCAAGTTTTCCTTGCTTCTCTTGTGGCCAGTTACTTCCACGCACTTCCTGCAAGGAGAAGGTGGCATTTGAATATGGTGGGAAAACAACTGTATTTAAAATAAATGATGTCTCAAGATTGTGAATAATCCTTCAGAAGCCAGCAACTAGATCGGTTGCCTACTGCAGTCACTGACCAGGCTGATCTGAGGTAACAGCTCCCACAGTTGCTCCTCCAGTATTTACGCTGTCAGCTTGGCGAGGCAGATGGCCAGGCATTAGGTACCAGCCAAAGAACCGCAGTTGGTTTCTGTCACAAACTTCTCACGTGGCACTTGGCAAATTATCTAAAGCCCAGTCACTATTTAGGCAGCTTCTAATTATATCACACCTCACCATCCATACTACATTACAGTCTCTTGAAGTTGGTTGTAAAGTTGAGCTCAGAGCCCTCAAAGGGGATGGGTTTCCACCCAGTAATGGCAAGAAAAACATTAAGATTCTTCATGTGCACATTTCATATTTAAAAACACAAACGGCAGTTCTAGCAGCATTTCCAAACTCAAATTATATTAAAAAAAAAAAACAAACTAGGTCCTTTGAACTAATTAAAGTATCTTAAAAATTAAATGACATGCAGAAAATCAAGGTCAGTATGTACACATTTTTGCCTCCACTTTCCTTTTGTACGAATTATTCAGCTTGTAACATTTGCATAGGTTTCTTCATAGTTATAAATACTAAAAGAAAAGAAAGCTAAGATCCTAAGATAATCAGTAAATTATTAGAAATTGTAAGACAAAAAATACAGATGTCCTGGGTTTCATAAGAAAACTCTTGGGGCTGGTAATGCTGCTGAGAAGAAAAAAAAAAGATATTTTTAGTATGCTTTTATAGCGAACTGGAGGAACATATAAGACACAAGAAATAAAGCCCCTTTTTGTTACTCATGCATCTAGAAAAGTTTAAACTCAAGAGGCTCATTACTGCTTCCTAGGAAAATCCATAGTGATTTTCCCTCTTCCTGTTTCACATAAACAAAAAAGAAGGGAAGAACTGGATAATAAAGGAGATTTTCTATTCCATCTGAATGATGAATGTATGACCTCCTCAGTACTTCTTTATTTGTGGTAAAAAAGCAAAACCATGCCATGCCTTCTTCAATCCCACCTACTCAGGAAATCACAAAGTTTTGTTTTCATGGCTGGAATTAATTGCTTAATGATTAATGTTTTGCCAGCCAATCCCTCAGTCTGTGGTTTCTGATTAATGACAGAGAGGCCACAAGGCTCTCAGGTATTCAAACATTATTTATTATACCTCCAGGTTCTGTCTGCGCTTTCACAGCATTTTAACCAACACACATGATTTACATCATCGTTTTTAACCCTTTTATGGTGCCTCACACCATTGGGTTTTCACGTTTCCAGCCACCACCATAGCTTTGATCTTTCAGTTAACTACTTCTGCACTCTAGGAAGAGAGGCATTCCTCAAACCATTTGGATAAGAATGACTTCCGGTGTGTTTGTTTCAAGCTGTTATTGCTCCAATACCCACACTAGGCAGCACTCAAGACAGTAAACCCTTAACACACACTTTCTCAATTCACAACATGAATGGTACATATGACAAAACCTTGCAGGTAAAACCATCTGTTTGCTTCGGGCAATGCAGCTGTGAGGACTTCTGGACACTGCACAGTGTGAGACCAAACTTTCCCAACCAACTTGTACTATCAATGGACTGCAGTTTTGGGAAGCCAAATCTGGGATATCATCATATCACCCAGTGTTTAGAAGGAAGGACACTCTCTGAAAAGCAGGTTCTTTTACACCAACACAAGCTGGCATGCCAAATCAAAGCACCAAAACCCACTGGTCATACTTGACTATTCTCCTCAACTATTAATCTCTTCAGTCAAAGGCGGGGGGGCGTCGATATTTCTTGATTGTAGATTAGCATCCTATAATTCTAACAATCTGACTTCATTCTGGAATGCACAAAACATAGCATTCTTTTCTAATTTTGCCCATCCAGAAGTTAGTCACCCCTGGGTCTTTTCTTAACTGGTGGTGCAAAGCAGCCAGTTTCAGAGGAAAATTACTATCCTCTATCCCAGACACTTGTAATAGACCAAGATGAATTCCTTCTGGAAGGACCTCTTTCTCTCAGCTGACAAAATTTTAAGTTTGTTTATTTAAAAAAAAATATAAAATCCCTGGTTTAAAAGATGTTTTCCTCTATTTAGAATTAGCAAAAGGAAAAAAAAAATCTGTGTAAAATGCAGGGTACCAAATGTTTGTTTTTTTCTTTTCAGTATAATGTGTCCCTTCTCACATTTTTATAACATCATAAACCACCTGAAAGCTTGCAAAACAAAAACATCAGATTCAAACCAAATCAAATCAGGTTTATAAATATGTCCTCTGAGGAAAGAGCTGAAAAAATACTGGATGTTGCAGCCTTTGATATCCACCTACACTGACAGCAATCATAGATTTCTTTCTTTACATTAGCCTGAATTTGCATCTCTTCTTTTTCCTGTATGTCACCATGATACCGTTCGGCTAAGAGAAGTTTAGCACCTTCAGGATCTCTGATAGTGGGTGGCATCACTTAACTCTGCTTCTCTTCTGCTACAGAGTTGACCCCACCTGCGCCGTAGTAATTTGCAGCTGCCAGAAAAGACCCTGGCCACCAGAAAGAGCCACTGGTTAGGGCAAAAAAGGGCGTGACTGTTAGAGGCAGCAGACTGCCCATAGCAGAGTGCTAGCAAGGCCAGCTGATCACTGTCTCTGGTAAATGTTGCTGTCTGGAGGGGCATCAACACGTGGAGCCTATGGCATTTGATGGCTCTGCTCTATTATTCCCACTAGTTGGACTTGAGTCCTTATGGGTTCTGCCTCTGCTCTTCTGTAACTCACCCTATCATTATAGGAGAAGCCTGGCTTGGCTTTTTATCTGCCTTGTTTCCATTGCTGCCTTGAACCACCTTCGGCTGACACAGCTTTCCCATTTTATGTTGTGAGGACTAAACTTTTTATGAATTAAACTGTGACCATGTAAAAGCTCAGGGCTATAGTCCTCCTTGAAATTTGGATCAAGGTGCACTGCAAGGCAAAGTTACATTTACACTGCTGATGAGTTTCTCAATCTGAAATCCTGCAGAGCAGCAATCACATTCTCTACCATCCAAGGGCCAACAACAGTCCTGAGGACGTAACACTCCTTGAGCAATGCTGTGCTTTGCATTTTCTGTTGTTGTCAGCTTTAACTTCATTTCCTGAGATCATGAACAGAGTTTTTCAGGGGTTTTGAGTGCAATACACTGCTCATGAGTCACTGGGAAAGTTTTCAGCCTGCGGTCACTGAGATCCTAGATCTGTGAACTACTTCTAACAGGACTGTGAAAAGCCTGTTTTCAACTGGGTTTACTTTGCTATTAAGGAGCTTTGAGGTATGCACCTCTACTCAGATATACATCTGCAATTTGCAGGGGGAAAAAAACCAATAAAGGTACCAGGGGGCCTGAAAAAGTACAGTCTGAAAAGCCTCTAGCAGCCATGGATCAATCAGAAGAGCTTTGTATCACTACTTTAAGTATCCACACACTGTATTTTGGCTGAAGAACCTGTCCCTCGATGATTTATGTAGTTCTGAGTCATCCCTCTCAAACTGTATGAACACTTCCCTCCCAGGCATCCCAAGAGACACGTTTCCCATAATTGCACTGGCACCTACTGGTGAAATCTGTCCCTCTCTGGAGGTGTGCAGAGTTATTCTTAAGTCCATTCAACTCCTACATTTCTAAAGGGCTGCAATTAAAGGCCTTTTTTCCCTTCCATTTTAATGGCTAGTTTCTCCCACGTCCTTGGAATGCCTTGTAAGGTGCAAGTGAAGTCCTGGCAAGTTAATTTTCTATTTGAATATTTTATTTGAAAAATATTAAGACAAATGAGTAATTAAGCACAACAGCTAACATGAAAAAGAGTACAGTCAGTATGATCAGAGCTCATAGTGTGATTCTGTTATCCTACTGGCCCCAAACAGGCAATAAATGCCTTCAATTCTTTTGTTTAATTTAAAAAAAAAAAAGTAGAGCCATTACTCAAGATTATCAGTGATGGGTAATCAAGTGGCTGGCTGTCCACTTGTCTTGTATTTTCTTAATTTAATCAAGATATGTCTGCTGCTGTATTTTCTCACAGTGGTGGCTATGTTTCCCTGAAGGTTAAAGCCCATTTTATCCTGAGATGCTGCCTGATAAAGCTGCCTAAGGGAAGCGAATAACCGTGCTGTTTTCACACCTGATTGATGGCCAAGCCTTGCACCAGTACAGCGAGGGAAAGGATTCTGAATTAAGTCTGAGTTTACTGAAGTGTGTAATTGCCTATACTAGAGATTAAAGCTCTTTACCCTTTGATTGTTGTCTCACCTATGAAACTCGTTTCACCCACAATTCAGAATTTCTTTTTTAACTTTCAAAAAAACCCCTGTGGAAGTGGCCCGTGTAGCACTTCAAATACAAGGTCTGGCACTCAGTTATTCTTCCCTTTTGATCACGCAATCAGTGGAAAGAACAAAGTACTCGCGTCCCACGAAGCGTTTCCTGGCAGATCGACTCCCACGGGCGCACAGCCGCGTGGGCACACACCGGGGCGCGCACACAGGTGGAGACGCAGAGGAGTGCGCGCACACACCCACCCAAACCCCTGAGCGCTTATGCAGGTGTATCTCAGCCCGCGTGTCTCTTGATCTCCTATGCAAGCGGCAGCTGCCATTGAGAGCCGAGCACTGTATTACTGAAGTTAATCATCGCCTACTCCTCGGCTCCGATGAATGAGCGGTGCCGGGTTAACAACTTCTCGCCAGCGCTCCCGCTGGCACGGCGCCCGCCACCGGCACTGCCCGCCCCGG
>WEIT01003360.1:8800-36486 GCA_013389985.1 Dryoscopus gambensis | reverse complement strand
GGAGAGGTGGGGACGGGGGAGGGAGAGAGGGAGGGCGGGAGCGAAGGGAAGAGGCTGCGGCTCCAGGCGGTGCCGGGGCTACCTCTTGGGCGGATACGCGGGGAGAGGAGCCAGTGCCCAGCGCTCCCTCCGCCCCGCGCGGGGGCGGCTCCTGCCTGCCCCATCCCTGTCCCTGCTTCTGATCGGGGGCTGCCCTGGTCTCGTCCCCCGCCCCAGCAGCGAAGAGGGATGGGGTGCCCGCCCTCTCCCGGCAGAGACAGGGGCCGGCGAGCCAAGCACATAGCGCCGGGGCGAGAGCACCCGTCTCGGCTGGGAGCGAGCCCTGGGAATGCTGCGGAGAGCGGAGCGGAGCCGGTCGTCCTGCTGCAGCCGAGTACAAATTAAAGTGATGCGAGGGTATGGTGCGGTGAGCACTCCCGGGTATAACAACGCATCCCTCGCAAGAACGTGGTGTTTGTGACTCTGTCCCTTCCCCTCCTGGCTGGTGGTGCCTCCCGCCAGGCACAGGCACAGCACTGGCACTCCTCATCTTGCTCTCCAGAAACCGACCCAACTGGGATCTCACTGCACAACTTCGCTGTCTTGTAATGAGTTGTTGATTCTCACTTTGGAAGCAAGGCAGAGTCCTGTCTTGTGAGGTCAAGGTGTAGCTCACTCCCCCCTAAAGTCGTTTGAAGGGCTCAGGATGTGCTTTGAATGGGACATGAAAACACAGTCGGTCATGGAAATTCAAGACCGTGGTGCTGCTGATACCAAGAAACGCCAGCATTTAAAGCTCTCAGGACAGGCAGCTGCAGCTTCCGAGGTAGTTGGGTAGCAGGCAGCAAAGCCAGAATGCATAGTCTGTAGCGATGCTGTAGGGGAGAAGTAGCCCTGATACCAAGAGTCTGAGGAGCACAGTAGAGACTACGCTACAGGAGACATAATTTTTCTGCTGCCTACATGGAAATAGGAGGCATCTACAGATCCCAAGATCACTGCGTGCCACACTCTTGATTGACATGTCAGGCAAGGTGTATTAATCTCCATGAAGCAGAGATCACATGCTAAGCCCATCTGTCCATGGTCATCCTCTGTTCAGTCTGCGGCATATCTTTAAAAGCTAGCACACTTTATTTTGAATGCTACTTGTCATTGTGCTGGGATATGAGTTGGGTGAGTGGGAACCAGTTGCTCTGTCATCTGCTCTTCTAGTAGTCTCTTCTCAACACCATGGTGGCTGTGTCCACCACTGGGACTGCAACCAGCTTATCTTTTCTTGTACTGGTCTCTAGTTTTAGGAATGTTAAAGGTACCAGAGCAATGTCAAATCCACCTCTTGCTGGGGGCAGGGGGGAAAATTATTCATGTGTTTGTTCACAGAGTCCTGTGCAACACATTATTTGATAGTCTCAGTAAGACCCAAGCCTTGCTTTCACCGTGTTGCTTTCAAAAGTTTTCCTGTAGCTTGAAGATTTGAGAACAATATTTACCTTGCAAAGTTCAGCTGTGTCAGAAGGGGTCCTGAGAGGTCCTACTCTGACAAATTGTGTAGGAATATTCACAAATGTCTCCAGCTGCAGATGGAACAAGAATTGATGGCGATACAGTGCTTAGTTAAAGTGTGTATGTGGTGTGACTTGTATGACATCACCTTAGTCATGGCTTTTGGTGGTGGTGGTGGTTTGGTTTTTTCTCTTTAATGAATACCTTTTCTTTTCTTCCTTAACCATTCATCTCGTGGAACACCCCTGTGCAGAACAATGCCTCAGTGCCATGATGACTGAACTATTCATCTACAAGGTGGAAAGAAAAACTGAATTCAACACTGAACAGCTCTTGAAGGTGCTGAAAAAAGGCAGCATGAAATTCTGCCACCTCTCAGATGGAGGGGGGCAAAGAACCAAACAACCATCACTGTGAGGCATGTGGCAAGAATCTTGCACAATGCCATTGCAGGTATGAGGAGTGAAGCATTTTTGTAAATCACTTGGCTTGGCACTTGTTAAAACAGACATACAGCTCAGTTCCTTATTTTATTCAAACCATGTTCTAACATGACCAAATACGAGTCACCAACACAACTACCATTTAGTATATACTTGCTAGGAGAATTAGATATTATAAGGTCATATATTTTTCTTTTTTTTCCTTCTTTCCTTTGCAAGGAACTGTTATCCCTTGCTCTTTGTTCTTCCTCTTCTTTCATCTTTTTATCTTTTCATACATTAAATCCCAAATGGGCTATATCACAGCAGTATCTTTATTCTAATCACCTTCCTTATTCTGTTATACTGATTACTTTCTTCCGTAAAACCCTTATGATGTCACTTAATCTTTTCAGAATATTCAACAAATACCTTGTGTTATCTGATTTCTGGGGGAAAGAATAAAAGGTGTGAATCGCCCCCAGATTGAAAACGATGTGATTATGTGGGGGAAGGGTAGTGGTAAAAGTGAAAGTTCCATAGCACGGACTTTGAAAATTTTTGCTGTTCTTAGCTAGTTACAGAGAAGAATGTTCAATATTGATATTCTGTAAAGTTTCACTAAATTTTAAGAATTACTGGTTTCAGTAGACTTTAAGAATTACTTGCAAAAAGTTAACAGTCTCTAGGTAACACCTTATTTTGCTGCCTAGCTTTAGCACACTGAATCCAAAGGCTTAAATGTTGCTTCCACTTTTCAGGAACCAAAAGGTTTGACTTTTCATTTACATTACTTTAATTCCATTAATTTCAGAAACATTGCTCTTGATTTATGTAAGACTTAGAATAAGATTTCTGTTTTCTAGCTACAGATCCTGAGGTAAAAGAAATTTTATGAAAAAAGCTGTCGTGAAAGAATGATGTGGCTACAAAATCAGACACCAAAACAGTAGGAAATAAAGCAATTTGTCTACATAACCTTATTTAAGTTCTGATTTGTATGATACTATTACACAGTGTTGTTCCATGGGTCTACTCTTCAATAAGTGTATAGAATGAAAGATACTACTCAATGTTCTCTGTCCTCATGCTCCAACCTATGCCTTATTTACTGCAGATCATTTAAGCTGTGCTTTGCACATAGAATTTTTTGTGTTTTAAAACTATACTTAGCATTCTAGCTATTAAGTGCCTTACAGTATGAATGAATGAATGGTGTCTTTACAACACCCCAAAAGGTATAAAGCTGTGTTTGTTTAATAAGGGAGGACCTGAGGCACTGAGTTTCATTACAAAAATCCTTGTTCATTTTGGGTGCCACTGGAGATGCCTTTGGCCTTAATTTTCAGTGTACTTACTATTATACAGTTAATATATATCCATTTTATTGTTCCAAACAGAGTTCCCTCTAACTTCATTTCCAGTTCTGAGCACTCAGCACTTTGGTAAATTGCATACTGGGCATACTAATTTGAATCCCTACAAAAACGAGGAATAGAATTATTGCTCCTCATATGGAGACAGCTTGGGTGTGCCTGCACCTGTGGTAGAGACATGCCCTCAGAGCCTCATAAACAATCAGAAAGAAGGCAGGTGTTATTTACCTTCTTTGGCAGATGGAGATGTACAAAGAGGTTAAACCTTGTACACAGGATCAAACAGGAAATCTATGGTAGGAACTGAAATTGAAGCCAGATAATTCATGTGACCACAGAAATTACTTTACTCCCTGTTTTGTGGATGCATATTAGCCAGTTTGTGTGGGACTAATGTTAGAGAAAGGACAATATTTATTGACCTCCAGATGTGTTTAAAAGAAAAGTAGTTGAATGTTTGCTTTGGATGAAGTCCAAAGTACACAAAATACTTTGGTGTACCACACAACTTCAAGAGCTAAATTGCAGTTTGCTTCCCACATTTGCTTATGTTTGTTTGTGAAAAATAATTCAGAGGGTGTTTTTAGTAACATTTCCTTATATAGGGATATAAAGTCTCCCTGCATAGGCTTCATTCCCTGTATTTCAGTTGTGTTTTCAGACTGTATTGACATTGGCATGTGTGGCAGTAGGTGAGGACGAATCTATTTGTTTAGGTCTGTCTCTTGACATGACAGAAATTCAGTGCATGCACGAGCATCCTAACTTTGCTAGCCAGCCTCTCTGTCCTCTTGTCGTCCTGTTGTTTTACTCTACTAGCCTTTTGCCATCTATCCTGCAAGAGTCTTGTGCAGAGACACTTTAGGGGGGTCTTCTGAGCTGTTGACATCTGGTGGATATTTAGAAGGTTAGTTGGAGGATGCAGAACAGTCACATGTGGATTGAGGCCAGTCTAACCGAAGCCCTTATCTTACTCGAGATAAGGCAAAGTGCATTTTTTGTACCTGTCACTCTTGTTCATTGTATGCCAAAGACATGTACTGAGCATATCCTTTTATGTAAAAAGACTGAAGCACTGCTTACGGTACACGGTTCTGTTAAAATGTGGGTTGGAGCCTTCTGCCAGTTTTTGGAAATGTTAAATTTAATCATTAAGAATATCCTGAAAATGTAGTAAACCCTTATGTTGCCTACACAGGGTAGAGTTAGTTCTGTGCCTGAGAATACATCGTAGTGTGTTTGTGTCCCTCTGTGAGGTGACTCTGAGTAAATTGCCATCATCCAGGCATTTTGTCTAATTAGCAGAACAGCTGCCTTTGAAAACATTCTTCTTAAGGTCTGATGTCTTGAGGATTATTTAATTAGAAAGAAGCAAATCACTGGTGTAAATGGCTCTTTGTTGAATTCAGAGAATTTGTTTTGAATTGAAAAAAATTGCTTTTTGAACTAAAGCTTACATGGTAATGGATAGGGAAAGGAAGTGAGAGTGTAGCCCTCATGGATACAGCTTCAACGACAAAACCAGATTTCAGTTGATGGAAATCTTTAGAAGGAGGAATCCTCTAAAAACATGAGTAAAATCCTGTCTTCAGCTACCAGGGATTAAGAGATGTCCATCTGTTTTTGTGCTTATTTCTGTTTATTTTTCACGGGGTTGCAGATTGATTCTCTTGTGACGCTCCCAGCAAAGTGGTGGGGGTTGCAGGGAGGGGAGGAGAGAAGAGGCATTGCTAAGGACTGTCACAAGCTTAGCATGAAAGTGCTTATTCTTGTCTCTCTCCAGTTTATGCCCTCCAACTGAAATCTTTGTAGCTACAAGTCCGTATTTTGGCTCATGTAAAAATTTGTGCTCATCCATAAATTGGTGGATAGATAGGCAAACTGGGGAGGCACAAGAGCAAGTGTTGCAAAGATGGAGTCCTCAAGAAGCACAAAATATGCAGGAGAATGGAAGGGATCAGAAATGCAGGTAGGCAGAAAGAGTGGCGCACAGTAGCCAGAATGAGTCTGGAGACAGAAGTCCAAGAGCTAAGCCAGAAAACAGGGTCAAGGGTACCAGTATTTAGAAAGGAAGGGGCATGTGGAAGCCTAATAGAAAATGGGAGGAAAAAAAAGTCATACAATTTGGTGTGACTGTAAAGGCTTGACATCCTAATTAGCAGGAAAGAAGGTGAAGCACTAGGAAATAACTGGAACTGCAAAAGGTCAAAAGCCCTTCTCAGTTCCGACGGAAGGAGCCAGGCCGGCTGCTTGGGCTGGGGTTCAGGCAAAGAGGACACAGAGGCATGACCATTCTGATGCCCCTGTAGCCTTGGCTTGCTTTGTCCAGCCCTCCTCTGATGTGGCTTGTAGCCTTGCACTGGATTGTGCTCAGTTGGTGCTGATTGCCCTTTTTCACCTCAGCTCCTGCTAAGAACTATAAAGTTGCCAGGTGAATGCTTGCCAGAAATTAGGCACACAAAGCCAGGACTCAGTCTGCCTTGTGCTGTTATGTCAGAATCCAAGGAGAATAATGATTTTTTCCCACAATAAATGATACCTTCTTTAACACCTATGGGTCTCACTCATTGGCATCCTGATGCAAATCCAGAACTGCCTACTAGTCAATCCTGATACTAGTACCTAATTCTCTCTCACAGCCTCCCTGCTCTCCATGTTTCTTCCCACCAATTTCAGCTTGCATTTTTTCCCCAGAAAACCTCACTTTCTTCCAGTCCTCCTGATTTCCTGTTGGCTCTGCAGCAATATTTTTCTTCCCTCATTATAATTCATAATGCTTAGCGAGTTCAAATCACGCGGAGGTTTAATTATAATCTTGTTTAAAACCCTCTTCTTGATTGTTAATGTTAAATGTGAATTCCATCTGTGTTGCAGTACAGTTGCAGACGCTCCTCCCAGTTTGCTTCTTGGTCTTCATTATTGCATTTCTTTTACTTCATTCCCTTCAACAGCTTTTTAATATAGGTGATCACGTTTGCATATCCAAGCAGCCACCTTTTCTCTTTGTATGCCAGTGTGATTTGTAAAATCCTTCATTCCAAGGTCTGCTCTCATTCTTACATATGCCATTTATTTTTACTTGTGGCCTTTTCTGCTATTATTGGACATATTTTTGGATTGCACAGCTGACTTCTAAAAATATTTTGAACCACAGTGCTCTTCGGTTGATTTAACCATTTATCATTTTTATTTTCCTCTCATCCAAGGGATCATAATTTTCTTCTTTGACTAGCCCAGCATTAGTAAGAAATTAATCCACCAAAGCCCTAGTTACACCAATTAGATAATTGTTGTTCCATTGCTTTTTTTTACCCTATACATTTCACATCAGATTCTTAACCAGCATTTGCCAGTGGATTTGTCTTTTCACCATTCTTTGTGTGTGTGTATGTGTAATACTCTATGATATTTCTGTTTTCAAAATGCCATACTTCTCTGAACAATAAAGCAAATCCTGGGACGTGTGAGATCTGAGTCTACGTCTTCGAAAAAGGAATGTGTTTTCAACAGAAGCAGTTACATGCCAGTGTGCAGTTCCAGAGTATAAACTATTCTTCCTGCCCTACTGCAGGATTCCACTGATTAACTCTGAGGCTTTATAAAGGAAGGGCACTATCTTTTTTTCCTGGACAGATGTAACTTAAAGTTTAGTTAGTGCAAAAAACCCCCAAAGAGTCTTTTAGCAATGAGAACAAAACACAATACCAGAAAAAAAGAGGAAGAAAAAAGGGTCCTTTCATGGCGCTGTGACGAGCTTAGTTAAGGATAGCAAAAGTTTTCAGGACATAAGGTTAGAAGGCCCCAAGGCAAGATGTATAAACACTCACCTAACTCTAAATGGGTGAGTGGTCCCAGTGAAGTCAAAAGCACTATTTCTATGCTTAAACTTTGACACAGGCTTTAATATCTTTGCTAAAGTGAAGCCTAAAGACCCACTAATTTTAATCTTGCCAAATATACCTCTAATTTCTGGGTCAACAGGGCATTCAGAACTGAACATCTTCTGAGAAAAAGAGTTAGCTTAAGGATATCCAGAAGAGAAAAGAAAGAAAGATGAATTCCTCTTACAGTTTTACAGCATGCTGATTTAGCTGGTGTTCTTCTTTATTTGCATTGGAGATCTGTGCAGGTAGTGGGGGTTAGACTGCAATGCAGAGGATAGCATGGTAATGTACTTTTATTGACTAACAGGGATTGAATGCATTCAGAAACTGCATTCTTAACTTGCTGAGTGTTCATAGACATGCTCCTTTTGCATTTCACTGAAAAGCACTAAAGAGCAAGCCAAAAACATGCTGGCTTGCAAGGACTGTGATTTTATTGGGCATGCTTTAAAATACATTCTCTTTTCTAGGAAAGATGAAATGGTGCTGATCCAGTTTTGACCACTGACCTGAATGGTTAGGGAGAGTATTTTTGTGAGCTAAGAATATTTATATGATGGTGTATAAAAACCACACAGCACTGTGGTGACTGGGAAATATTCCCACTTAAACGACTTTTTTTAGAAAGTGCATATGTGTGTTTCCACAAAGAAGCACATCAGTATCAGCAACATCTGAGATGGGAGAAGAATCCTTATCAAATTCTTGTTTCCTTCTGATAATGTTAAATCCTTTTCCTTTCACTATGATGGATGTGTAGGAAAACCCATATACTGAATCCTGTGTTTCAGTCATAGCTTTGCTCCTTTTTACGAGAAGGAGCAGATATATGCAAAACATGCCTTGAGAGCGTGCTTTCCTGCTGAGTCTACCCTGAAAGAATTAATCACAGAGCTACAGTAATGTCTCCATTTCCTAAAGCTGGGGCCTATCTAGGCCCCATAGCTAGGTCAGTGAGAAAACCACAGCAGAGATTGCTTCAATATTATAAAATGGTGAAATTTACTGGTGTACATCACAACACTGCAGTATTGCCAAATGCATCTGTGGAGCAATGTGATATCAAACTTCTCTCATCAGTAAAGCCTTTGCTTCATGTTGTCATGTCTAAAAACAGCAGTGGCAAACTAAAATAGTGATATTTATTTCTTTTTCACTTCCTTCTTTCCTATAAAGGTTAACTAAGCTAGCTACTGAATAAAATTGAATTACTTTACAATGCTTCTTTGCTCTTAGGCATATTGCAGAAGAGCTGTGCTGGCAGGAAGATGGTGCTTATTTTCTGAGACTATATTTTCAGCATGTTATGCAACAGCAGCAGGTTTGCAAAACTCCAGTTGCATATCAGTACCAACAGTTAGTGTTTTCCATGTTTTTCCATTTGCATGTTGGGTCTGCCGAATTCATCATCGCCTTTGCAGCAGGGTGGTGATAGGACAGTTACAAGTCATTAGCGAGCTGTGGAAAAACAAATGGAAAATGTTCAAGCACGCTGAGATGCTGGCTGTGTGCTCAGCAATGGGATGGGCTAAAGCACACATTGCACATTCCAGGATGGGGAAGATGAATGGGAGATGCATAGCTGATCTCTAATTCCTCAGCCACTGAGGCTGTGGAGTTTGTGCTTTGTTCAACATTTCTGTTCACGTTTTTTTTTAATGTGAATAGGCTGTGAACAAACACATGCAAACACACATACACATTATCTATGGCCTGACTTTGCCATGTCACCATCTTTAAAACTTATTCCTCTTCAGCAAATTTGTCAGGTGCCTATGAAGATTCCTTGGTTACATTCTTAATTGTATTTTTTATTAGACTAGTTTGATTGCAAAGTATGTTGCCATGTGAACACCTGGGAAAGACAGGGACCAGGAAATTGTGACTAGGATTTTTTATCAAATACTGGGTTCTTAAAATCACTGTAAGTATTATAAATTAATAGAAGTATTCCATGCCCAAGTAATCCTTAATCATAATTTGATTGCAAAAAGACATAGAGTTAACTGGGCATGAGAGATTTTGGTATTGTGCAAAATACATACTATTATGTTCTCTACAGACTACCATGTGTAACATTTCATCCCTCACCACAGGAAACTCATATGGCCTCACTCTTTTTCCATATGTTTTTCTGATGTAAGAATGTGAACATTCTCTTACTTGTCTTGCTGGTTTTTTGGCTGCAGTGATACAAGGTATTCTTGCCAGCTGTGACAAGATGCTTATAAAATGAGCGTCTTGAGTCTCACCTCCTGCTGAATATTCTTGTACTCACCCTCAGAGGGTATTGTGGAGAGTTTGCTTCACTGGACAGGAGCAGAGGAGCTTACGGAATTGACAGGGGCCTATGTCAAGTGTGCTGGGTTAAAGCTGCATCAAGATTGAGACAGAAGAGAAATTCCCTAGTTCCTGGAGAAGCACAAGTTATACTGGAATGCAGTTATAGCACTACTAGAAAATTTCACGTGACTCTTTACTCCCTGCACAGAAATTATCTGTCCATTAAAGTTATTGGGACAGATCTACTTTGAGCATACCTGAATCCAGTGTGAAAAATTAAGTTTGGTCTGAGCTTGACCTATAGCATGTAAAACGGTCTCCTGATGTGGAGGTTTGACCCTGTCTGGATGCCAGGTGCCCACCAAAGCCTCTCTCCCCTCCTCAGATGGACAGGGGAGAGAAGATATAATGGAAGGCTCTTGAGTTGGGATAAGGACAGGGAGAGATTGCTCACCACTTAATGTCAAAACAGACTCAAATTGAGGAAATTATTTTATTACCAATCAAAATCAGGTTAGAATAACCAGAAGTACAACAAATCTTAAAAATACCTTCCCACCAACCCCCATCCTTCCCAGGCTTCACTTTATTCCTGTATTCTCTATCTCCTCCCCTCCAGCAGCTCAGGGAGATGGGAACAGGAGTTATGGTCAGTTCATCACATATTGTTTCTGCCACCTCTTCCCCTCAGGAACAGGAGTCTTTCTCCTGCTTCAGCGTGGGGTCCCTCCCATGGGAGACAGTCCTCTATGAATGTCTCCAAAGTATGTCCTTCCCACGGGCTGCAGATCTTCACGAACTGCTCCGGTGTGCTACAGAACCTTTATCGAGGATGTGGTCCTTCAGACACAGGCTCCTCCAGCTTGGGTCCCCATGATGTCACAAGTCCTACCAGGACCCTGCACCATTATGGGATTCCCACAGGGTCACAGCCCTCTTCTGGGCTCCTTCATATCTGCAGGTATGTCTCTGCTGCTCTGTGGACCTTCATGGGCTACAGGGGCACAGCTGCCTCATCATGGTCTGCACCACGGGCTGCATGAGAATCTCTATTTCTGCACCTGAAGTATCTCCTCTCCCTCTTCTGCACTGACCTTGGTGTCTGCAGAGTTGTTTCAGTATTTTCACTCCTCTCTTCTCTGGCGGCCGATACATTTCTTCCCCTTCTTAAATATGTTATTACAGAGGCATTAATTACCATTTCTGATTGTCTCAGCCTTGGGCAGCAGTGCATCCATCTTGGATCAGGTTGGCATTGCCTACGTCAGATACAGGGGAAGACTGAATCTTCTCGGAGAAGCCGCTCCTATAGCCCCTGCTCCCCAACCTCCGAAAGGTTGCCATGTAAATCCGATACACCTGGTAATAAGTTCTCTGGGTAACAGACATGCTGCCAACAGGAGTGGGGGCAGCACAACTGCGGGAATTTCTAGTGCTCTTTTTTCCACTGGCTGTGGCAAGTGTGCTTTGGTGTTGTGGGCGTATGTGCTCCCTCAAATAACAGTGCCAAAGAGTTGGCAAAGGAATTTCAAAGGAGCATTTGCCCCTCACAAGGTTTTTTTTGTTATTGCTATGTTTATAAACGCTGTAGGCCATGGTGCACTGGTACACAGTTACTGCCAAATATACTGGTATGAGAACCAGAAAAGTACAGCACCATGACTTTTAGATCAGCAAGGGACAGGCATTTCTAGAACTCACTCAAAGCTTTGACTGCCTGCCCAATACATTAATTTAACCTGGATCTTGGAGAAAGGGTTTGCAGTTGCAGTGTCTATTTGAAAGTGTTTTCAGAGCTAGATATTTATGAATGATTATAGGAAAAATATCAGTAACGCTATCAGGAATCCTGAATGACATGGAGAGAAAGGAAAGAAATCTGAAGTCACTTAAGTGATTAACTGAACCTCCAAAAATTATTCAGCTCAAGTTTGATTTTGGTGGCTTGTCCTTCTATTTGCACTTTTGCTCTTCATCTCTCAGATCTGATATTCTTCACTCTCAGGAGACTGCTGCTGTTTCTGTTCTCACTAACCATGGGAGCACTGCGCTGTTTTGGAGATCTGGAGTGAGCTGCTACGTTGGTGTAGTGTGTGTCCAGAGGTACTCTTTCAGGTCCCAGCAGGGCTGTCCTTGTGTTGGAGTCCCTGATCTCCTTTGTGCCCCAGCACTGCTCTGGCACAGCCAGTCTGTAATTGCAGTGCTAGCTCATGGCCCCATGCCATGGCTTGAGCGTCCCCTGGGAGTGTTGTGCAAGCCTTCCTAAGAGACACCAGAGCTCTCTCACATCCATGCCTTCTGCAGCAGCATGCGTAAAGTAGAATCAAGTAGCACAAACTCTTGTCTTCCCTTTTACTGAGCTGAAATTATTCATCAGATTGTTTCCACTCCTGCTTCCCAGATTTCTCTTCCCTGCTGCACTGATAAATTTCCTCTCTCTTCTGTGTACATATAGTTCTTCAATAGCTGTTTCTCGATGGAGTATAGATACATGGCAGAAATCCTTATCCAGAATTTTCCTTGCAAAAGTGGAGAAACTGGTGCCCAGGCCCATATCAGCAGCAAGGTAGATATTTTTTTCCATCTTCTTCTGACCTTAAGTGAGACATTAGTATTTTTTTAAAACTTGCTAGGTATGCCAGAAGCCTTAAGATCAGCTCTCTCCAAACACTAGTGTGGATCAAGTTCTTCATTCTCTCTCCTGAAACAGGGGCAGCTGCTATCCTCATTGCTACAGTGAAGAACATCTGCCATCTGTTATCTAGGGCCTGAAACCTTAGCTAACAGCTACCCTGCTGAATGTTTTTAATACCTGTAAAATAACACTGACGTACCAGCTGTAGTAGAGATTAAGGACAAACACTTGGAAAAAACCGAAGTATCTCCACATGTGTGGGCACCCAAAGAAATATTTCATCTTCACAGAACAGGATGTTTAAAATTAGATACTCAAATCTCCTTTCCTGCAAGCAAATTATTGTGTAAATACTGTAAGGCTTTTCCTACAGAGAATTCAGAAATCTCGATTTGCTTTGTGTAAATTTTCTGTTTGCTAATCAGCATATTCTGTTGTCAATCTACCCTGGCTAGAAGACAGCAATCCAACCCTCTCAGGACATCAAATTAAGGTAGCAACAGAAAGTCTTTGTATTTTTAGTCCTTTGGAAGCAATGTTGAAATGAATGATATCTCTCCTCTACATAAGGTGAAATGCAGAGGAGATGGCACGCTTTGCTGTCCTATGACAAGATTTGGGATATGTTTCTGATTGTCCCTGCATGAATGTGGGAAATGAGAAAAGAAGTTGAGGCTCAAGAATGTGTAATGAAGGAGAAAATGCTCACTTCCACTTCTCATGTTGCTGAAGAGAATGAAGGTGGGACAAAAAGACACACTTTGCTGTCTTGCAGGTTGAGAAGCAGCTGTCTTAGACAAACCCTCTGAGCCTTCAAGAACACCATGTGAATTATACAGGAGGTTTTCTGGAGAACAGTTGCTTTGCAAATGTAGCAGTTCCTTTTTCCACATTCAGAGCAGCAGCTTGTCCCCCATAATGGCAAAGGTGATGGTGACAGTCAGAAGGTAAAAGGTATTGGTTTCCTGTCACCTCAGTTTGAAATGCTTTACTCCTACCCAAAGAACACTCCCCACCTGATGCTGATATCAATATTTACACGCCAGGTTGGACTTGGAACACTCTGGTAATTTTTGCAGCACTCCTGAACCCTTGGTGTTTGCTTTCAGGCTTGTCACTTTGTCTGTCTTAGTCACACTGGGGACCCCCTCAAACAGCGCAGCCATGTGGTATGACACCAGGAGCCTGTGCTCTGGGTCCCCATCTCTGGAGCAGGGATAAGAGTTTCTTCTTCTTAACTGGTTTCTGGGCTAAGTTCTCCAATGAGGGCTGTAATTTCTGGTATGTGAGCTCTTGGCCTGACAGTGCTCTGCTTCTCACTTGGTTCAAAGTTAATTTTACTTATGTGACTATCAGATCTTATACGCACAATCCCTGTTCCTTTGGCTTTCCACCTGTGTGTGTATGCAGTGTGGTTTCTAAGAGGGAATAATGCCTTTGACATCAGAAAGAAGAACCTTTAATAACCTCTACAGTTTTATAATCCTTTCTTTCATTTCTTTTTAAATTAATCCAATCCTGTCATGCTGCGACATATGAGGTGCTCTGCCTAAAAAGGCATAAATATGATTAGATTACAAGGTACTTCAGAGATGCCCCACCTTTGGCTGTTTGTGAGCTGCTTAGAATTAGTGGAACTATGTGGCAATGGGCAAAATCTTATCCCAAGCAGTACTTTCCCTTTGGCTGAACAATTCCAGGATGCGCCCAAAACTCCATAGCTGGTGTGTGCAACACATTCATGTCAGCAGGAAAACTGGGGACCTTAAAATTTTGTCCTGTTTTGACACAGCAGCTCTACTCCCTGCAGTTCATGCATAAAATACCATGATGTCCAAGCCTGGAAGGCTGGGAATGTAACAAACACCATACGTGCAGTTGGACTGTGATCCTGCTGCCACAAGAAGTCAATAAGCAGGTTTCCTGACCCACGCCCCGCCAAGGATTTCAGCATGAGCAGAATCCATGACAGATATGGGAACACCTCACCTCGCCACTGCTATTGCTCCCCCAGAGATCAAGGTTACCATCACTCCCCTCTTCCCCTGGGGTAGTTGCAACAAACTGATGAAATGCTTCACTGGGAACAACTCAGTCAGGAAAAAACTGCAAACCAACCAAACAATGAAAGAGACTAAAGGACGTAGAGGCCATAAAAAAGCCGATGCAGCAATATAATATTTGTCAGTTGGCTTCAGAACCAATCCACCATACATCTCATTTGGTGGCTTGCTCTAAACTCAGACACCATGCTCAGCATGGCCCTTTGGGCATACCTCCAAGAGGCACCCCACAGCTGTGTTTTTCATGGTACTACAGACCCTGGAAATTGTTCTCTCATGAAATGAAAGGAGGACAGGAGCAGGTTGTTGCTGCATGGTGCCTGACCTGCTTTCCCCTGCGTGCTGTTGTGTCAGCAGAGCAGCTGCAGAGGAACGTGGTGGTGGGGGCCGAGGTGTACACACTGGAGAGGGCACACGGGTAAGGTGCGGTCTTTGAAGATGCATCCCTGCTTTGAAACTGCGGTTATTGTTTGCAGATGGGAAGATGCCGGGTCATGCGTTGGTCTTCTTTTGTATGGTCCAGAGTGACATCTAACGGCACAACACCAGACTGCACCATGTCTGGGGAGATCTAAGTGGACAAAAAGCTGGGGTTGCCAAGCATTTATCATTTGACAGGGCAAGGTAGATTCTGTCAGGGGTGAAATCCCATATACACTATATTAAACTAAACACTATTTGTACCCATATTTTGATATCTATTACCTGAATAAAGCTGGGAAATAGTCTAAAGGTAGGAAGTGGTAGAGTTGAGCTGCTTCTTAAAATGTAAAATATTTCACATACTGTATTAGGTTAATGAACTATCAGTAAGTCTAAATAGTATTAAAGGAGGAAATCAGGACAATGTTCCAGAAAGGAGTCAATCCCAAATATTCTATTTTGAGTTTGATGTGATGAACCACTTTCATATACAACACCCTCTATTAAAAAACTACAAGATTCAACAAAATTGTTTCACCAGAAATACCATATTCTAATAAAATATGCTCCATAAAATATTTTTAACCACTATTGTGTTGTGGCATCATTTTTTGAACTGTGCAAATTTTAGATTAGAAGTCTGTCCAGTCCCTTTTAGGCACTAGTAAAGGCACCATTAATTAATGTTGCAAAAAATACTTTATGTGTTGTGTTCGAGTGTAAAAGGCCAACAATTTAAAATATGTAATCCCAAATAATAGAAAACAATAGCAAGAAAACCTTTGAAATTATTGAAGACAACTTTTTAGGAAAACAGCAGTTTCCCTGTTTACCTTAAATTGATGGTGTTTTATTTGCAGTAATGAACACTGAATGATATTCCATTTAAATTGGTTTCAGAACTGCCAAACTAAAAGGAAAAATCTAACTGCATTCTATCTATATATTTATACATGTGTGTGTGTGTTGGTGTATAGAATGCAGTTAGTAGGTTGTGCATAGTATACTTAAAGAGTGTCAGTGCTTAAAAAACAGTGCACACACAGTTGAAAGGTAAGGTTTTATCCCTGGTATGAATTCATAAAGCAAAACAATGCTTACTTAAGACATGTGAATAACTGTTGGTTCTGACGTTAAGGTTGAGCAGCATTTGGTGAACCCAGGGAGAAAGTGGCTTTCCTACTGTGATCCTTTAGACTTGAAAATTCATGATAAATATAATTTATCAAGAAAAAGTGAATTAATTTTTCTCTTTAAAAAGAGATTTCTAAAAGGCATATATGTGCTTTTTCAAAGGATTATTTTATTTGCTGGTTTTACATTAGGAAATAGAGTTTCTAGTTACCTTTTTGCCTAAAAGTCTTTATAGGGTGATACTTACTATCATTATGGTTATAGGGGCAAATATTTTCGTGCTTATGATAGGGGAGAAACAGTACAAGAAAAACCCTTTTTGCACAACACTGAACTCAGTTGTGGAACTTAATGCTACCAGATTCTGTGGAAAATAAAGTTCACATAGCTAGACAAAAGACTTGGAAAAATCATGAAGGATGGGTCCACTGGTGACTGTTAAATGTAGTTGGAGTACATCCATCAGCTCAAGAACTCACAGCTGCTGATTGTTAAATCATGGGTGTATAAACAGGAGAAAGGAATACTCTCTGACTGTGCCATTACGTAAAATATTTCCCTTACCATACAGTCTTACTTACTGTCAGAAATGTATTTCTCTAGCTGCATTTTTGCTCTCTTCCCTATGGCTGTACTAATGGGTGATTTTTGTTACATGAAACCCCCAGGTTTGTTTTTTTTTCCTTATTCCACCAGAAGCAACGACCTAAATATAAGCTAATTTGGTTTTTTTTCTTGAAGTATCAAGTGTATGAACTCAGACTGAGAAAGCATTTCCTTATCTTAATTAAAGTATAAGTGGGCTGTAATGTTAAAGATAAATTAGTTACTGTTGCGACCATGTCGCCTTAACCTAATATCCAGTATCTTAGATAGTTATTAAATTGGCATATCTGGAAAAATAATGTTTTGGGTACCCTCATGCTCCCTTTTACTGGTTATTGATTGCTCTCTGAAGAAGCTTTCAGCTGAACATCTCCAGTCCTCACGCAAGGAGCCTTTCGTTCACAAAGAGTTTGTTATCCAGCTGCTGGAGGTGACATTTTTAGACCCTGGTCCTTTCTTCGTCTCTGGGGAAGGTGTTTAATTATATATAGTTTCACATCCAGGAAGTAGCCTTGGAATTCATAAACTACTCTGTAGGCTCTCTTTGTGGAAAGACAAAGAATGTTATCGTTCCATTGTGCTGGCTTCTTAAATGACCTCTTTCCATCTCAGAGAAAAAAAACTATATTTGGGGATAAAAGTAATCAGAAACAAGACGGACTTTTTTGAAGCTGGGATAATTATGTATCGGAACATTTTAAAACCTAAAGGAGGTGACTTGTTAAAGGGTTGGAAATAATTTAGAGAAATCCTGAATAAGCTGTTGGAGGCCAGTCTGACTATGATAACAGTAGGGAGAAAAAGAGGAAAAGTGAGTCTGGACTCTGAGCCACCATTACTTCTCAGGAACAAGACAACACAATTATAATCGATCTTTCTATGTAAGCATCTAGTCGGTGCTCTGCGCAATAAAAAAAAAAGATGTGAGTTGATTGCTAAGATCTGTGGAAGACAGTAGATGGCGCAAAGACGACAGATAACCTCCCGTGTTTTTAGGTCTGGGTTAGGAATGGAATTATAGAAGATTTTAGGGTGAGCATGCCAAGAAGAAAAGGATCCTATTGTGTGAGAGGAAATTAAAGAAATACAGTCTATATGGGTGCCACTTATAGCAGCTTTAAAGTGAATTGTCTGCAAATGCTATCTACTAAAATACTTCGATTACAGTGTTCTACAAACATTACAAATGCACCTTCGTAGCTTTTTCCACTATGTTTATTTTTAGCTGTTGTATCCTTCAGGTTCAAACTTTCCCCCTCTGCCTTGAGAGGTAACAAAGCCTTGAGAGCTTTCCAAAATAATACATTGCCATGCAGTGCTCCCCCACACCCAGGTTATGGGAAAGGCATGTTTAACTCTTTTCTTTCTGATCTCCCCTAAATCTTATTCTATATTCTCTCTCTATAGATATATTCTATATTCTCCTCTGTACCTTGGATACCCTAGTTATTATTCTGTTTGGGGTGGGCTAGTTTGTTTCTGTCTCTCCCCATTAAAATTTAATTCTGGATCTGAGAAACTTCACCTAAAAAAGATTAGGTGTGAGTGTTTTGGTGGAGTAAGTGAATCCCTATGAGAAGTGATGATGACCAAGCACTTCCCGGCAAAACCACCTCTGACAGCTTTCAGAACAATGTGGTATTCCCCCGCTTTCTTTGGGACATGGGAGTCAGCACTCCAGCCCTCCTCCAGCCCCTGTCTCTAGATTGTGAACTTGGGGGTAAGCAGAAGTCACACGGGGTCTACTCATTGTCTCAAGTACATGGAGCCTCTGAGTTTGCCAGTTATTTTTGGTGTATCTATAGCTCCTCACAGAGCTGCTGCTATCTTACACATAAGTCAGTCTGAAGGACTCACCAGAATCCCCAAATTATCTCACCATTGTGTGGCTGGGAGACGAAAACAGCTCAAACGAAGAGAATTAAAAATTCTCTGCCCTAGATCAAAACGCTGTCCTCAAATCACTCCTAGCACTTCTTTATGCTCTGAAATCACTTATTGTCCTCTACTCTGAGGAGCTGGCAACAGCTGCTTATGTTACTGCTCTGAGGTAGGAGACTTCCAGTGAGCTGCAGAGGAGTAGCAGTTGTACTATGTAAAGGGCTTTTCTGGGGTGCAGGAAGGAGGAAAGGAAAGGGCAGATATGGTGATGGTGACTGGTGGAAATCAGGAGCAAAGTCGTACCTATGTATGAGGCCAGCCTGGTTGGACAAGGTGGAGGGAAAAACTTTGGTGAGTTGCCTACTATGGAAAGCTAAGAGTAGGCACTGCCTCAGGGATAGATGGAAGTACTGCCAGAAAAGGTGCCTGCAGAGATTTTGGAGTGTTCAAAGTTGAGCCAAGGTGGGGATCAGATGTGAGTATGGCTGTGAAGACCTGTAAAGACAGGCTCCTTGCAGAGGAAGGTGGGATCTTAGCAGTTAATAGTAGTTATGGAAGGATGACTAGGCACGATAGGGATGTTGCTTGCATGCTGAACAGTGGGTGCATTTTAAGGTGGTGGCATCTTAAAAGCAAAGAACCAAGAAGAGACCAGACATTGTAAAGACTGTGTCTGTGCATCAGGAACTGGCTGGGAGTGAGAAAACAAGCTTTAAGGATAGCAAATACCCAGGGCTATAGACAGACATGGGAAGGAGAGGGGCTTGAGGGTGTCTGCCCAGTGCCTTGACAGAGGAGCTGGGTAAGTCAGGGGCTGGTAACTGTCAGAAGCAATCAGAGGTCGTTTGTTGAAACAAATTTTTGTTTGAAAACCAACACATTTTCCAATGGAAACATTTTCTAATAATGTATTTGTTTCAGCAAGCTTCTGGTAAAATGCAGGTGTTTTCTTTCTAGCCCACTTGGAGGAAAACAAAAGCTTCCAGAATTTATGGCTGTTGGACAGCCCTGCTGTCTAGAAAACAACTAGTTCTAACCCAAGCTAGTGCATCCACCTGAATAGTGTGGTGCTGTGCAGAGGCAAGACTGTAGCCAAAATCATTCATGCAGCATCATATCTGAGGTGATAAATTTTTGGTTCTCCTGCTTACACAGATGGTTAGGGAATCACTGCCCTCTGCTCAGCTGAGAGAGATCAATGTCTTGCTCAGCATTTGCTGACAGCTGCTTGCATGGCCACATGCAAACAGGACAAGGATAGGAGTTGTCTAATTGCCAGCACTCCTGATAAAGGGATCAAAATCACATTAATTTGTTGCAAGTCATCAAAACTATCCACAATTTATTAGTGTTATCTTTACAAACATGCAAGTTTTACTTATTGCTGAGAAACAAGTAACCCAGGTGCCAGCTTGCACACGTTTACATAAAAAAGGCCAAGCAGAAATTCATTGACATGTAGACAAGGTTCTAACTGCCCCTGCTAATCTGTCCCCAGAAAAGCTGATGTTATTCTTCCAGGGAGTTTTGTACCCTGTTGTGATAAGCAGCCAGAAATTTTTAAAGCTCTTTAAACCTTTGAAGTCAGGAATGATGATGAGTTATTAACATGAGATGCTGAATCTGGTGAATAATTTTTCTCAGCTTCAAGTGAAAGTACTATGAAGTGATCAAGAAGTATTTGAAATGCAATTGAATGAAAGGAGTGAAATAAGAAATGAAATTTAAAAAAAATCTTAATCTACTACTAAGTGAATGCTAATAAGTTAGTGCATTGAAATTGTGTATGTGAGTTTGGATAATATATTTTCTTTCATACATAATTAAGGTAGCACAAATTAGAAAATAAGCAATAAAAAGTTAACGTGCCCAAAACAGACTTGGCCTGGCCTCCCCATCATGTGCCAGGGCCATGTCAGGAAGCATTTTTTATGACTGCTGGACCCGTTCATCTTTCCTTCATATCAGTTTCTTGGGCAGGGAGAACTGGGACACTGATGGACAGGTCAGGTAACACTGCTGTGGACTGCAAATGGAAGACACTGAGATGTTGTCTTGGTTTAAAAGACAGATGTCTCCCAAAGAGGGCAGGAAGCTTCCTAGAAAGTGACCCCTTCCTTCCAAATTATTATAACTTCAGAATTAGGCAGCTTCCAGGAAAAAATATGGGAGAAGCAATAACAGCTCTTTACTAGACAATGTATATATAACAAGACAGAACCACCACCACCAAAATAGTTACAGGAGTAACTATGTAAACCTGTTCAGCAGTTTCCCCTTTGGAATAGTTACGACCACAGGTGGCAGGGGGTGGCGGTGGCCCAGGAGAGGCGGAGAGGCTGTGATGACTCCCCTGCGGCTGCGGGGCTCTCTGATGTGAGCCCGGAACCTCCTCAGGTGGTGGTGGGGGCTCGGGCAAAGCGGAGGACGGGAGATTTCTGCTTCTGTAAAACTCGCAGGCAGCAGTTGGCCTTGGTACCACCACTGGCAGCAAGTCACAGCATAGCAGTGTCCCGGGAACAGATGTGTGGGTGTGGGTTAGCCTGATTCTAAGCCGCAGCCCACTGGGTGGCACCCTGAAGATTGTTCTTCCCCTTAGTCTGGAAAGTTCTGTTAAGCTCGGTTCTTCATCGGTTTTGTGTTACAGTCCCTGCCTCCCAAACTCCCTCATTGGATTGCATCCCTGCTGTGCCCTCCCCTTTACCTGTTCCCCATTGTTCCTCTTCTGTTACCGCCCCCCTTGAAAAAGGGTCTCCCTGCCCCTCTCAGGGCGAGTCTAGTTCCTGAATTCGCCGGATTAAAAGCTTCTTGGACTGAGCCCTTTCCGCCTCCTTTGTTCTTGGGGAATGCTTTTGCCATAGATCAGGCTACCTGGTGCGAGCCGCCCGAAGAGGGGAAAAAGCGCATCTCCCACCCGGCTCTGAGATTCTCCGTTGCGTTTCCTCTGCTGCCTGCTGAGCGGCGAGGACGCTTTGGAGATGCTGCTGCGCTGCCTCTGGCTTGTGAGCTCGGCCAGGGAAAAACCCGGAAAGTGTTCACAGACGCACCCCTCCGCAGCAGCGGGCAGCAACGGGGAAAGCGGGCAGAGCCAGGCAGCGAGCTAGAACGCAGCAGTGTGTCAGGAACAGGCACATGCCCTCCGTAACACACGCGACCGCTCTCCTCGATCACCGAACAGAAAAAGGCAGGAAGCCGGCCTCCACTCCACAGCCAAGTCTCGGGTTAGCCCCAACTCTTCTCACAGCGTAACACTGCAATTCCCGAAAAAAACCCCAGCGGGAGAGCCCACCCCCTCAGGCAAGACTGCCAAACCCCAAAAACTGCCAAAATGATACTCTATGAAATCTCGATATCGGGGAACGAAGTCAAACAAAGAGACAGAAGAAAGTGATAAAATGAAATGCCAAAAAAAACCCAGAGTAAACTCTGAAATGAAGTGAAAACACTAAAATGGCATGGGATGAGATGGAATGCAGGGAAATGGATCAAACCTTGCTGATTTGATACTCACTGAAATTGCAAGAGTTCATTATGGAAGTGAAATCTTGCGATTTCAATGAGAATTAATTTCGCAAACTTCAGTCCATTTCCCTGCACTTCATGTCATCCCATTCACTTTTATTGTTTTCACTTTTTTCCAGAATTTCCTCCCTTTTTTTGCATTTCATTTCTTCAATTTCTTCTCCTGTCTCTTTTTTTTTTTTACTTTTCTTCCCTGATTTCAGGATTTCAGTGTGAAAGGGAGGTGTGGAGGGAGCAACGTTGGGGCAGTGCCGTGCTGGCCTTGGCATGCCTTTTGCAGCTGTAGTGTCCCTGGAGCTCTGGGCTTTGTGGTTTTCTCAACCCCAACCCTAAGCAGAGGAGTTAAGGAGCCTTTTGCTGAGGCTTAGGTGCCAAGAGCATGGGTGATGGCCAGGAGCAAGGTGTGGAGGGAGCAATGTTGAAACCATGCCGTGCTCCCCTTGGCAGTGTCCTTGGAGCTCCAGTCCTTGTGGTGTTCTCATGCCTAACCCTGGGCCTATTCCTTACCCTAAGCAGAGCAGTAAAAGCCACATTTGCTGAGACTGAGATGCCCAGCACATGAATTTTGCCAAGGAGAGATGTGTGGAGGGACCAATGTTGAGGCAGAGCCGTGCTCCCCTCTGCGTGTCTTTTGTAGTTGCTGTGTCCTTGGAAATTCTTCATTTTATGCATGGAAATAAAATCTTGAAATCTGAGAAAGAAGTGCAAGAAATGGATAGGACAGGATGCATGATGAAACAAAATACAACTGAAAAAAAGGAAATTAATAAACTGAGTGAATCATGTTAGTTGGAATTGAATGACATGAGTTTAGTTTAAAGGATTGAATTTAGCCCAAATGTTATTCATGGATAGCTCGAAATCAGGAAACGAATTGAAAAAAAGACACAGCAGAGGACATATGATAAAATTAATTCAATTGAAAGTACAAAAAAAAATCTGAAATAGAATGACTACAATGAAATGGAATAGGATGAGATGACGTGTAGTGAAAAGGACCAAATATTACATAAATTTTATTCATTTAAATTGTGAGATTTCATTTCAAATTTCCAAATCATGAAAGGATATGAAACCTCACTATTTCAATGAGTATCATTTATTGAAATTTCTGCTCATTTCACTGCACATCATTTTTTTCCATCCCATTTCATTGTTTTCACTTCATTTCAGGATTTTCTTATTTCCCCACTAATTTTTAAGGAAGCTTTGGGCTGTGGCTGAGGTTCCCATTCCCATGCATGGTCCTAACCAGCAAGGGAGAGGCAAGACCTGGAGGCAGCTGTGTTGTGGCCCTGTCACGATCCTCTTGGCATATGTTTTCCAGCCCCAGTGTGCCTGGAGGTCTATGTTCTTTTTCTCTCTCCAGCCTAACTCTAAGCCTAATGGCAGCTTGATGCTCGGGCTGAGCTCCCCATTACTATGTGTGGTCCAGACTAGAAAGATGTAGGAGCAGCAAAGTTGGCACCCCGCCGGGACAGCCTTGGCATACTTTTTCCAGCCTCAGTGTCCCTGGAGCTGTAGGCTCTGCAGCTCTCTGAACCCTAAGCTTAGCCCTAATAGCAGTTTGTTGCTGCTGCTGAGTGCTCCATCACCATGGCTTGCCTGGACTCAAAAAGTGTAGAGTGAGCAATCTTGGTACCCTACCGTGATGAAAATCCCTCCTTTCATGAAGGGAAATGAAATCTTGCGATTTCAGTGAGTATAACTTCATGAAGTTTTGGCTCATTTCACTGCACTTTGTTCCATTCCATTCCATTCCATTCCATTCCATTCCATTCCATTCCATTCCATTCCATTCCATTCCATTCTTTTCTCTTCATTTCATAATTTTGGGGTTTTTTCAGTTTCATTTCATTTCCTTATATTTCCTTTCATGTCTTTTCATTTCGCTTCATCCCTTGATTTCTCATTTCATTTCCATGAAAGGAAATGAAATGTCTTCATTTTCACAACAGAAAATGAAATGTCACAATTTCAATGAGTGTCATTTCATGAAATTTTGGCTCATTTCCCTGCACTTCATGTCATTACACTCCATTTCAATAATTTAACTTCTGCTTAGAATTTTCATTTTTTTCAATTTCATTTCCCTATATTTTCTTTCTTGTCTTTTCATTTCACTTCATTCCTTGATTTCTCATTTCATTTCAAGTACTCATAAGTGTAGAAGATGGCAATTTAATTTCAAAATGGTTGTCTGACTGAAGAGCGTTTTTCAGCCCTTGAAGTACTCATAGAAATACAATCTCCTTGAGATTTCTTGGTAGAAAGGGAAGTTTTCAAATTTTACTGCTTACTTAATGTAAATTTAAAATTAATATTAAAGACTAACTTCTACAGATTTTTAGGTAACAGCACAAAAATTACTGATCCTTTTTTCTATAAGGAAACAAAGACAAGATATCAGGTGTTAACAAGTGTCAAAATACTGATAAATACGACATAAAACAGGAAGAACAATATGTTATAAAACAAAACACAGAGAATGGTGGTATAATGCTGTGGTTAAGAACCTGCACTCCTAAGAGGTTTAAGAAAGGAACAGGTGAATCCAGGAATAAAAGTAATATCGAGTAACTTTCATTATACAATATTTGCATAAGTGGGGAAGATTGCATTTTCTATAAAATGGGAGATTAATGTTTCTCTGACTTCTTATGAGAGCCCTATTTCATTGGGCTTTTCAAAAATCTTTCTTTTGGGTTTTGGCATCTAAAAACTTAAGCTGTCAGCAAGGGAAGAGGGGCTGTTCTTTGGGTCTCATGCTATGTTCCTTGGTATGATAACTGAGGGTCTCAAAATGAGCAATAAATTAGGTAACTAATAACAGTTGATTTAGGGTTTTTTCCATTACCCTACAGAGAGGAAATGTTGGGTGTGTGCTGAATATAAAGAAAGCCCATCTGCTAAACAGCACAATGTGCATCTGAACATCAATATAACAGCCCCTAGATATTTGACTGATGTCCGTATGCGAAGTTAAAAAAAAAACAAAACTAGCTTTGTATTCTAGACTTAAATAAGAGCTCCAAAATATAAAGGATGGGAGTAGAGAGCTGATGGAATTGTAGCAGTTAGCCTTAGATCTCTTAAAGGCATTTTCTGTTTGACAGCTTGTACCATAAGTTCCTGTGTGAGAGCATGGGGCATATGAACATGTGAGCGTGCTCATTTTTGGTTTGATTGTTTTGAAAATCTTGCATTTAAAGATTTTACTGATTAAGATTTTCAAAACATTGCATCTGAACCTGCTTCAGCAAGATGTGTCCTTAGAGACAAAAACCAGAAACAGTTCTTCACTGGAGGCAGCAGCCAATACAGAAGTGTAATGTTAGCCAGAGCACTGTGTCATAGTGTTGCACGAAATTCAGAAAGAATGAGATGGGGGGCACTAATTAGAAATAATAATGCAAAAAATTGGTAACTTTATTGGATGACATTGTCTTTGAAGACACTATACCTTTGACAAAATAGCCAGCTTTGAAAGCATCTGCAGTGTCATGTCCTCCTCTATTACACTGCACCATCACTGTTATTAATGCAAAATTCAGCCTCCTTATAAGTTTAGTACAGTGTGAAAAGTTCACTGAGAAGAGGTTCATTAATTCCAAGGAAGGGCAAGTGTTCTCATTACCTTACTTACATTTCTGCACTACAGGAAGAAGCTCCTTCTCAGCAGATGAAAGCATTATTGCCAAGACTTAAAATCTGTTGCAGTGTTGTCCACATTTGGTTTTCCATCTTTTATTTTTTCCTCCCTATTCTTCCATCTTTCAAACTTTGCAACAGCTACTTTTGAGACAGATTGGAATTATACTCTCCAGGTAGCAGCTGCCAAGATAATTCTTCTTTCTATGACATTTATACTTCTTTCATAATTTATATTTTCTCTATGTTTTTTAACAACCCATTTATATAGAAAAACTCCATGCTAGATATTTCTCTTTTCCCTATAGAGACTCTTTTAAAAGTTTAGCACAAGGTGGTGCAGTTGCTTAATGGTATATTTTAAAGCCATTTCTTGCCTGTCTCACTGCACTTTCCAAATATTGTAGTGCATAGCTGCAGCAGATGAGAAGAAAAAAGAGGAGTTGACAGGTGAAAAATTAAATATAATGAAGAAAAGATGGAGTATTTCTATCTTGAACTGGGAAATTTGGGGAATTCCCATGTTATTACAAGTACTCTGCCCTTCTTTGAACCTCCCCCTTCAATACTGCACCAAGAGTGAGAGCTACTTTGCATCCCTTGAGCACAAATGACAGCAACTCTGCCCCTCTGCCAGCCCTGAGACAGGCTGATGATGTCTTCAGCTGGAGAGATGCTCTTGAATGGTTAATGGCTGTTTTGTTCTGTAAGTGTGCCAAGAGACATTGGTACCTCAGGGAGGCAGTTCATGGGACTCATTTTAATCGTCTGTTTAGAATGAGAAGAATGATGCCCTGGCAATGATTACATCTCTCCGCTGACTGTAATGGAGTCCTTGGGGAACTAACTCATAGAGTTGAGGCTGGGCTATGGCAATTCATAAGGGCATCAGCTGAAATGAATCCCAGTGCCTGCTTTTTAAAGCCAGAATAAATAGCAACTTGTATTGTACAGAGAAAGCCTTAGTTTAATGAGTCGAACTGAGTATAGAGGGCTCTTGTGTGGCAGCTCTGGCCTACCAGAGGTCTCACAGCTTGAAGGAGCTACAGTCATGCATTTGTAGATTGCCAGATACAACACTATTAACAAATTGATAATTCTCACAGATCAACATAGCCTTTTTGTTGATAGCAAAATCTTATTAATAAGTTGTTTCGCTACCCCTGTTCTATTTCTTGTTTTCAGCATTCATCAGCCAAGGTGTTTGTTCTATAGTGTCTGTGCTTTCCCAGACTGATCATGAAAACTCTCTGTCTCTATCTCCTTTGCTAGTGTCACCTAGTCTCTTCCTTACCTTGATTCTCGAGTTCAGTTTCACAGATGCAGTTATTGCCTGCACACTCTCAACTCTGAGACTAACACAGGCTACTACAGAGGGATTCCCTTTTCCTGCTTCCAATTTAGATGATACCAGAAAATTAGAAAAAAGCAAGGCAGCCATTCATTTAATTATTGGAAGAGGAGACCAAATTTTCCCTGGATGTCCAACGTGTGTTTATTTCTGTGCTTTCTCTGCTGGTGGAAAACACTGGGGTTTTTTCCTGAAGAGGTTAGGGTAAAATGGGATAAGCTTTGAAATTTCCTGAAAGAAAGTTTGTGAGAACTGTGCTGGCACTTTGTGATTTCCAGTGAAGCAATCAAACACTGACAGTTCCACACTTCTGAGCTGAAGTCTGGTTAATATCTTTGAGCCTCTGTTTGCACAGTTATAAGAGCAGGGATATCAAATAAGAGGACTCAAACTACTGGAAAATGTTTTGGAAAATCTAACTGAATTTCCCATAATTCTGTTAAACACATTTCTGGCATCAAGCTTGTCCAAAGACCAAGAAAAAATATCTTCAATGTCAGTAACTTGCAATATATCACCTATTACTTTTCAGAACCAGATTCTGGGGATCAAAAAAAATTTGATTTTTTTTTTCAGATTTTAGTAACGGTGAAGGGTGTTCAAATCATTGTTGAAAACAGTAAGTTCTGGGGTTTTTTTTAAGAAATGCCAGGAAAAGCCACGGAGAATGAGAATATTCTCCCTTCCACAAAGAGAAATTACCACAGATATAACTGTCCACACATGCCAGTAAAACGTCTCTTTGAACTGTGATATAAACGGTGAAGATGTTCCTGAAATTGAAGTTTTTGGGATGGTATATTAATAGATGTAGAATTTTGAGAAGACTAGTTGTACTCTTGTTATTATGGCCTTCTACATATATCATCTATGGATAAAGAATATTTGTCAGGAGGTCTTTTATTGGATTACCATGTATACCGGAATAAACTTTTGGCCTCAGGGCAAAAATGATTAAAAACCAAGAAGG
>WEIT01003359.1:42185-55482 GCA_013389985.1 Dryoscopus gambensis | reverse complement strand
ACATGTTCATTACTGATGTTTGTCCAAGAAGTTTCTACTAACATCAGCCTCTTTTCCTCCATACAATGCCAGTTTCACAGATCCATTTGCATCACATTGGGGAAGTCCTATTCATGCATCATTTGCAATATGAACCATCTGTTTTACTCAAAGCAGAGATAACAGACAATGCAGTCTCAATACGGAAGGGATTCATTTTTTAATCTTTGTGCACATTTGTTAAAATAATCTACCTTTGAATTTCAAGCTTAAAAATACTGTCAGAGCAAACACTGGCCTGCAAAGATCATAGTGATTTAATTAAAAATGTATAAAATGTCAAAGTTGGCTTAATGCTCCTGTGGGAAGAAAATATGGCCAAGTTTCCACCCGTCTTGAGTATATATCAGTTTATACAAATTGCATTGGAATGAAAACAATCTTTTCAATCAGAATTAATTATAAATTAAAATTAGTTAAAGTGTATTTACCTTTGATGGCAACACTGGCACATACAAAACTATATATAATCTCTGTTGCAATGCTGAAACTGTTCTAAGGCCCATTCTCAGGATCTCATGTCAGAGGAACCAATAACTTCCTTTTCAGCTTCAGAAGAGTATTTATATAGTCTCACCTACAATAGTTATTCCATCTCAGCAGAGAAGTAGCCAATTTTTCCCTAATTAAAGCCTCATTATGCCATCTTAATAGAAACACATAGCTCTCTTCCACCTCAAAACACTTGCTAAGTTTTAACAGTGCCCAAGGACACTCCATAAATCAGTAGTGGCAGTACAGTTAGTACTGAGGATTTCTTGGCTCTTAGGTCTACATTCAGCTGCTAAGCCAGCTCTCAGTTTCCATCCCCTGCCCATTCTTTCTGGTCTATATCAAGTTTTGTAGGTCATAAATACATGCAGTGTCAAATTAAGTACCCCTTATCACAGCCTGCCCACTCACTCAACAAAAAAAATATGCAGAAAAGGTGGTGAATGAATATTCCTTGTCAAGGAATAAACCACTGTATATTTACCAAAAGAGATCATGTGATACACCTTGAGGGGGTTTGGGTTCTTTTCTTCCTCTTTCTGGCAATATATTCCTTGTGCTATTCTGACAATATAAAACATTCTAAATAGTAAACAAAGAGCTAGTTATTTTTTTTTATAAGGTCCCATATTTTTATTTAACGTGCAAGCAACAGCTTCACAGATGGGGTTGAAATGTAAAGCAAACTGTTTCCTAGCACCAGTGGAAAGACCTTCCCAGTGACATTAAAGGGAGATCTTCATGGACTTAAGCTTGTCCCTGGTTAACCTGGCACACAGTACAGCAGGCTGGCTGCATCCCTCTTACTGTGTTGGTACCAGACAATAGGTTAAAGGATGGGAAGAACCACTTATGTCTATTCTTTCTGTATCCAAACAGGCATAACCAGACAGATACAGTTAATGGTATTAACTCCCAAGGTTTTCTTCCCTCAGATTCCTTTGCAACACCTGTTTCCACATTTTGTAAGGAACTATTTCACAAGTCAGTGTCATACAACAGACTTGGTACTTTTCTTGATGTCTAACCTAAACCTTTCTCTTATCTATTTTCAGCTATGACTGTGCGTTTCTTCATCATTCTCTTCTCCAATTCTACAGCAAAATAAACTTTCCTTAGATCTTGAAATGCTCTCCTTCACTGAATGGAGTGGGATGATCATGTCTCTCTCTGCTCATGATGTCCCTGAGGACAGAGCCCAGGATCCGATTTGCCTTTATGGCTGCAGCAGCACAATGGGGACTCGGGTTCAGCTTGTTGGCCAACAGGACCCCCACAGGAGAATCTCTACTTCTGCACCAGTCAGCATTTCCTATAATTTTCATCCAGGTCCAGCTACCTGACCTAACTCTAATAATGAGCAAATCTTCTTGTAGTCTCATCTTCATGTAATTTTAGATGTTCTTTCTCAGCCTCACTTTCAAATCCTGATGCTAGGAAAATGCTTGTTTTTAAATGTATTTTACATTAAAAAAACCTCATATTAGTACCTCACTCCTTCTTCTATCTCAATCAAAATTGTGGTTTATTTGACTACTACATGTTTGATCTTCTTCAGTAGTGTCCTTTGCTGTATTTTTCTTTCCAAAAATCTTGGTGAATTCCAGGGGAGGAAATGCTCTCATCATCTGCTCTGGGATTTTGTACAGAATCAAAACTAACAACTGTTCTCTCTTGTGTAGTGACACATTAATGCCAAATTTCTCTGCTTCATCTCCACAGATCTCCTTGGTTCTCAAATGATCTATAATCTGTGGAGCAGGAAGGATGGGCTGAAAGCCCTGGTAAGTCAAACTGTTCCTGAACCCTACAGATTGCAGTGTCCCACTTGTGTAATCTGAAGCTGTCAGTGCTACACGGATAAAAGCAACTTAGTTTAGAAGTATAGAAATGTTCAACTCATTAGATTTACCAGGCCTTCAGCTGCCTTCCAGATGTGGTTCAAAGTGCTGGCTTGAATCAGTCTGTTGGTAATTGCTCCAACATCCAAAATTTTTACTGAACCAGATATTATTTTGAGTCAAAAGAACAATTTCCTTTTTTTTTTTTCAGCAGACACAGAAATGAGACAGATGCCCACCTACCCTCTGGCTCTTTCCCTTTTATTAATTCGGTGTTTTATGGAGTGAGAGTGGGGGTGAGGGGGTGTGTTGGGCTTTTTTTTTTTCTTTTTTATCCATTTCGGCATCTCACAGACAGAAACTGTGTTTTTCTCCTCTAGTTTGCAACTGAAGAAGTGTTCTACCTTCTGTGTTGTTTTCCTTCAGTTCAATAGAAAGGATTGAATAAAATATGACATAAAAATCTTATGATTATCTCATATGGTTTTTCAGGCTGAACTAAATGACTGGTAAGGCATAGAAGGGAATGAGGAGAGAGTTCCCTTTTATACCAGAGCCCTCAGAAAAATTTATTTTTCTAACAGAAGTTAAATCTGCATTTTTCTGTAAGGCTACCTTAAGCATAACCATCATAAAGGGCTTATATCATGTTGTAGCTTCTGGGTATTTCTGTATTGTTGTCAGAATAAAGGTAACTCTGATGTCATGAAATGACAGTAACACCATGCCCAGCATAATGCAGATAAGCTAAAAGCAATGTAACCTTTAAAAAAGCATCAAGCTGCTATTTAGCTACTGCACATATTAGCTATCAGGCACCCCAGGCTAGAAAAGTGGATGATGCAAGGGTCTAACCTTTAGTGCAAATATACTTGGATGTGAATTATCCAAGCTTTGTGACCTGTGGCTTCCTAACCAAAATCACCTTCCAGCACAGAACAACATGGATGAAATATTTCTCAAACCACAGGGAGGAAAAAAAGAAGGAGGTTTGGTTAGAGAATGGGACAGAGAAAAACCATATAGCAGGGGACAGGGAAAGTGATTCAGTCACTGCTTAATGAGAATGGGAGATGTGCAAGGAGGTGATGCAAAGCACGACAGCAAGAAATACAAGGGAAATATAATGGAAAGTTGTTACATCAATTTAGACCTAGTCTGGCACCATAGACCCAATTCTTTTAAACAGTCTATGAGTCCACATCCTCCTTCCTAGTGTCCAGTCAGCTGTAAGTAGAAGACTGTAGGTTAAATAAATATGATTGTAAATGACAGCATTTAGCTGTCTAATTACCTCCTTGTCCTGTAATTTATTGGACTTGCAAATCTATCTCCAGGAAGGTGGGAATAATTTAATTACTCCTCAAATGCAGGAAAACTTGGCAGGCACAGGTGCTGAAAGTGTTTTCAAGCATAGTATAATGAGGTATTTTATTCGGATAATACTCTGACTGGGGGGTTTTGGTTGGATTCTCAGTTGAAATTATGATGTACTGTTCTGCTCCATATTCACACATAGAACATATACTTGTTTCAGCTTTTAAAAACAACCTTTTAAACCAAAGAAGCGTGCAAGATACTGCATGCTTGTCTCACTTGAATGTTTGTGCACACTGTGCTTTTTTTTCAGTCTAAGCAGAAGGCAACAGCCTATAATTAGTAATGATGAGAGATCTATAAATATGCTAAATATTCTTTCTGTTTTCCAGGAGATTGTGTGACTTTGGGTTTTCTTTAGCAGGAGAACAGCACATGATTCTAGTAAGTGATATTAATGACAGACTCAGCCCTGCTCTTCAATAGCAAGAGATACTCCCCTTAAGACAGGGTGGGATAAATAGGAAAGGCATGCAGCTATGTCCAAGAGTGGTTGTGATTGTCTGTGGCAAGTCAACTGTCGTTGGGCTTTACAGTGTTTCTTTATAGGAGTGAAAAACTGAAAATTTGAAAATGGAAAGTCTCTGCAGACCAGTGGGATGTAGGCAATGCTTGTTTTGCAATTCATTTAGTACTGGCAGCTGCCTTCCAGACCCTCTCCTGCCAGAATGGAGAGAAGTTTATAGAGGAAAGGAATTTAATTGCCACAGTGGCATGTAGAGGTGTGGAGAAGCATTATGCACACTTAACTATGTTATATCCTACTTTCCTTATGTGATAATCCTCTCACTATGCATATACGTAAATAGGTATTTGTTTTTAGCACAGCCTTCTTCTCAGAAAACTATTTTAAAACTCCTTTCAAATAATTTTCTAACTAGCAATTTATCTTCTTTTGATATAATGGTGATTGTTCATGCGAATGCAATGCAAGCCAAACAGGAATATCTCTCTAGGATTAGAGCTGCTGAGTGTCCAGCCTGGGAGACCAGCTATAGTAATACCAACACATCCCTAAGCAGAAGGATAACACCTGGCAATGCACAGAACACATGATAACTGTAAACCACAGATTACAGCCTTCTACACCCTCCTTGTTGATTGTGTACACATTGGTGGCTCTCTCAAAAACAAGCCTGAAGCAACACAGATTAGGAACCCACTATCTTCATCACAAACCTCCATTTCAGATGTACTCAACCTGCAAGGCTTGTCCTTCTGTTCACGTCTGTAGTAAAACACTTAATGGATTCGAAAAACACAGGAGTCCTTTAAGACCTCTATCTTAAGTATTCAAAGTCCTTGGGACATTAATTTGGAAAAACTTCATTGCCACCAGTCTAAAAACAGTTCTGTTATTTAAAAGTTTTAAGTGGTCCTTTCTCCTATGCCTTCACAATTAACTATTTCTTTTATATCATTCACCTTACATAACTTCAGTTACATTTGGCAGGTGACCAGCTGACAATGGTTCAAGACTTTCTCTGTAATTCATGGAAATAAGTAAAGATTTCATTATCCACACAGAGCCCAGTGGAGTACCTCAGGCACCTACCAGAGAGAGGTAAAAATGTCGCAATTATCCTGCTGCAAGGCGCGAGGGCCAGAAATCCTGAGGCTGGGGGCCGGCAGACACCCCCTCTTTCTCCACCTGTGCTTTCAAAGCTTGCTTAGGACAGCATCAGCTTACACTGGGGATGGGACAGTGTCACTTAAGAGCAGCCAGGATGAAGTGACAAGTTCCAGCTTGTGAGTGATGCCGACTGCACCCAGACATAGCTCTCTCATTGCAGCCTGCCCAGTGCCTGGCTATAACCCCTGAGAGTATCCATCCCAGACTGGGTCCCAGGAGGACCCATTACATGCTGCCCTTGTGCATCCCCATGACAGATAAACTCAGCATGGGCTGGGTTTTTTTTAATTCCAAACTGCTTCCATACTGCTGTGTAGAACTGCTATGTGTAACATGCTCTGTCTGTCACTGATACTCAAGTGCACCCTGATCCAGTATTGGAGGGGGCCATGAGCTTCAGAGAGGTTGATCAGAGAGGTTGTGGAGTCTCTCTCACTGGAGATACACAAGAACCATCTGGGCACAATCCTGAGCCATCTGCTCTAGGACAACTCTACCTGAGCAGGGAGGTGTTTCCAAGTGACCCCACTTTGGTCCTTTCCAACATGACCCATTCTGTGATTTTGTGATTCAGTGAAGTCAGTGTTTGCTTGAAGAAAAAGGCCAGGCAAGTAAAAGACATCGCACTACAGCTCACTTAGGATGACTGCATACCATTACCATGACCAGGCACCTTTTTTCCCTTGATCCCAGTGATGAGCACCTGCCAGTGTCACTGGGAATATGGTACAGTCCTGGAAGTGAGAAAGGCACAGCAGAAGAAAAACATTGGAAGGAAATTACAGTAAGAGAGGAGCACAGGTCATAACACATAGTGCATAAACATGTGTTGCACTTGGCACCGTCTGCTTGGACACAAAGAAACTCACTGTCCCCAGCCTAGTGCAGGTCTGGCTGCTGGTGGTGGAGCGAGAATCCTCCTCCTACTGGCACTGGCTTCTGGCACCTGGTGAACTGGTCAATCTGACATCAGGAAATGGCAGTGACAGATCAGTGTTTGTGCTCGATACGCTCACAGCCACGCCAAGCCAGCTGTTTTCTGCACGTCACTGCTATTTGCTCTCTCCAGCTCATTAGCTGGTGGTCAACACGAACAGCAGTGGTATGGGGCACAGCTCTGAGTGACACTGCTGGTCTCATGTCTCACCTGCTGCAGGTGAGGTCTCATGTCTCACCCTCCTGTGCTGCCAGCACTGCCCACAAGGGGGCCGTCCTGCCCCCTGCTTGGCTCCCAGGGAGTGCGAAGCCCAGGGAGCTGGGGCAGAGTCATCTCTCTCCCCATCTGTTGGAGGCTGGATAAGCTTAGCCGTAGCCTGAAACTTCACTCTAGGAACACCAGGAGATGCACAACAAGCTTGTTACATGCAGATAAGGCAAAAGTCACATTTAATTGTGCATGAAATAAAAACTGACCCCCAGGTGGAGGTGGCAGAGTCAGGCAGCTGAGCCAGGCTTACTGGGGCTCTGTTGCTGCATCCTAATGCCAATGCAATTTCCACAGCCTCCAGCTCCACAATCACTCCTTTGATGTGTCTCAGTGATCTTTTCAGGTGGTTAATTCCACAACCTGATCTGCTTTAGCACTGGAAAAGGTTTATACCTGACCTGAATCTCTGATTCTTTACACAGAGCTGATGAGCCTTCGTTTTATCCCTCATAATTTTGTGTAAGGGAAACTGTTTTTCTCTCACTTCTTTTCACTTTTCAGATGTTTGTACAGCATTATTATATTCTTGTGGATTTTGGCTTTTTATTGGAGTGTTATGAGATGGGGAAGAGAGGGCATACCAAGAAGGGGATAGATCGAGATCTCCATATTAAATTACGGGGGAAACTGAGCAAATATTTGGTATGTGTATATGCCTATGTCGAGGTAAATACAAGTAGACGGACGCTGTATTTCTGTATTCACAAAAAATGCACACACATAAGTACGAACTATTTTTTATCATAAAAATGCTTCATTAATTAGTTGCTCTTTTAATGCTATATGAAAACTCTCCCCCCTTGAAAAAAAAGAATTCTGAATGCCTCTAAATGCAGCCAAGCTCACACTGAACAAAGTCTCTGTGAGAGAGGACCAGGGAGGAGTTTATTCATTTACATGTCACTTACCGAGTTTTTGTGAGCCTTTTTTTCAGAGCAGCTGATCCCAGAGCAGGATACTGGCACAGATGCCTCAGCAGCCTGATCCTATTCAGCAGGCTTTATCTCTCTGCTTTTAATCTAATTTATAGATCATCAAGAATACAAATATTATCTGAATACACAGTAAAGGAGTCACAGAGTACAGCAGTGTGGGCTAGTGCATGAGCAGAAGCCCTGTAATCTCCAGTGCCCATTTGTCATAATATCTTTATCTCATGTCTGTGCTTCTGCAGCCAGTAAAGCTGGGTCTCTCTAGGCACCCTACCAGACACCAGATACCCAGTGCTTCCCACAGGCGTGGGGTAAGTGATGACAGCTTTGGCAGCGGCTCATATGCTGATCACACAGAGGTAGGGGATGGCACAGTCCTGGGCTTTACTCCTCCTGTCTCTGCATCTCTGCTCTGCACGGAGGACTTGTGCCCAGATGCTTCTTAATGGGTGAACAGAGCTCAGACCCACACTTAAAATACGGCTCAGGAGTACACTGGACAGGTGCTATGCTGCTGCGATGGGCTTGTGCAGGCTACAGATTCTGTGTGGCCAAGCAGGGCTTTGGGTTGCAGATAGCCAGAAGTCCACCACCTCCCTCGGGGGCCAACTGCTGACCTGTGAGGCCACTGACCACTTTCCCTTCCCCTTGCAGAGTTTACCAACAGAGCCTCTCTCCAAGACAACTCATCTCTGGGCTCCTAGCTGATCTTCTCAGGGTTTGCACTGAAATAAAGGTCACAATTGTGCCATTCTCTGGGTATGAAGAAAAGCTCAGTGGTTTTCTTTCTGTATAGTCTGAAAGGCATTTCAGACCTTGAACTGCTGGAAAACCAGCAATCCTCCCCATGATTTAATTTTCGAAGGCACTGACAATTTCCAGAAGGCAGTGATAATGCTGGCTGTAATCAAGAGGACTATGCCTAAGAAGAATAAGAATTCCCCTCCAACTAATTTTTATTGCCTAGTTAGTTACATGAGAGCAGAAAACCCTGCAGAGAGAGGGTAGAAATGCTGTCTCCCCTCCACCCCTGATAAAACCAGATCTGTCCTAGTGGGATCCATGACTGCTTCCTACCAGCTTTACTTCAGTGTAAATGTACTGACCAAAAGAACTCATCTCTTCAGTCTCAATAAGCTTAATTTACCTGTACTTCCTGCAGCTAGCTCCTGTTTTAATGCTACAGTGCTAAGCCTAAATGACAAAATGATCAGAGGGGAAACCTGGGGGGAAAGTAATGTTTTCTAGCTACTCAGAGTCTCCATTCTGAGGAAATCATTTGCTGTGTTTGGAGGTGCAGGTTTCCCCTATGGTAGGGAGATAGGGGAGAGCTGGCATTTCCAATCACCAGCTTCTGAAAGGCAAACTGAGTGCAGCCTGTCTGCTAAAATCTGGGAAGGACTGAATTATGCAGAGAAGAAAGGAGGACCATATCATTTGCACAGCATGCTATATATTTTCTTTCTCTGTGTTCTTGTTATGCCTCAGCAGTCTTCTCTACCAAAATACTGAAATACAATCCTTCCTTCTGAGAACACAGTGAATAATTCTTTTCTAGATAAATTCAGTCCCATGAAAGCCACTGATCTTAATGGCAGAGTAGCTGATTGAGCTAAGTCTCAATCCAATTAATGGCCAAATAATCCAAAGTCTGCTATTAAAATTTTCATCAAACGATGCTGGCGGAGAAAGATGGACTTTTTAATCAGTTATTGCATGAGACCATTCCCTTAAAAACAATGCTTTTCCATAGCAAGGATGCCTCTCTGGCTGGTTGGACCTTGCATTTTGCTGCCGCTGCCCCTCCTGTTTGCACTGTAGCAAGTGAGAGCTGCTGGCAGCGCGTGGGCCGGCCAGCAGCGTGTGGTGTGTGTGCAGGGCAGACGGCTGCTGTTGTCAGCCACCTCCAACGCCTCTCCCACAGCAAATGTCATATAAGGGAGAACTGGAAAACACATTTGACTTACAAAACTATTCCCATTCGCCTTCTGTAGAGCCTGGTGCTGTACCTCCTCTCTGCTAGTGGCCTGTATTCACTTTTTCTGCCTTCCATTCCCTCCCCACATCAAGAGGAAGGTGACCATTCAGGCCCGAACTGACACTACACCTATTTTATTACCTGTTTTCTACATTGACAAATGTGTCTATAGTAATGCACCTTAAATACTGGTTCTCCATTATGTATTGTATTTACTATTTTCTTCTAAATTTTAGATTTGTCTATATTAAATATTTATTTTCTCTGAGGTTGATGTATTCCTCTGTGATTTTATCCTACGTGCATTTATCTTGTTTTTTCAATAATAAAAATTGTCATGACTGAAGGGAGAATTCGGCCACTTAAGGAATGTTTTCAGTTTTTCTAAGAGAGCTGCTGAGAAACAAATTTTATTCGATATGATTCCATATTAAGAGAGATTGACCTTATCTGAGCATAGCCTTAAAAGGAAAGTCTGTTCAGTCTCAGGCTTGAGAGTACACAGACATGTGGACCTTATGTAAGTAGTAATAAGTGTTTACAACATTGTTAAGATATCTTCGTTGTTCTTAGCTGTACTTTTGCAATACTTTTGTTTGTTCAATTTCCTTTCTCTACTGTAATCTTAATGTAACCATAATGGATTTGATTATATGTTGTTGCTCTTTCTTGGCTTATTACAAACTGCTGGCAAACAATCCATGGCTCAAATGTGCTCCCACAAAATCAGCTGCTCTAGAAATAAATAACAAACAAGTCCTTGGTGAAGAATCTGTAAACTGAACAAAGGGACACATCTCTGCAGTATGCTAAACAAGCCTCTGCCTGCAGTTAGCAGCATGACTGGCAGGCGAAGATAAAGGGCAGCAGTAAAGAAAACTGTTTTTTAAAGCTTACACAAAATACTTTTTTCTACAGAGCATGCATCACAAGTGTAGCAGAAATGCTATGGACTAGCACACAGGATGTGTGAAAACCTCTTTGGCATGACCTGGATGTCTGATTTCAGCCCCTTATGAATAGCACCCTTATCCCAAACTTAAAACTATACAAAGCCTCATAGTCTGTTTGTGCTCTTCTCCTCCTGGGAGCCAACAGTCTCAACAGAAGATGCCTATTTGTGAGTCACTGGGTAAGAGAGATGCCAGTGGGTATCTATATGGGATTTATAACAGCTCTGAAAAATCCAGCTCCTTTCCATTTTTTCAAGTGCTTAGAACAAGCTCACTTTTGGGGTCAGATGCAATAGTATGTTCAATCCTGAGATTTTATTTCCTTTAAAAAAATTTTTAACAACAAAATTAAAATAAAGCATCTATTTATTAACTTCACTTCTGAGACAACTTTGACATCTCCATCACTTCCATCTGCTATCTCTTGCCTTATGCTTGGCTTGTAAACTCTTTGGGCCAAAGACAGGTTTGCTCTGTGGTGTTTTCAATTGCCACAGTAACAGGAAAAGAAAATAGTAATTACAATCTGCTGGTGTTTGTTCATAATAATAAATAAATCCTGAATGTTTCCTCCAGTGAACAAAACCACCATGTCTTGCTTTTAAAATCCTTAGATTTGGACTAATCACTCATGGAGTGATTTCTGTGCATTTTCTGTGCATCTATGTGATTTATACTTGCATCCCTGTGGAGGACGTCGTGCAAGCACAGACTGAAGTTTATTTGGCAAAACACAAGCACTTGTACTCCTAGTGCTGGACTGGGCCTCCAGGGAGCAAGTGGTGGCTGCCCAGACACAGCTGGGTGACTCTGTGCTGATTAAATTGAGGGGTATTAATGCTAACTGTTTCTCTAATCTGCTCTCATTCATACTGAGTCTGAGCAATGGTCTGAAACATGACTGCACTCCCTGGAGCAGAGAGGCCTTTGTTAAAGGACTGGGATTATAGGTCCAAAGAGGGATTTCTTCAGCCTTACCTGCCTGAACCAGCCAACATCAAATCATGCATCAGCATAAAACCACAGCACACTGATTTTACAGACACTGATGTATTTTCCAAACAAATCCATGCAACCCTCTCAGTCTTCCCCAAGTCTTGACTGAGTTGTGTTATTGTGGCTGTAAGCAGCACAATGTGTAAATATTAAAATGTCACCTCACAACAAGCGGAACTGTGTGAGACAAAACTGGCCATCAGCAGGACAGAAATAAAATCACAGAATGGTTAAGGTCGGAAAGGACTTTTAAGGTCATCTCATACAAACCCCCTGCAGTGAACAGGGACATCTTCAACTAACCAGGTTGCTCAGAGCCCCATGCAACCCAACCATGAATTTTTCCACAGATGGGGCATCCACCACCTCTTTGGGTAATCTGTTCCAGGGTTTTCCCAGCCTCATTGTAGAAGACTTGGTCCTTGTAGCTAGTCTAAATCGACTGTCCTTCAGTTTGAAACCATTGCCCAGGCCCAGCTAAAAGGTTTTCCACCCATCTTTCTTGCAGGCCCCCTTTAGGTACTTGAAGGGGCTATCACATCTCCCTGGAGCTTTCCCTTCTCCAGACTGAACAACCCTACCTCTCTCAGCCTATATTCCTAGCGAAGGTGCTCCAGCCACTTGATAATATTTGTGGCCCTCCTCTGTACCTGCTCTAACAGGCTCATGTCTTTCCCACACTGAGACAATGTAGACATGTAGAAGGTCATTGTGACATGTAGAAGGTCAGAAGACCCAGGTGGTTTCTTCCTATTTGAAATATTTTGGAACACAGGTCAGGTGTACAGTCATTTTGAAAAGAAAATCATCCAGATCCCAGGATCTGAGCACAGTACCACTGCCATACAATGCTGACACCAATGTTGGCATGTTCCCATATCCCTACAGTTTAGCACTTGCCGTAGAAATGGCAAATGTACCATGACCAATCTTATTCTGCAGCATTTACAATACCTGATGCCTCTGTTGCCACACAAAGTAATTTCTTAGCAAGGCTGTCACTGAAACCTGCAGAAGCTGAGTTTACCTGGTTGCTCATGAGGCAATGCCTGCTTTGCAAAATGCTGCATTCCATTTTTCTCCCAGGTGAAGTTCTGCTATGGCAGATGGCATACCACCTCTTTTTTTGTGTCCAGAGGAGCTGAAAACAGTAGAAACTTTGCTTAATTGGGCTCTCATAAGAATGAACACTGGAAACAGAGCAAAAGAACCTTTTCTTCTTACAGGGATGCTGGAGACCCATCTGAAACGCAGGACTTACCTTTGTAGGTGTGACTGTCCAGACAATGTGTTTCATCCTCCCTGTGTGTGCACAGTCTTGTTCTTCATATAATCAAGGGTAGGTAAAGAACAGATGACCCATGTGGCTGACCTTTGCCCAGCCAAGGCCATAGCAGCTCATGGTCCTTCAGCCTGTATAGGGTAAAGTTGTACTCACTGACACTCAGTGGAAAGATTTGAGCTTGTTTCCATGAGATTGCTACTCCTTCACTGTATTTTCCTAGAATCATAACCAAGAAATCATACATGGTGTTCTTCATATATACAGCAATGCCTAAAAAATGCAGGTCTGAAAAAAAATGAAGATCTTCTGTCTCAGAAAATTTTCTGCAAACCTTGCCTATTCTATTATTTTCAGCAACTGTCATCTGATCAGAAGTACAGCTTTAGAGACTAAAATGTATAGAATTGAAGGAAGCCAGCATATGCTATTTTAGTGATTGTATTATCTGAAGTAGGACTTCCATCTGTTTCAGACCTAATTATTACATCATCTTTATGTAGCTCAATTTACAATGAGCGAATTAAATGCTTATGTGAGTGGTTCATACAATGTGAAACACAGCTG
>WEIT01003359.1:28151-42172 GCA_013389985.1 Dryoscopus gambensis | reverse complement strand
TCATTTTTATAGACAGAACAGGGCAAAATGTTCTAGACACACTGAATTTCATTTTTCTACTGTGTATACAAAAAAAATCCCTTCGTAGCAAATATTTTTCCCGCTCTCTTAGCAATACACAATTGTATTTTGGAGAACTATGCAGCATATACTCTTATTGCAATAAAATGCTGAATATTTTCCTCTGCCAAAGAAAAGGCTGTGAGCTTAGTGATCAAAACAGCAGTCTCTTTGAAAAGCATTCAGCTGGTTCTTCCTAACGTAGCTGTTGCCAAACAAAGACAGATTAAGATTAATTGCAGTAATTAAACAAAGGGACAGGCTACAGCATTAGTAGCAGCAATGTATCACATTCATTGTTCCCAGATACTTTATTCAACAGGAAAACAGAAAATCACATGAGCTCTAGTCAACGCTATGCACATCTATAAGGTTTAACTCTTCAGCTGATACCAGTTACAAGGCATGTGCATGCATAGTTTCGTATAGCATATCACTCTTCAAAAATCTCTTTAGCTAGTAATAGCAAGCTAGATTTAGAACATATTTTTTGACCAAATTATAACCCTCTAAAATAGTTTAATGGGAGCAATTTTTTTAAACTGCCAATTTTTTGCTTCATTTCAAATTTCATCTGACAAGCTGTAGTGAAAAGAGAGGTAGAATATAGATTAGAGTCTAGAAAAAGCTCTTGTTTCAAACCAGATAAGGAACAGTCACCATTTTATTTTTGCTTTCCCCATATCCAAGATTTTTACTTGTTTTTGGGTTGGGTTCGGGTTTTGGTTTTGTTATTGCTTCTTGTGTGTTTGCTTCAAAAGACATGCACTCTGCCTGAGGCCAGTTTTGGTCACATCAAGGGTTCAGGTTACAGTGTCACCAGGCTCCCAGCAGGACGCTGCAAATTAGCTTGCATTCACAAGGCTTGGCTGTATATCCATTCTGAAAGCCAGGGTATTGGTTGTTGTTTCCTCAGAATGAAAAATGAAGCACTGCTGGATCTCTCAAACACACACTCTGTCAGGGTAAAAAGCTAGATTTAAAAACCATGTTCATAGTTAGGATATTCCAAGGGATACAGTAGTCTTGGACGAATAATTTGTGGTCTCAGCATAAATTCCATGTGCCTCCAAAGCTTCTGCTCTCCCAGGACTTCTCCCATCCCTTTCATCCCCACAGTGCTGGACATAAAAGCAGTCTGTGCTTAGCAAGACATGATCAGAGATTATTTCAATTAAATAAAAAGAATTCCTCTTAGGTCCACTTCAGTGTGGCACAGACACAACCTGTTTTTCCAGGGTTGGCACAGCTCAAGGCTCAGTCATTAGTCATTAGGACAGAAATACACACGTTAAGAAATCAATAGGCAGTTTTGCAAGCAGAAAGGTAGCAGAAAATAAACAGAGCTGTACTCCAGGAAGCAATAATGTATTTTCCTCATTTAAGCTTTGAACTGGAGAGTGAATCTGATGGTGGGAAGAAAACATTAAGCACAACTGAGGAGGGAAGAATGTGTCCCTTGCAAATAATTTCCCATGAATAGCTGCCTGCTCTGACATCTTTTGATTGAGCCTATTTCTAGAGCTAACCCTCTGCTTGTAAATACTGATGCTAATCTTGTTTCAGAAATGTTTCATCTTGGCAAGGCATTAATAAACCCTATACCAGAAATGCTTGGAGTCCAGCCATGCACAAGGCCTTGCTATAACAGATCGATCAACAGTGGAGATAGGTGAAGACCAGAAGGATGTTCAAATGTGTTCTTCGAGCACATTTTGATTCAGCCAAGACCTGGTTTGATTCAGCCAAGATCTTTGCACAAGAAAATTTTAGCTTGTGTAAATGCTCACAGAAAACAACTGCTAGTTAACAGGTTGAAGTTTGCTTGATGAGAAAAGAAAATTTGATTTGGTGGAGAGAACAAGACTCGTGTAGTGCAGTCATCCATCAGGACAGTACAGGTAAAACAAGGGGATACCTACTCTCACTTCAGCTACAAATTACAGGAATAGCCATTACAGACCATATACTAATCACGTACAGAAAGGGAGTCCATTGTATAGAGCAAAAATGATTCGTGTTTGCAGATTTGCAAGTCTCCTTCAAGGGGTCAGATTTTCAGGATCCAAGATCTTCAAGACAATCTCATTCTTCAGTTGTTTTTGAAAGCCATAATGTATATATCACAGTCTGTTAAATAACAACTAAACTACAGGAAGTTGGCTCTTATTGCAGTGAATTATTATTACTTGCATTGCTGTTGAGAAAGGTTGGCAACCTGGGCTAAACAACTGGAGACGGGTCCCCTCTTTGTAGACAAACTCAGCTCTAAATATCTTCCACTCTACATGATGCATTAATGGGCGAGAGAGAAATATTACTTTTCCTTCTTCAGTGCACAGATATCATGGAACTTTCACCACTTATCTGAGGCTAAAGGCTGTCCTCATTTATGCCAGATGAAGGGTATTAATAGCAACAAGTGTCACTGGATGAAAACAGTGAGTGAGTCTTTGGTACAGCCTGTTATTGATAAGACTCTGATCCCCTGCCCAGCTGAAGAACGAGACTACAGCTGCCAAACAAAGCGCTTTTGTTTGATGTGGTAGCTGCAACCATGAAGGGAAAGGTGCCAAGTATGATTCTGAAGTAGCCTTTTAATAGCAGATAGCTAAAATGAGAGGTTGCTCTGAGTGGGAACACAACACACATGGGGGGAGGCAGTTTGTCTTGATGTGTGAAAGCTTACTGTTTATACAAGCTGATGCACATGGCATTACATAATTGTAATTGGATGCTTTTTTGTCTCAGGAGACATCTGAATTGGAGCCTAATCATTTGTACGTGACATCCTGAAACCCCTATTAACAAAACAAAAGTTCTGAATTGCACAAAGTTATCAAAAATCCCAAATAGAGTTTAGTAGGAACCATGTTCACCTTTTCTTTCCATAACTTTGCCTAAGACCCCTATAACCAGCAGGATGTTTATGGAAATATCCTTCAGGGTAAATTATTAACAATGCAGACAGTAATGCTGTGATTTTCTTTGATTCCAATAAAAAAAGAAATGTACTGTAGGATAAAAGTCAACAACTCACTATACAAGTCACCATCTAGTGGTACATAAGAACATGAACTACTATTCTTTAAGTTTAGATGTTAAATAAACCTTGGGGTATTAGGGACTTAAAATAACATCTTCAGTGCTGCTCCAAATGAATTTGTGAATATATATATGATACATATGTGAATATATATTTTTTACATACACGTTCAGTATTTTAGATGTATGTATTAGTATAGAGAAATATTTTAAGCAAATTTGGTGTTACTCTATGCAAATTTTAGTTGAAACAAAATTTTATGCCATGCATTTAAAATGTTGGAGCACAACAGTTTGTAGGCTACATGTTTTTTAGCCTTTTTCTCTTCTCTGTATGCATTTATATGTGTGTTTTTCTTTATGTGCATCTGTAGCTGTGTTTATGTGCCTGTAAGTGATGCTCCAGAGCATACCATGGAAGGGGTCTGTATTTCTTACCAGTCAGCTGAGTTGCAGTGGCAAACTTGTGGTTTACTAGTGCTATTTGGTAGCTGCAGGAAGAAGTGACATCTCCCCCACTGCAGCTATCTGTTCAGAGGGAAAGCTATTAGGACTGACAGAGAAGCTCATTCTTGCTCATTATATTCCCAGCCCTTACAGATGAGGCAATTTTTCACTCTTCTCAGTTGTGATAAAAGCTGAGGACAAATACAGCATTATACTCTATTCAGCCTGTATCTAAAAATGTTCTGAATTTATTTATCTCTGAAGAAAAGCTGTATGCAAGCCAGCACTTTTTCTCTCCCCCAGTCTACCTTTCCTATTTGCATTTATATTTAGCATTATTTCACTTGGGGCCAAATCTTTGAGACATTATTTGACTTTTACCCAATCTTTCTTCCTGCATTAGTCACCATATGAGATTTGTCCAACAAAGGACTAAATTAAAACTTTGCAGAGAGGATGCACACTAGAACTTCCGGATGAAACAAAAACCGCATAGCAAACAAGATATGACATCAGATTACAGAGGTGCACTGATGGTGAGCCATAACATTTCTGTTCCTGAGCTTCCAAAATGTCAGAGGATACATGGGGTGGAGCCGGAGGCAGAGAAATGAGATAGACGTGGTGTAAGGAAGGATGATCTGCAAATAAACAACTATGATTAGTACTTGGCCATGTGCAGCATTTGTTGCTTGGACTCCCACAGAAAGAGCAGTATGACCTGTCACAGAAGCCAATACCAGGTGGTAACAAAGGCCAACTCACCCTTTTCTCCACAAGGCTGCTAAGAGCAAGAATTTGACCTAAGAGCAAGAATGTAATGCTATTCCAACTATCCTCTACTTTTGGGAGACATTTATTATGGAGATCTCTAAAGTTAAGGCATTGTGGTGGAAGATCTTTCACTGGTGAGCACTGCAGTGATGGAGCCAGACTTCATTAAAGGCACGAGCACAAAGGAATGCCATGAAACTATCTTATAAAATACCAGGTGGGCTTTGGGAATGAGGCTTTCTAAACCCTAGTCTACAAAGCAGGGACTTTTAAACATTTTTACCAATTTCCAGTTCCTGCCTCCTTGTACTGAACCTGGAATAAGGGAATAAGGGGAAGGAGAGTACTTTCTATGTGGACTCACGCACTGGATTTGGCAGGATACTACATGCCAGCTTGGTCACAGGACCTGCCTATACCACTTATACCACTTTAAATGCAAATAAAATATTTTACCTTAAATTTCTCTATTTAGCTAATGCATTTTAGCTCATGTTATTAGTTTAGGAGCAGGCATATGGCCACTTACTTCAGCTCAGCTCAAAAGAGATTACTGCTCAGGTCTTAGTTGTCCTCTTGAATTTTCAAGTCTGCCTGGGTAGTTCTCCATGGAGTCTGGGAAGGGGAAGAAAGCTGAAAGGATAGGGTATCAGACTCAGTAATGTCCCTGCCTCAGATATCCTAAGAGCCCTGATTCCAGTAGGAAAAATGCAGATTCATACTTCCCCATATTATGTACTAACCTTAAAAATTCAATTCAGTTCTCTCCTGAAGGAATTTCCTGGCTTTCTATACCAGTTTTTTTTTAAGGCATGCATCATTAAAAGTGGCCAAAGGCACCTCTTGCCTGATGCCTAGTTTTTACCTGTGCTTTTAAAAAATGGCTTTTGCAGATGGCATCTAAAAGACAAGATAGAACTCCTGAAGTCGGGGATTTGTAGCACAAACACAGAAGAATTAGAAATTGAAACACTCCAGAAGAAAAGGAAAGAACAAAGTGGATTTAGGAAATGCTAAGGCCCCACTGCAGTTACTGCAACAATGGGGAAGATATGTAATGAGGACAAGCTGTCAGATCTACACGTGGTGCAAATTGGCATTGCTGAGGTAAATTCAGGGGCACTGAATTTTCACCACCGAGGACTGAGGACTGTTACTAGGGAGGAATGTGTAACAGCTTTGTGAGGCACAGATTTTACTTTCTGTGGAGAATATTGTTTCAGTCTCTCCCACGGTTTGTCAGTGACTGCTCCCTGGTGAGAACATGAAGAAATTGTCAGGTCTATTAACCTTAACAAATGTAAATATGAACCCAAAATGTGGAAAAAATGCTTGGATCTGAGATGAATTTCATTCTAACAGACTGAACAGCTAAACAGTCACTTATGCAGTCAACCCAGCAACAGCAGCCACTGAGAAAGAAAATTGTTCACCTCGTTCCTTTCAGGTTGTCCTTTCTTCCTATTTTTTGTTTTGGTGACACCTCATGGAAACAGCAGCATTGAAGGAGGTTGGAGTCACTCGTGATTTATCCCAAATAAATTACCTTGCAAATGCAGGTCTTTCTTCACCAGTCAAGACAGTTGCTCACAATTCTTCTATACAACTGCAAACAAATCTTACCCACCAATCCACTCACAAAGCTGCTGCTAGGAACAAGACATATGCTCAGTTCTTGTAGCATCTGACTGGAACCAGCAGCTGTATCCCCTTACTTCCATTCCCTGAAGGAATGGCATGTCCCGTGTCCCCTGTCCCACAGGGAAAGAAGTATTCATTTGCCTGATTGAGGCTATTCGTGATCATGGGGAAGTGTGTGGCATCAGACTAACACCAGTGCTGCAAGACTGTTTGGACACGACTTAGTTTGGGATGGAGTCCATAATGTTTGCATTTCCCATGAAAACTGTTGCAATAAAAACAAGTAATCAGAAAGAGACTTAGCCCACATTTCCATGTCTGGACTCATACAGGAGGGCTTGAGAGATCCCACTGCACTGGGTTGGGATGCCAGGGGCTGTGTGAAATGCCCTGTTTCTCCACATTGTGAAAAAGCTTTTACGAAATTGCTTCCTGCAAGGACCATTACTCTGGAAGGGTTGGGATGGGGCTAGAGGAAGAATTGGACTAGGGAATTCTTTACTAGGCAGATCCCTTGCATTTCCTGGCAATGTACACAGACACGCCTGCAAGAAAGGCAGGAAAAGCTCCTACTAAATTTCAGTCTGTGATTTAGGATTGGGCAATACTTGCAAAGCAATTCCGCAACCGATCTGCAGCTTAAGGAAGAGAGAAGCCAGTGTTTGGTTAATGCTCTCAGATTCACTTCCCCAAGGTCCAGATTCATGCAGAGACAGAAAGCTGCGCACTGCAGTTTTTAAGGAGTCAGAGGCAGGCTTCTCCTTGGTGTTCCCATGGCCCAGTTATGCACTTAATAGGAGGACTCTCAGGTTCAGGCCTACAGGCTGCACAAGCTGAAGGTGTTTCAGCCCAGGGCTGTCCACCTGTGTCTCTGCATCTCCAGCTGTGCCTCTGCTGCCCCCTCCACATCAGCAGCATGGCACACACTTCTGCGTCTCAGCAGTTTCTGCGCCAACCTGATGCCCCAGGTTAAGCAGCTGGGCAGAGAGGATGGAGCTAATCTGAAGGACAGGGCACTTGTGCTCTCTTGGCTCTGCTAGAGAGGTAATGCCTTCCAGCCAGGGGTAAAAGTTTGTCTGTCAAACCCCCTAAGTGCTGGGGCTGTGACTGTGAACTGGCAGTCCAAACCTGGAGACAGGAGATCCTGAAAGCAGAGTAGGGGAGAGAGACTCAAATTTTGTCTTTCCCTTGGCTGGATCATCTGTTACTTGTGCAGGTGGGTTTCAGCCTCCAAGGTTTCATTGAGGGCTCAGGCACAGGTACTGAACATTCAGGCCCTGGCAGAAACACATCTCTCTCATACTGCAGGGTAGCAAGAGAAAGCAGGATTCCCTCTGCTTAACAACCAAGTGTACTAGGATACTTTCCCAGACAGCAGACTTTGAACTTCTGAGTGAGAAAATAAAATAAGAGAGAATTCATAAGAATTAGGAGAGTTGCCTTTATATGCAAGAATATTAATGAATATTTTTCATACTATAGTGGCTCAAATCTCAATGGGACAAAGATAAAAAAACAGGACTAGATTTGTCCGAATAACTTCAAAGCGTACATGGACATTAGGTCCCTCTAGATCCATTTTCGTTTGGATCCAAAAAACTGTATATTTGCTGTTCTTTTCTTCCCTTAAACAAAGGCATTTAAACATCAGTGGAGATTTTGTTTCATTTTGGAGCTTTTTTGTGTTTTTGAGTTTCCAAGTCAGAGGTAAAATGGGTAGCCTTTCATTTTATTTGGCATGAAATGAATTACAAGAAAGTGGGACCTCTAGGAATAAAAGGTCTTCAGTCTGTATGTTCATGTAAGTGTAAAATGTACTGCAAGGCAGATTGCTTCTCCAATTTCACTACACATTTGTAATAATAAAAAAATGGACTCTGAGGAGAAGTAAGCCATGAGCTGTGTGATTTGAACAGCTACATTAACACACAGAGCAAAAAAGGTGCAAAAGTTCAAGACAGTTCTCTATTAATAGAAAAATAAAACAGCACCCAGAAATGCATAAAAAGGCAGTAAATGAAAGATAGGATGACATACATGATAAGAGCAAATCTAGACAGATTTCCGTTTGAAAATTAATAAAGGCTCCCAGTTTCAACTAAATCAGTGCAAGGGAGGCAGAAATAGGGAGCAGACAGAGGAAGGGAGGAGGAATCATACACAGTGCAATGTACAGTTATTGGTACTTGGCTAAAATACAGTGTTGGAATGAACGAGAACTGATACTAAGATTCTGATTTACAATACAGAGATAGAGAGAACATTCCATTGGTGTTTGGTAGGAGGGAAAACGAATGCCTGAGTCATTCAGAAAGCACTGATAGTCTGTTTATAATACCCACATCTGTCACGCCACTCTCTGTTGTAATTACACTCCCCTTGATGGGAAAGAAGAAGATTATGTACATCCCCAGGGAAGGATGTGCTCATGAATCTGCAGGCAACATTCAAAGAACAATTGACTCAGAACTTGCTTAATTCAAGAAGCAATAGAGCACACTGAGCCACTGAGCCACATTTCATCATAATAAAGCTAAACAAAAAGAAGAGACATACTTAACACTGAGCAGACCTTTGATAGCAAAGTAAAGGAAAAGAGATGGAAACCGGAGGAAAATACATACCTAATACCTAAATAACTCCTTCTGGGCTGTCTGCAGGTAATCAAGCCTGGGTCTTAAGGACAGAATAGAATAAAAAATCTTAGAAAGAAGTCTTGTTGTTGAATGTTTAGCAGACAAAAAACCCCAAACAACTGTATATCTCTAACTCCCACTTGAAAAGCACCAATCTGAAAATGCCTATCCACCATGGAGCAAAAAAAAACTTTTAGCACTCAAACATACCGAATATTTGTGAATATTTCCTGCTATTCACTCTGCTTTGAGACAACTGAAAACAAGCTATAACACTTCCAATTTAAACTTGATGCTCAATGATTATATTATACATTGTCCATGTATCTCAGCCTTAGAAAAAAGATATGGAGAATCAATAGGATTCAATCAATCAATTCTATGCTAATGATGAATCTGTAATTGCTCAGAGTAGCTTGTTCTCTTCCACTGATACCATCAGTGTAACTGCAGTGCCAAGGAAATGACAGACTTGAGCCTTTGCAAGATAATGATCACATTTACTGCTGTTTAGAAAGAAAAAAAAAAAGGATTAAGGACACATGATTTTAGCAGTACAAGCAAAATAGTGTGTTACAAAAGCTCTATTAAAAAAAAAAAGGTGGGGGAGGATGGCAATGAAACTGGAAACAAATATTGCTGCTGGACTAAAACCGTGGCAATTTGGGTGATCTGTGAATTGGTCCCTTGAGACTTCCCCCCCGCACCTTCCCTCAGATATCCTGTAAAAACCTTTGCAAAAAACAGTTTAGAGGTGCAGCTACATGGCTTCACATTCTCCTGTTTCAAGGAGATAATCAGACAGTACCACCTCTTTGCTGTTCCACCTTTGTCTCTCTGTGGAAGCGTAAAAATCCACCACACGCCAGAAACTGCCCATACATCTTCCCAAACCAGACAGGGGAGTTATGTGGGTGCAAAGGCAAGGCTGGAAATCTGTATTTTCTTCTAGATGACGGTGATGAGACCAACTCTGCAGTGTGGTTAGGTCATGAGTCAAGTCCTGAAATGATGCACATTTAGTTACCAGTGGTAAAGCACCAAGCCTTTTCCTACATACCGCATGAACAGGTAGTGTGATTGTCAGAGCCTTACACCTTGAAAAATTAGGGAACTGGCCAGCAAAATGGGGATATGCGGACAGGCACCTGCCACACATGCCTTCAGGACTGCAGGTGCACAAGTACCAGTACAACATTTTACAGCATTGTTTTTAATTTTCATCCCAGATCCCCAACATCCCATATGGAAAGGATTCATTGTAATTAAAGAGTACTCCAGCTGTTTCCAAGTTGCAGCTTTGTGGATTTGCTCTGGTTTATGCATATTGCATCTGAATTAACGTACACTTAAGCTAATAGGGGATCTCATGTGCAAAGCATCACAGAGAAGCTCATACATCCTCTTTGCACCCTGGAACAATAATCTATTTACATCCCACGGCCTTCTTTGTTTCAGACATACCTGCACAGGCGTTTTACTTCTCTCAGGCTTCCGTTTGCACTGTGGCACTTATTGCTCCTCTTTCTTCTCTCCTGTCGCTGGCAAAAGAAAGCTGTGGCATCTTTGTGCTTTGTGCCTTGCCTGTAAGATCTGTGGCAGTGTACCGTGTTTAGAGAGTTTGAGGCCAGCGGGGATCTTTAGCTCATCAGCTATTGCTCTTCAAACTGCCCTCTGAGTAACTTGTCACTGGCAAAAAATGACACATCTTCAGAGAACATGCCTGTTCTGGAAGTCATTGAAAGATGGAGAATCTAGCACTTCACCAGATAATTTGTTTCAATCACTCCTACCAGAACCACCTGTCTTGTTTTTAGTTTGAATTTTTTGTCCTTTAACTTCATGGTTTTTTCTGTACCCATGCTTGCTAGATTAAATACATGATTCACTCACAGTATTTTCTCCCTCGTATGTAGGTATTCTGTGCCCAAGGAGTTACTTTTCTTATAGATTCATTTTGTAGTGCCCAGCACCAAATGCATGATCGGGCTTTATACTGTTCCTTGAAGAGAAACAAGTTAGATCACTTCTACCATCTTTCATTTATTCAATTAAACATGTTTGTTACCAAAATAAAATCAGCTGATTACTCCCTGGCTAACTATCCTTCTTGACTGCTTTTACAGTTTCATTGACCTGTCGCAAGTGTGCTGCTACCTGGAACAATATGCCAGTAGTTAAATCAAGTGAGATCAACCAGCAGAGATTGACATTAAATAATGTAAAAGTATTCATGATTTCAGCTACTATCACAGAGAAGTCTGGACTGCTGGCAACTGTAGTTACCAGAAAAGTTTAAATGCTGTAGGGCATTTTTAGTACTTACACTGAATGACATGCTCACTGCAATAGCAGCATTTCAGAGCTAGCAATTGGGTGGAAATACGAAAGCACCTGCATGACCCTTTTAGGTTTCCCTGTAAAAGCCAACAGCCAGAGACAGCTTCAGAGGCATTCTTACCTCCCTGTCAGAGTCAAAGGTGTAGAAGTCTGCATGGTGTGAGCAAAGCTGAGGGTGCTGGTAATGCCAGCATTTTCCTCCATCACTGGAGCTCCAGGGACACTGCTCTATGCTGAATCTTGTCTCTCAAATCAGCCCTCAGCCTTGCCAGGTGTCTGCAGGCTGGTCTGGCTCGGAGGGCAAGGCTGTCATTCCTCCAGAGAACATATTTGTAGATTTTTTTTTTTTTTTTTTAAATCAGCTTCATTTCATTGATCCTGCTTAAGGACAGGTCACTACCCACAGTTACACCAAGAAAACTGAGGCCAGAGAACTGAAAGTGAGAATGTGGGAGCTGGTGGGAGTGCCTTAAACAAAAGTGTAAAAAGTTATGTTAGAAGAGACTCAGTTATCTACACAAAGTGGTCAGGTTTACCAGCTGTACCATGAGTCCCTTTTAACATCAGAACACCTTAAATTCACTACAGGTTTATTCTATTAAGACAAATTGTTTGATTCCTGATTATAATGTTGAAAGCAAGATTGTATAGACAAAGACAAAACAAAGTCATCCTGAGCAGCACTTTACATTTGAAATCTCTCTCAACTGCTGCCTGGACTCTTTGAAGAATATTACACTGTCATCCTGAATTACTAGTTCTAAGATTTCAATGAAAGGTTAAAGATTTACAAAGTGAGTCCCAGCCCCAGGGACAACCACCTGGACAAAAAAAAAAAAAAAAAAGGAAAAGAAAAAACACCCCCCCAAAACCCAATAAGGAACATTTATAAAAACACTGTTTCACTCATCTAATTTTTCTCCAATGTACATTCGATGCCCTCATCTAAACAATTCCATTGTCATAAAATTAAGTTTTAAAATTTAAACTTACATTTATATTTTCTTCAGTTTATCAAAATATGTTTGTGTACAACTGAAACTAACTTATTTGAAGTGCTGTCTTAAGAGAATTGATATTCAGCATCTTTTTCGTAAAATGTCCAAGTTTGTTCACAAAAGAAATATATTGTTTCTAGTCCTGCATTTCTGGTTGGATTGCAAAAAATAAACTTCAGAAATATGAAACAACTATGAGGGGAAGGCAGAATTTTAGTCTGTTCCAGAACACAGATTTCCATTCGTGGCACTGAAGTGATCACAAGTTGTTCTGTTTGTGACCAATTTGTACCTGGATTTTTCTTTGGTCTCTCAGAAATGCTTAGTATTTAGTGAACATTATTTTAAGGAAAAAACTTTTTGTATTTCATCAACTACAGCATTACAAGCTTTTGTTCTTCTAGTTTTAAGGTATCATAAAAGTCATCATTGTATAGATGAATATAGAATGAAGTATCAGTTACTCAAAATGTCTTTTCATCATCCCTGTCTTAGCCAAATAAGTAGCTGAAGCCTAAAATATGAAAACAGCTTCTAATATAAGATCAAGATTTTCAGGCTCTTAATTTGCAGGGTTTTGGAGATAAACACTTTGCAGAAAAATTCCTCATTTCTGTGCACTCAAGGACAACAAAATGAAAACTGCCACGTAATTCAAAAATGCATTTGGCAAAACTGGAAGAGATAATTTAAATTTTCATTGCATTCATTCAAGGCTGTATAACGAGCCATATACACCTTCCCTTTTTTATTATGCAGCATGTGGACAAGGAGATTATTTAGAGTAATATTAATTTTCATGATATATTAATATGCACTGCTTTATGGTTAAATATTTTTTATATCTTCCAATATTCCTGGTGAGATTCTATGTTACCTGCAAAGTAAGCAACGAAGTAGACAACAATTAAGGGATTGTGCACCTACACCTACAGCTAGGAGCAGCTATTGGAACATTTTAATATCTCTCTGTATTGGGATATCAGTGGCCTTTTTAATTAGAAAAAAAAATTTAAAACCCTTTTGCGCTTACCAATTACAGCCTAATTCTAAGTGGGCCTTGGAAAAAATTATTCACACTGCTATCACAATGAAGTGACCTGACATTCTGCACTTCATTGCCTCTGAAGCAGTCACTTCATAACTTTCTGCACTCTCCTGTTTTTTAAAAATAAAAAAGTTGTTCTTTTAAACTATGCTGCATTTATGTTTGTTATGGATTCCACTTTTATGCTGTTTCACTTCTGATAGTCTATGTTGAACAATTGAAGTTCTTTGCATAAACTACAATAAGCATTATAACAATTATTGCTACCTTTACTGATCCTGCAAAATTATTTTTCCATTCATTTGGGAAATTGCAAAGCCCTTTCCGCTCAGGGAGAGTATTGTGATTTACTGAAGAAATTACTACTGCCATCAGTGCCAGAATTATGATCTCTGTAAGAATGTAGTTCAGCCAATGAAAAATGTTATAGTAGTTAAACCCAGAATTAATCTGCCTGGTCTCTACTGAGACAGATATTAGGTACTGTATTCTATATATAACAAGCATTATTTGGTTATAATAAATATATGTGATAAAATGCTCTTTATTTTCTGAGAGCTTGAATACACAGGCTAATCTTAGCAGTAATTCTTCAAGGTAGATTTCAACTCTACTGAAAACACATCTTTTTTGTGAGGGTTAAAATTCTCTTCTTTATTAAGAAAGAAAGAGAGGATTCTGCAGTTTAAAAAGTTCTAAACAAATGTAAAATTATTATTTGGATGGTAGTTGTCATGGTTTGACACTGGACACAATGCCAGTGCCCCATGAAAATATATTTTTTACTAATAATGGTTGTGAGATGTGATTAGGAACAGAGCAGAGCAGGCTCAGACTTAGAAATAAGAAAAAAAAACTTTATTAATCCACATTAAAGGAAAGAAACACACAGGGAACAGAATGAAAACTCTCCGAAACATTCCTCCTCCTCCCAACTTCCACCCTTCACACAATCAGACAAAACCTTGGATTTCCTGATCAGTTAACAATACTCAAAATAATCAATTCTCAGTCCATCAAAGAAGAGAGGAG
>WEIT01003359.1:831-17597 GCA_013389985.1 Dryoscopus gambensis | reverse complement strand
CGGGGGGGGGGGTGGATTTAGCAACAATGACTTATGAAGCTGACTGTAGCACAGTAAGAATAAATTCACAGGTAGTTGTGAGGCATTTAAACATCGCAGTGGAAAAAGGCCACGGATGTGCCTGGCCAAAACCGTCAGGTCTTTGCTTTATGTTGATATATTAGCCTTCTCTCAGCAGAATAGAGGCCTAAAGATAAATTCACTCTCTCTCCTTAAAACAGCCTAGACATAGCTAAAGCAACTGAGGAACAAAAGGCTCAAAAATTAATGGAAAGCCAAGAGTTGTTTAAGCTAAAAAGGAAATGGCTATGAAGGATTAGAAGGAAATGTAGTAGCCCTCCTGGGCCTTCAGCTTAGCAGAACATAACCATGACCAGCTCTTGTGATGACCCTGAGAGATTAGGGGGACAGCAGCAGGTCTAGGATTTGTGTTCTTACATCAAGTAAGACAGAGAAAATTACATTAGCTCATGGCAATGTGGGAAAATGGAAGAGCAAATATTGATTGACTGCTTCTTTAAAGCGAGATATGAAACGAAACACTTATCACCAGAACAATCTCTGATAGGTGAGATCACAGAAGAGGTGCCCCAGCCAAACAGTGTTCCTGGGAGTTTATTTGTGGATAATCCACATTACTCTTTTCACAGAGCTATGATCTGATATTTAATTTTTCCACCACACTGTGTTTTTGGCAGGATGTTTTTACTACCTCACAAAAGAACCAAATTGCTTTGTAGCTTTAGGATGACAAACTCAAACTCTTCTTCAGGGTAACACTAAAAAATGAAGAGATAGAAAAGGACTTCAGTGATGCACAACCCTTATGGGTTGTTTTGTTACAAGACATATATCATCAACTTCCCACACATTTTTTTATGCAGGAGATCTATGGGATGCTCAGCTTGGTGCTCCACAGTATGCCACCACCATCAAACAAATGACAGGAAATTGGCAGCATGTTGTGGATTTACTTTCTGCAGCTGAATGGAAAACACTGTTCAGTCTGTATCTAATGCCCTTCCCTCTTCACCCACTCCTGCCATGCCTCCATGCCTTCAGGTTTCCAAAGCAGGTCTCAAGTTCGAGAAAGCCTCAGTCCTTCATAGGTTGAGTGTCAGGTTTGCCAATGCACAGCAAAAACCTAGCCACTCTTCAGGTGTCCTCCCTCCCCTCCCCAACAACACTCCAGATAACAATTTTTTTCATAAAGGGGAAAGCTGGGAGAGAAAATACTTCATTAGGAATTTCAAGAAGAATTAGAGTGGGTGGGATATTATCACTCCATCTGTGTTTGTGTTACAATTTCATCTGGAAAATAAGCAGTCCATTGCACATGCCACGATAAATGACAGCTTGTGCCCCAGGCTGTTCACCCCACAGACAATTAGTAGTTATAGCAGTGCTCTCAAGTGGCCAGTTCTGAGTCACACCTAGTACTTCTGCTGTGTACATACACCTTAAATGTTCCACAAGCTGCTAACAAGGCATTTGCCAGTGTGGCTCTGAAAGGCCTTGAATTGTGCATCTTTCTTGCTTTAGATGGGGACTAATACAAGTTGCAAGGTGGTTGCCAGTGCTGTATTCTCCTATTCGTTCGTCTCCAGGGTCACCACGCCCTGCCCACAAGCTGAGGGCAGCTGGCTGACAAACTGCCCCAGCAGTACCCTGCATCCCCTTAAAGTCAAAGGCACTGGCACACAGTCTCAATGCACCTAAGGAGCTGCAAGGAACTCCAAAGACAAAAGTCTGTCATACTGCTTTTAACAGCCCTAGGCTAAACTGATTTCCTCGTAGATCAAGCTTACAAATACACAGCATGACTAGAGATAACAACACAGGTACAGAATCAGTGCTTACTTGTATTATTTGCTGGACTACACCTCTACAACCACAGATAGTGGCCCTTGGTACACTCCAAGCTGGACAAGCATCTTGTCCACAGGACTTACCTGAGGAAGCAAGCCATCCGCAAGGGCAGCATGGGTATTTCTTGCAGGCCTTTCGAGATGATTCTGCCTGCTCTTGAGCTGGGCCTTGCGGCAGTGCTGCTTCGCCCTCTATTCTCGGGGCACCCGGCTAGCTCGCGCAGGTAGCCGCTAAGAATGGGGGAGCCACCCAGTGACCCCAGCCGATGGGTCACTGAGCAGCGAGGGATAATGAAATCCTCTCAGCAGGATCTGTAGCGACGCGTCTAGGCAAAGGGTTGAGGGAAGAACTCAGCCCAGAGTCAGAGTGGAGGTCAACGGTTTATTGCCCCGAACCCTGCTCGGTCGGACTGAGCTGAATTACATGGGAGACAGCATCTTTTATAGGGGGGTGGAAACCGAGGGTAACAGCCAATCCGAACAGAGCAGGGAGGAGTAAAGGGTGGGATAACATTTGCATACAACCAATGGGAATACATACAAGGTAACTGACATATACAGTAACAAATGGGGTATCGAATATAACAGAACTTTCTGGATGTAAAGGCAGGGTTGGAAGTGATTGACATATAACAGGGGTATGGGTCTCGGGGATTGACAGGGAAGGCTCTGGAACAATAGGCGTGGTTTGGGTGATAGACAGGGGATGAGGGAAGGGTTTTGACTTTATTTGGGGTAGGGGCGGAGAAGGGGGGCAACTGGGTTGAACCTTTATTATAAACTCAATGGGGAAAACTCGGAACACACCAAATATGAACTTAACATAAGGATCCGCACTACCACAGGCCTGGCACTGGGCTCTGCGGTAGTGTGGACACCCATCTCCATGTCTGTGGTTTCAAGGCAGAATTGATAAGGCAATTTCCTTCCCCACAATACCTTTTCTGCTCCAAAGCCAGGTATAATTATTGCGTTACCAACCACAACTAACCCAGGGTGAATTTCAGCTGCCTAAAAGAAATCACAGAATCACAGAATGATTAGGGCTGAAAAGCTGTTTAACCTAGGGAAATGAAGGCTCAGGAGGGGATCAAAGAGCATCTCATTAATGTGTACAAATACCTGAAGGGAGAGTGCAAAAAAGAAAGAGACAGGTTTTTATCAGTGGTGCCCAGTGACAGGACAAGAGGTGACAGGCTCAGACAAAACCACAGGAAGTTCTATCAAAACATAAGGAATCACTTTTTTTCCGGTTTTACACCACTGAGAGTGATTAAGCACTCCAATATCTTGTCCTGAGAGGTTATGAATTCTCCATCCTTGGAACTATTCAGAAGGTGTCTGGACATGGTCCTGATCAACCAGCTCCAGGTAGCCCTGCCGGAGGTCCCCAGATAAAATGTGTATGTGCACTGTTTTCCCTCACAACAGATTATTGGTAGTAAGGCATGTAATTTCCATCAGAGGTAACTGGAAAAGGAAGTGCAATTAAGACTGCAAAAGACAGGCAAAATCTAACCCTTATAGCAAAGAGCTGCTCAAAACAATTCTGGTTGTTACACTGGATAAAACATGTGAAAGGAGAAGCTTGAGGAAGGACAGATGTGATGCCTGGATCTCAAGGCAAATGCAGGATGGCAAATCTTATCCCTACCAGATGGCCCTATGATTACACAACCTTTCATCCCACTGATGGAGTTTGAGATTTTCTGTCTTGCAAGAAGTAGCTTCAGACGGGTTTCTGCAGAATAAATATGCACCATTGACTTTTATTCAGTTTTAATAGACTTTGGCAATACACTTTTAAAAACGTACTTCTACTTTATGACTGCTACTTTCTCATACTCTTCTCCTTAATCTCTTTCCTCATAGATGTTTAATTGTGTAGAAGAATCACTGTGATGTATTTAACTTTCATATAATTTCCCTGTTTGGTAATAATACCCCCAATTAACTACTGTTCTCATTAACCAATTTACTCATTTATAATCAAGGGCAATGGCTTTAACAGTTCTAATAATATGCCTTGTTAATAATGTCTTAATGAGAATTACCCTTATACTGCTCTCAGAAGGTTCTCTTTTTCTCTAAAAATGAGAAAAGGCATATTAATGAAAATAACCTTCTATCTCCTGGCTAAGTGTTGTGTTGGAATGAAAAGAAAATATGGAAAAGTACTGTAGATTTTTTACCTCCATGGGCCTCCATTTAGAAAACCAGTGCATTAAAGTAGGTGGAGTACATGATGCACTAGTCCATAAATCAGTTCTGGCCTCAGCCCTCTTTCTTACTTGCTATAATTAGACACCAAGAGGCTCCTTTTATATCCTCAGCTGAATCAGGATGTAGGCATTCTTATCAGCTTCACTGGACGTAGCAAAGAGAATACTGTTAATTAACTCAGGGAAAGAAGTGAAATGAAGATGAAATATCTAGTCAAGCTTTTATCGAATTAAACTAAAAGATCAAATCTAAGAGAATCTTCTCCCATAAAACTAAGGAAACACAATAAAACTGCAATGACTGAATATATGTTCTGCTAGTAGTAGCATCAAAAATTTAATGTCTGGAATCAACAAACAATGAGATCGGTTTACCAATGATCAGCAAAAATAATCTGGAATGGTCGTGTTAAAAATAGAAGCGCACACATTTAGAGGTAGAATAGAGAAGCTGCCTGAGAAAGCCTGCATTTAAAATAAAGGGGAACAGAAGCATAAGTCAATGCATGGTCAGGCAACCTTGGAAGTTTAAGTGTTGGAGGAAGAAGCACTTGGTGAAAGACAGCTCTATGATGCATCCAAACTGATAGAGAACCGAATGCATCTTTCCTTTTACAGTTTTGCCAAAACAGAGCACCCACAGGCTGATCTAACAGTCTCTGGGGAACAGAAGCATGCTCACTATCACCTGTGCAGTGCACATTTGCTATGCTGCGTTCTGTACACATAAAGGCCCACTGGCCTCTGATGATTAAGATATTTTAAGACAAACTTAAGTACTTAAGTCCTCCATCTTCCAGCATGTTACTCAGATGTCTCTGTATTTCCCATTCCAGCCCTGTTAGGGTTTGAATCTTGCCTTCAGTGATCAATTAGGCTCTTAAGGCATACTTAGGTGAGGAAAACAGTTGAATCTCATTAACTCTAAGCACTGAAGACATGGCAACTGAAGTGATAAGCAACCGTGTTGAGATGGGGAGAAACTGATCTTCAGAAGTCAATATTTGCCAGCATCTGGAAATGTAGGTTTGCCATAATCAGTTCTTTTCTTGCCTATATATTGGTTTTAATGAGTGGAAATTAGAAAGATAAAAAGAGAAATGTCTCAGCAATATTTCTGTTCCAGAAAAGCCATTGCAGCTACATCTATGAAGTGTCCAAATACATTCATTCAGTTTGGGATTTATAACACAGTAAAAATGTAAATGTCACACTGTTTTTCAACCTTTTGCAGAGATGTCAGATCAAGGCCTGTTCACCCCCCACACACCTGACTACACCTTTAACTCATATTTTTGATCAAGCACAGAAGTTGGAAGAAGCCTCAGCAGTAATTTTTGAGAAGAGAATTTTTAAGAACAGAATTCTCTAACACAAAAATTTCATTAGTTTCCATTATTTCTCAGAAGGTTCCCATGATAATAAGAAACACACATAGATGAAAACTTGTTTGCACAAAACTGATCAGGCATTTTCCTACAGACTTCATTGGAGGCAATATTTTACCCAGTATCTTACGAGGAGTAGATTTTACTTTCCCTTGAGGAGTCACTGTTTTTACTGGTAAGCAGGCAGTATCCTTTATACAGCAATTCTGAGGCAGCTCATGCAAGTGATAAGAACTCACTCAACAAATTTTGATGCATTCTGAGACCAAATGAGAAGGTAATTAAATAAATTCATAGAACAGCATTTTCAAAAAAACAGGGATGATTTTGTTATCTTCCTTGGGCTTCAAAACAATGTAAGCCCTCTGATTTGGTACTGAATTTAACAATGAGCTCCTTGCCCTTGACTGTGTACAAGCTACTTCTAAATCACTGGCATGCCAGTTCAATTCCATCACTTATTTATTTTTTTAGGCTGGAAGAATTTCAAGCCAAATTTAATTAAGCTTCTGACATTGTGAGATGGCAGACAAAAAACTGTTTAAAATACGAGCCTTCTGTGCCTTGGTTCTTGATATCAAACCCATTCTGATTTCCTACATTGTCATTGTTTGAAAACACGTCTTAAAGCTGTAGGTTTTTTCCATGGCTGGGGTTTATCATCTGTTGCACAGACCTACGCCTTCCTTTGCACCTAAAGGCCTGCATGTTCCTATGGAATATGTTATATGCACTTGGCTGGCTCTTGATTACATCTTGTTTCTCCCCAGATGAAAATGCCTGGGGTGCAAAGACGGGCAACCGCACTTTTCTGTTTATTGTGAAAATCAGGCTGAAGCTAGAGGGGAAGAACTGGGGATGGAGCCGATCAGCACCTGGTTTGACATGTTTTAGGGCTTACCTGACTGTTAATGAACAATGATATTTTCCTTCCTATTTTTGCAGGACTGGCTTGACTATGACATAAATAGAGATGAGAGAGGAAACAGAAAAAAACAGATGGAAAGAAGCTTGGCTGAAGGATGGGAATAAAAAAAATATGCACAAGACATGACAGAGTCATAAACCAGGACACTGGACAAACAGAAACCATGACCTCCTTGGTCCAAACTCTTCCTGTAAGCTATTACACAGCTTTAGGTCACCAGCAGACTTGGCTAGCTTTGGAAAATGGAACATTTTTTCGTATCGTCTGGCTAAAATCTTGGTCCTATTAGGCTTCAGTGTTTTACGAATCACTGGGATTTCAGTGCTAATGAACTGCACTCCAACCATTTCACTTCTTTGAAAGCCTATGGTTCAGCCAAAGTTACTCATTTATATAGTGGTAGCTGTTCATTCACTTAGAGAGAGAGAAAAGGCATATGAAGGCAAAATAACCTTTTACCTCCTAAGTGTTTTGTCAGAATGCAAAAAAAATATACTTAAATTTGCCATTTGATTATGCCCTAGATGTTAAATCACACTGAAGTAATGTGATAGACTGAACTTTGTTTACATAAACTGGTTGAGCCTTGCGATAAATTTCTCCAATAACCCAGGACTGATGCCTTAAAGTGTTTACAAGCCAGATGAGGGAAAAGGCAGGTAAGAAGCAGATCCATTGGAGGTGGAGTAATGCTTTTGATCGTGTTGATTTCCTCCCTCCCAGTAAGGCACAACTGCATCTGACAGTGTAAAACTCCCTGCCATAGGAAGTATTGGGTGTTCACATGTGTCATGGTTTAGCCTAGCTGAGTTTTTAGTCAAGGAGAAATCCATCAGCCACAGAAGTGATTTTTTTGCAAGAGGCTGCTGACAACTTCCTTCAGACCCAACAAAACAAATCAGCTGGCTAGTTTGAAGATTGACAACTCTGTTAAGCCACTAAAGAAAGCTTGACATGCCTCTGTGAACCACATTTAAGAACGAACAAACCCTGGGAAAGCTTTCTTGCGTCTGGCTTTTGGACAGGTAACTGTGGGCCTGGTGCAGCCCTGCCCACGTGGCTCGGCTAAAATCTCAACCATTTCTGCTCCGTTAGAGCAGCTCCCGCACTGCGGCTGCCAAAATAAAATTCTACACCAAAAAGAGCTCTGGATGCCGCCTGGAAGAGATCACGTGACCAAGAGCGAGAGACAAATTCCAGCTGAAAGGCCTGGGTCAGAGTAACTCTTTCAGCGCTGTAAGACTCCCCAGAACAATGAAACCTGAAGACATCAATTCTCTCCCAAGTCAAAGAAAAGGGAAAGATGAAGGCACATGAAAAAAAGACCGTAGAGACACAGATGCAGTAAAGAAAGAAGAGCCAAAGCCCAGAGAAAGGAGAAAGAGGAGATGCTTCAAACCTAGAAGCTGAAATTCTTTTGTAAGGCTATGCTGATGAACTAGGATACATCAGAGTACCCCTGTAATTCATGAAAAGCATAGGGAGGTGGAGCATTCAAACTGCAAACATGAGCAAAGGTACCTGTGCTGGAACAAGCAAATGTTGAAGTAGCTGTGATTCAATGAGAAGGTGGAACAGCGAGATGAGAGTGATTGAAGACCCTTGCCCCCAGGGAAGAAGAAGACCTCTGTTCCTAGAGATGAAGATGATCCCAGAGATAGATGAAGAGAACCTTTGCTTTTGAACAGCTCATCCTTAAAATGGTACCCCAATAGCTAAGATTGAACCCTCGAAAACGGTTGTGGGGAAAGCTGTAAGTTGAGGGAAGGGACTTTCACATTGTGAACAGAACCATTTCCAGGCGACTGACTTTGCTGTGGCATTGAAACCACAAAAGAACGGTTTCTTGTAGAGAAAATCGCCATGGCATGGCAAGAGAGACTCCTCTCCCTAAGTGAACTGAAGAAAGACAATTATAGAAGTGATAAACTGACTGAAAAATCCCAAGTTTTGTCTCTTTACATTGTCAATAGGAAAAGAAAGAAGAGATGGGGGGAGGAGAAGGGTTCTAAAGGTTTAATCTGACTCTTATTTTTTTTGTCTTCGGGTTTGTTAATAAAGCTTTCTTTATATTTTTTAAAGTTTTGTGTGTGCTTTGTTTTCTCCTAATCCTTATCTCACAGAAGGAAAATAAGTAAGGTAATGGATTGCGAATAAAACCGCTACACTTAATTGGTGCTTCTCCCCGGTTATGAACTAAACCCGCTACAACATGGAAGCCAGAAGGTTTCTTCCCTCTCAGTAAGGCACAAATGGCACAAGGAAAAGCAGGGCTAAGCAGCAGTTGTGCCATTAGAAGGGGCCATAAACCATCAACGACCCCCAAAGTGCCCCCCAACTTATTTCCACAGCTTAAAATCCCTGTGCAGGAGAGGTGTCAGGTTCCTGCTGCAACCTAACTGTTTTAAAATGAGCCTGGCACATATGTACACTCAGGTCACTCACTGTCGTTTCACTCTAATCCACCACAATGGATCTATTAACAAGAACCTCAGTTACTCTGCCTCAGAGGTGGGCTGTAACTAACAAAATAAAAATCTATAGAACTGGCAGAAGAGGCCAGAAGTGTCAGAAGTGGTCATATTGCCATTTTAAATCCTTAGCTGAAAAATTAAGAAATAGTCATGTTCCATTCAAAGCATATGAACAGCATATAAATGAGGAAGATATTTGTTTACACAATCCAGACTGCTTTGATTCAAGAATCAGTCAAACAGCTGCCCAACTTGAAAGATGGATTACACTTTCACACACCACAATCAAGGTCTAGACAGATCTCCACCATTTCGTGGTACATAATATTTCAGACTTGAGTTTCTAATCATTGGCTTTTTAGACACAGTTACTGTAACCCATTGATCATCAGCCTGGGTGTGCTACCTGAATACTTTCCCCAACTTATTCTGAAGGGCTGTGGCAGAGACAGGAGCTTATTCCACCTCTCTTCATTGCTGAAGAAAACCCAGGTCTGTACTAAACATTTATACTCTCAGCCTCAAGATTCATCTTCATCTGCTGAGGTAATATCTCTGTTCTGGCCTCCTGGGCCAGATATTGCTTCTTCTGTCTTGTGATGGAAAACTGGTAAAGCATAACAAAAGCTAAAAGGCCACTCTTCAGTGTTCTCTGGGAAAAAAAAAAAAGTAAAAGCTTGAGGAAGAGACCTAGCAAATAGTACACAAATTAAAGACTGAAAGAAAGGGCTGTCCTGGTGTCATGCTGCTGCAGCTTAGTATCTGTTGGAATCTGGCTCTGTGCCTTTACTTATGAAAGATAAGCCCAGGACCCCCCTTCATGAGCCAGCAATAACGTAAAAGTAATTGAGCATCCTGCAAGGAGAGGTCTGTCATGTTCCTGTATTTCACTGGTTCAATAATCTGATGTTATTAAAATTTCTTGCAATCTTCTTGCTATTAGGCAGTGCCTTATTTGAGCAGAAGATTATGAAAAATGGAGGGGGCTGTTAGCTTATAGAGTTTCCTTCTGATACAGAATTACATGGTAGGCTGATTCAACCTGCATGTGAAAGTAAAAGTAAGAATTTCTTTGCCTCCTTTCTCATTTTTCTATTTTGATTTCCTTATATTTCTTATCCAAGAATGTCATAGACTAGTAATATCCCATTACTCCATTTCACACTTACTTAGCAATGGTATTTATGACTTACCTCTGGTAGCAATCTGCTTACGTGAAGGTATGCAATACCTTCAGGCAAAACCTCCTTTTCCTCTTTTTAGATGATATCCTTGTGCACTTTTATCTAACTCTATTACCAGTTTTTTCCACTATTTTCTGTAGCTTTTTCCACCTTCACTTCTATACGAGACAAATATCAAGATGAACGTCTGCTTTTACAATGTATTCCTTGGAGAGGGAGAGCACGGGAATTTGCTTTGACACACTCATGCTTATAATTGTCTGGAGTATTCTCAAGACACATCAGTGTATCATCTTTCCTAATTTCCTTTTAATCCTCCACAACAATAACCTTCCTTTCTACACAACTCTCTGAAGAGCTGGTGTTGAATCTCTCCTTGATATCCCTGGATGTTAGGATGCTCAATGCATATTCCCTAGCAGAAACAAAATCATGCCCAAGCTCAGCCCTAGAACGTAGCATTTTTAGATCAATTAATGAATACATTTGAATGTTAGGAATCTCATGTCTGTTTATAGTTATGGTTGTAATGTTTCCCCCACCGATGACATGGAAAAGGTATGGGCACTACAAGAAGAAAAAGAAAGCCCACCACTCTGTTAGAACTCAGTTTTACATCACACCAGACATTTCCATTACCTTCTCTACCATGCCATAAACATAGAACTATGTGTTTCCTCCTGTTCTCCAGAAAATCCTGTGAGAACTCAGAGAATGGTCGCAGTGAGCAAGCTTCGGTAGCAAAGAACAGCCAACTCACTGACAGAAAAGAGGCTTCAGGAGACATAACTATGTGACAGACGTGACAGGCCTTATCGCTCTTGACTCTTCTCAGCTTTCCTAAGTGGAGTCTCTTTGCCCCTGTCTTTGCCCCAGTGATGCAGAATTTGCTTACTATGGCAAACAAATAAATTCTGATAACAACCAGAATGAAGCAGTCAATTTAGAAGCTTATTTACCAGAAAGATTTCCTCCTCTCAGTAAAAACAATTAGAGCTGTTGCCATAAATCCTTTGCCGGCAGATGCTACTGTTGTGATGATATCCATCAACCGTTTCAGTCGTTTCAGTCCCATTCATTCTTTGCTGGACACGGTACTCAACAGACTCTCTGTCACATCCATGAATAATCTCTCTTCTGGCTATGCCAGAGCTTGGACACACTAGCTGCATCCTGAGCCTGCTGCTGGGTCTGGGAAGTCCTTCCTGGTGCTTGCTCAGTTCTTCATGCTCTGTTTCACACCTTTGGAGGAGAGCATTCATTTTACTTAAGTAATTTTAGCCGCCTGAAAATCAGGTTTACACTAGACTAAATTGACTATATTAACTCTGTAGGCCACGGAGAGAAATAGGAATCTACTAAACACTGATGGTCCCCACCCATCTCAGGATGGAAGGGCCGCTTTCTTCACAGAGTAAAACAGAGATGTGCCATCAACTGACTGGACAACAATTTTGAAATACCGATGCAGGCTGTGATAGGCAATATTGTGCCACCATATTTATGGATTTTAGTTTTCTAGGCAAGCAAACAAGAATTAGAAATACCACGTGTAACAGTGATGTCCCATATACTACAATATAGTGACATTTGTATCATTACGGGACATTTTGACGGAGTGTGGGGGTGGCTTAGCCTGATTCCAGGCTGCAGGCCCGCACTGCCAACCAAACCCTAGCCATACAGTGGGGGATTTCCCCGCCTTAGACAGTGGGTCTGAGGGGGGTCTGTGAGCAGCACGGAGGTATAAGCCTCAGCCCACTGGGTGGCACCCTGAAGAGTGTTTTTCCCCTTGGTCTGGAAAGTTCTGTTAAGTTCGGTTCTTCATCGGTGCTGTATTACAGTCCCTGCCTCCCAAACTCCCTCATTGGATCGTATCTCAGCTGTGCCCTCCCCTTTACCTGCCCCCTATTGTTCCCGTTCTGTTACCACCCCCCTTGAAAAAGGGTCTCCCCACCCCTCTCGGGGCCAGTCTAGTTCCTGAATTCGCCGGATTAAAAGCTTCTTGGACTGAGCCCTTTCCACCTCCTTTGTTCTTGGGGAACGCTGTTGCCATAGATCAGGCTACCTGGTGCGAGCCGCCCGAAGAGGGAAAAAAGCGCATCTCTCACTCGGCTCCATGATTCTCCACTGCGTTTCCTCTGCTGCCTGCTGAGCGGCGAGGACGCTATTTGGAGACGCTGCCGTGCTGCCTCTGGCTTGCGAGCTCGGCCAGGGAAAAACCCGGAAAGCGTTCAACGGAGTGCAACAGCTACTGTTCAGAAAGCTGATATGTGTGGCTGGGGTACCACAAACATAAATCCATGTCAATCCACATGGCGTGGTCATAGCTGATTTTGAGAATGTTATGATCTAGTTGACTATATATTGACAATTCTGCCAGCTTTTACAGGGCATTTCCTTCCCCTTTCCCAGATATAGCTGCTTACACTGTGACTAGAAAACTGTCACAGGCCGCCTGTACCAGGGAATAAACTGAAATTATGAGAGTAGGAACTACATTTTCCTGTTCTTTATATTCTTCCACTAATTCATCCTTTTCCCAGTTCTCCTCTTCTGCACTGCTTTTCTGAGTCTTTATGTTCTTCCCTTCCCCTTATTCCTTTTAAATTATCTGTCCATTTAAAATTCTAACAACACAGTAACAATTTCTCATGCTTTTAATGACAGTTCATAATTGCTGACAAGAAAGAGAAGCAAACCATGTGAAAATGTGTATGCATAAAATTGTCATAATGTCATACACACTGCTGAGATTAGTAATAAGGAGGTTGGGCCTTAGTTAAGACAGCTAGACAGCAAATATATACCAGGAAGAAATGGCAGACTATAAAAATGAGTAAAATAGTGGCTGTGGAAAGATAAATTAATATAGTAAGGAAAGGTATGCTAGAATCAGATAGAAAAAGACAGTTCCCTTTATGTAGCATAGATAACACGGCAAATAACTTTGGGAACAACTGGCAATGAATGACATGTGTGGGACCTAACTGGTGCCATTCCACTCTCATTCCACAGGAGAGGTGGCAACCCCCGAAGTTTTGCTGCCTTCCTTGCTGTAATCACTGCCACTGAACACAGCACATGTTGGGCTGCTGCTATAAACACAACCACAAAACCCTTCCACAAACCAGGTTCCTCTGACCATGGGTCTTGCAAGCACATAAACTTGTTAGTTCACCAAAGACAATTTTTTGATTTATTTTTGCACTTCTGCTTCTCAGCCCATGCTACTTAATTGAGGCAACAGACCAAACATTTCAGAGGCCTCGCCTTACCCAGAGGAGGACAAGGCGACAAATTCTGCCAAGGATCCTGCTGAGTGCAGCTAGAAGGGATTTTATGAGGGGAAGAGTTGGAAGTGTATCATGGTTTGTTTATTTCTGGAGCAACGTTTACAGCTCCTGCTTCTATTGGAACCTTCTAGCAGTGTTCACTTTTAGACAGAAACATCGTGAAATCAGCACTGTAATCCAGTTCATTACTGGGTTTATGAGTGGCATTGCAGTCCATCTCTGCTATAAAATGTGGCTTCAAAAAGGCCAGCTTTGCTAAGGACTTGGCAGTCAGTTCATTAAGACAATACCTTCCTGTATCGGCTGGTCACAGGGAAAGGCTTTTAGAGGAAAGAAGGTAAAAGCTGATGCAGTGAAGTTGAGAAGAATTCACCTCTTTACATTTTTATGAGAAAAAAATTTCTTTGCACTTACAGTAGATTTAAATTTAAGCCATGACAGTCAAATCCAAAAAAGTCCCAGTGTGCAATGCTGAATATCCAGTACTTACCACAAATCATCTGCTGTTGAAAACCTGATCATGTCTCCTGAGGTTTCCATAGATGGTTCCAGTAATTGGGGTTGCAGTTGGCCAGCTGCCGTTTAAGTCAAGCTCCTCTGATTGGAGAGACCTGCCTGTGCCCCAGGGAACTGCCTCACCAGGACATCTGTATGTATTTCTGCAGACCCTCTCAGACTTTTTGCATTCAAGGTTACCTAGCAAATGTGCTTCTCAGAAACACAAAGTGATTCCTGCATCAACATAGATATTAATTGGAATGTATTAACTTTGGTTAAGATAAAGTGGGGATGGGGGAAGGGGGTAGGCAAGGGGAAATGACAAGAAACTGATAATCTAGTTGTGATCTACAAATGCCAAAGAGGGTGAGATTTTGGGTGGGTTTGTGTTAGAGTTTTCTGGTTTTCTTCATTTCTAAGGATGGATGAACATTTTGAGGGAGAGAGGTGAATGGCCCAGGTGTGTTTTGGAGTTCAGAGGAGAAAAGGAGGTGCCAGATCTCAAATCCAATTCACATTTTACGCAGTAGAGGAACTATCATGTCAGTCTATTTCAGTGATCTGGGCGTGTGCAGGAGGGATCCCAGATTCCACAGTCCCTTTTAAAATAGCTTACACACAGCAGTGAGGCTTCATAGGCAAATGACCTCCTTTCACATGACTAGCCAGTCTTGGCTAACTAGCTTTTATAGTCAGTCTATAATGTAAAAAACATATAAAATACTAATCTTAAGCACAGCTTACATTTTCCTTCTTTCTCACCTGATTCTGATCTCAGCAAATCAAGTTAGTGGCTGATTAGTCCCAGGCTTTACTTATGGAACACAAAACAGTTGTTCTCATGCAGTATTTCCCTTATTAAGTTCTTGTTTGAGGTAGGAAAAAGTAATTTTCATTCTGGAATCTGAACGAGATGGCCACAGCCATAAGGTTCTGTTGCAGATGGGTTGATGGGACAGTTGAGACAAGAATCTCTTTGCTGAACAAGCTAAGGAGTAAGTGCTCTTTGTGCTGGGGATGGAAGATAATACAAAGTGTTCAGGATGAGGAAATGACTGAGTCTCACAACTCCCTCTGTACAACTGTGCATCTCACCAGCTTCCCATCACAGAATGCTCTGACTGGTGCCTAAGGCACTCAGATGAGTTTCAAATATGCATTTCTTTGCTCCAGTGTTTTCCATACTTAATGCCTATTCTCAGAAATATCCCATTAACATTCTCTTTGCTGTAAATGTCCCTAGTGGCTTGACATTTGGGAATAAGCAGCTTACATGGCCTAAGATGTCAGTTAATTTTAGCAGTGGCAAGACTTGAGATGGCAGTCCTCCCCACACAAAAATATGGGTGGCATGCTCGTAAATCCAAATGTTAGTGGTTTGAAAAGGCTGACAACTTCTCCCCCTGTTTCACGGAAAAGAAAAAGATAAGAAAAAGAAAAAGATTTCAATATAAAAAGAGGAATCTGCACACATTTGCCATGTGAGTTCACTGGCACACATCCTGCCAACACTGCCAGCTTTATTAGTATCTTGGTCAAATACTCAAATCTCGCATATTTTACTGCTCCATGCTCTTTGTCTTCAAATACTGTTGCTATGTCTGGAGAGCACTGCCAGGGCAAAAATAACTTACTGCACAATTCAGAGCACTGCCTTCAGTGTAGCCTGGATTCTGTCATGCAAAATTTCACCTGGGGAAGAAAATGAGGAAAAAAGTAACCCCTTGTAGTCCTGAGTTCATAGGTCACTGGGATCTACCTTGTGACAAATTACTTATGGGCACCTTCCCCACACAGAGCTGGTGCTGTGGAGGAAGCACCCACAGTGAGGCTCTGCCCTCAGGGAGAGCTGTATCCACGTACACCTCTCACACCAGAATCAGAGCTGTATAGGGTAAATTATAAGCAGTCACCATGATGGTCTTCGGGAGCTGCAGCATGCACAGCCTCCCTTCCATCCCCATGACAGAACAGGCACAATACATCCTACTAGAGGGTGTTACTGCAAAGGAGGAAAGAGAAGAGGAAATCCTTTACCTCCCTTGAGTACTTTGTGCTTGAATATCTGCAGGAAAGATGTACGTTACTGAATCCTGTGACAGAAGAAACCTGTTTTCTGCAGGTTGAAGTCTTGAGGCTCATTGATATTGCTTTATAGGATGGTCCAAGTTACACCTCAAAGTCTGCCCGGAGCTGGGACAGGTATAAGGCCAAGAGCTGTGCTCTGTAGGGTTCCCACTGGACTCACCCATCAGGGTGTTTGCAACAAGGGTCTTGGTCTTCCTCCTTTGTTGTCTTCCAGAGCCTTTTCTCCCTCAAGTTTGGGTGATATCAGGCATCTGGTTCAAAAATTACTGTGGGGAGAGATCAACAACTGCAGATGCCCATAAGCACAAGTTTTATAAGACACCATGTGTCTGCATCAGCTGTATGATTATTCCAATAGAAAATCTTTACACTTTAAATAGAGAAGTCTGAAAAAAATTAAAAACCTCCTGCCTGAAGTGACCTTTTTGTTATTATGTCTCTCCGGCAAATGTGGCAGCAGGTCACACTCGTATCTTTGCGCAGTGCAACCCTGTCCTCCTTTTCCCTGTACCAGGCAAGTATTCCCAGAGCTGGCTGAACCAGAGTTGGCTGAGTTCTCCTTAGAAAAATCCAAATTGTGTGCAGTACTCTTTTCCACTCTTCTTTACACAAACCTTTTTTCAGCTCTCCAAGTTCCACAAAATAAAGGTCAGGCCTGGAAACAAAAACCATCTAGACCCACATTGTTGGTGTTGTTATTTATGATGTTTTTAGTTCAAAGACCGTTTGAGGGGACACTGAAGACACTTGAGGGTGTTTTGCTTTATCCCGTCACACAGAGAAATGTGTAAATCTGGGCACATGGGGAGAAGGTTGGCTA
>WEIT01003357.1:0-17332 GCA_013389985.1 Dryoscopus gambensis | reverse complement strand
TCCACCACCTCCCTGGGCAGTCACTGGATTTGCAGGAGGTATTGGAGAGAACAGGAAATTCAGTATAAAAACTGTAAATGTCTGTTGTGCATGCCAAGCCCCTGTGAGGTGTCCTGATTGTTCTCTAGTGAGGGTGTTGATTGTTTGACTGTAGCTGTCTCTTACACCGAATTCTTATCAGCTTAAGACCACAGTGGTGATTTGTGCCATTTGTGCCATTTGGCACCTACAGTAATAGACAGTACTGTATTTATGTGAGAGTCAGCAGATTCAATCCTTACCTTGAGCGGCATCTTGTAAGAGTTACATAAAGAAATTAGTGGAGATTGTTAGATGAGTTGCTTTCATCTTCAACTTAAAAATAGGTATAATTTCTCCAACATTAATAAAAATGTCAAAAAACCAGGGTAAGTGCCAAATTATAAAGTTAGAGTGGATTGAAGGGAGCAAAAAGTCCTGAGAGGGAGCTGATATCAAAAGATTCACTATTATGAAAGAGAAGACTAGTGTAAGACCAGGCAATTGCAGACTGCAGTTACAGCTTCCTCCTAGTTCCCAACCCTTTGTAGCTGAGTTGAAGATGCTGAGATCACAGTGATTCTGCTAATAAAAGCTGCTGCTGTGAAATGGTCACAGACTTGATATAACTTCCCTCAGTGGTCATGCTGCATCTCTTGATTTCTTGATTTGATCATAGTCAAATGTGCTTCTCACAGCGAACATGCAGCTGGCTCCAGGGACACACTCTAACTCACAGAGATTCAAAACACTGGTGCTATCCTAGTTTGAAGAGGAGAATAACACAATAATCTTATCTGCAGCATACTTTCCCAAAATTCCTACTAAAAGTTAAAGATATTTTATTTATCTCCATTTAATACAGAACTGATTTTGTGTGGGAAGATACAGAATTAGCTATGCAGACAGATTACTGTCACTCTAAATATTGCAAGAAAGATTAATTGTCTACAATTGCAGAGGCTATGCTACAACTAATTCATTTGCCACTGCCATCCTTAAACTTCAACAAACGAATATGTTGAGATAAATCAGGCACTTCAACATGCCCCAGCTAAAGCAAACTATTCTGATGCTCCTCAAACATTTAATTCATCGCTGAACTTAGTTCTGCATTGCTTTACAAAGACTAACTTAGTTTTCTTTTAAAAAGTGATAAGGCCAACCTTGGGCTAAAAAGAACTCAAATCCCAGCAACTGTTCAAGAATTAGGACCTATCTAAGTGTCTTTCACATTCCCAGATTCACTTGGAAGTTCACTCTCACGATCCAAAATTCTATTCCCTGAGGTCATTAATTTCCAACCAAATATCACCAAAAAGAAAACAGGACAAAACAAACTTACCCTAGGCCTCGCTCTGTTGCCTATGAAAAAAAGAACCTAGCGCCACCACAGATAATTCTGTGTGACCCCAATGTCATCTGCATCACTCTTATACATGTCAGTGTAGCCTCCAACCTTTTCCTAGCCCACCTCTAACCTACCTCACAGGTTATAGTAACTCATATTGAAAACTATTCCAAAGTGAGCCAGAAAGTATAAAAAGGTGAAAAGATTATATGGCCTTACTCTGTTCAGACATCAGATGAAGAAAATACATCCAGTGAACACAAAAACTCTGAAAACATTAAATACTTTATGAAGTAAGAGAAGAAAACTAGTGGGTGCTGTTCATAGCTGAAAGCTATGGTGCAACTGAATCCTTGCTTTTACAATGACTGAAGGTCTTTTCTGAGGCCTTCCAAGGGCTTACATAAAAATGTCACAAATATACTTACACCTGATACGTCACATGGAAAGGAAAAAATTCAGAAATATGGCAAACTTATATCTAATGTAGGAATGTTTGTTCAATATTAAACATTGCAGTCCCCTTGACTAAAAATTGCTCCATTCAGTTGAAAATACTGGATTTTTTCAAACTGTATTTATGGCAGTTTTAATGAGTGAAAACATATCTTCATGTATGTTCAGACTATATTAAAATCATCCAAGTGTGAGCCAAGTGAGCTGACATTTATAAAGATTAAACTTGCCAGTCAACTGGACAGGTACACAAGTGTCAAATCAGCTCAGAATCCTTCCACAGAACCACAGAACCACTGAGGTTGTGTGGAGCCTCTGGAGATGATCTGGTCCAAGAGCCTAAGAGTGGGGTCAGCCAGGCCAGGCTGCCCAGGCTGCATCTGGATGGGTTTTGAATTTCAAGAACAGAAACTCCCCAACCTATTGGGGCAACCTTTCCCAGCGTTTAATCTCCCTCATGGGAAAAAGAGTTTTTTCTTATGCATAAAGAGTATTTCCTGTGTTTGAGCATAATGGAATCTATGACAGAATATCCCAGGTTGAATGCTTTATCTGGCATAAGTGATATTTACGTCCCTGGTACTGCTGGCCTTGCAAGAGACTGGCCCTGAGAAGGTACTTGACACTTCTCTTCAATTGTTTGTGAAATGTGGTCATTTTCCCCATAAGCTCTTTATATAGATGTGAAATCCAGGAATAGTCACAGCACTCTGTAGCTTTGGCCAGCTTCCCACAGTTATCTGTCCTGGCCAGCAATGTCTCACTTCATAGCCAGTAGCTCTCCACCTGCCTTTCAGTCAGCTTAACCTCAACTGAAGACCTTGTCGGAGACCTCATCATCTTCTGGCAGCCCTAACACATGCTACGGAGAAAATTCCAGTATTTTTAATATGAAATATGAACTGAAGTCTGTAGCAGACAGCAATGATTTTTCTGTCTCCTGTAAATTAGTATGTCCAGTTTATACCTACCTCCTCAAAACCGTACAAATCCAGATCCTTAATTTAATTCAACTAATTTCTGCTTTCTCATGTTTAAGGCAGCATTTGAAGGAAATTTAAGAGGTGCGTTATACTGTTTCAAAAAGCTCATCACAGAAGTTTCAGATGGTTCTGCTTTTCTCTGTTCTTTTAAAATGAAAATAGAATAACATAGGGCTATAGGGATTTCTCTGCTTGGGAGCTGTCGGGGTGTTTTCTTTTGGCGTAATTAAATGTGCTTGCATGCAATTGCAAAGGGCACATCATGCCCTATTTTTTTCTGCTCCTGTGTTTCTGTGGTTATTCTTCATATTTTATCTCTATTTTTCAACTAAGTATATTTTTTGAATAGAAGCATTTTCCTTTGTAAAATGAAAAACATTAAAGTATTTCCAGTAAAAAAGACATGAAAAAGTTTTTATTTACTGCTATTTACTGAACAAGAGGGATTGGAAGAAGGCTGAGAGGTACAGGATACATGACCACATATATCACTTTCTTAGAAAATTCAACTAAAAATGACATAATACATTGGCATTGCAGCTGTCTTCTCCCCTTGTTTCTATATCACTGTTTTTTAAATCAAGTATCCTGTTATCCAAACTACTGCTAACACTAAAATACATGCTATCCACATTTTCTCATAGCCAGAGCTGGGACTGAATGAATCATTCTTATGACTCATCATAACTCTTTTTTTGCATACGAATGTTACAATGTACGGAACAATTTAACATAAAATGTGGAGTTGTCCCCCCATTCTGATAGAATCTTTTTGCTAAAGATTCAAATTACTCTCTTTCAAATTATTTTAACTTATGTTCTTCCGGGGATTTTGCTTTATTTGCAGCATAAACAAAAGCAATTAAAGTTTAAAAACTCATATTTTAATCTTTGTGGATAGCCCTGATGAAAAAGACACAGTCTTCATACATCGAGTGATATTCTAGTTTAAAATGTCAAGGGTTATCAATAATTTATTTTTTTTTCACAGTTCTAAGGCCTAAATGAATGCCTGGATTAAGCACACTTTTATACTCCTGCACCAAAGAACCTTTTCTCAGCACAGTTATCCAAGCAGTACAAACTACAAGCAGCACTATAAAGCCTCCAGTTCAATCCACAGAAGTCATACACCTGGGACACTAACTAATAGTGGGAGTCATATTCTGGTACCCTGCAGACACTCAGGAAAGCAAAAGGGAAAATAAATCACTTTCAACCACCTGAATAACTTAAAAGATCTACACAGATCAGGAATTCAGGTCTCAGATCCGATATTTTCTGCATAGTTTCCTGTGGAACATTATCACACTCAGCTACTTACTCAGAAGGATATTTAACAGGAACTTCCCTCTGGAGGGACTGCTCATGACAGCATGTGAGATAGGAGACATTTGAAGGTTGGTAAAGAGGATTAATGTGTGTTGACTGTACAGTATACGAAAACAGAAGTGCTTGGAGAAAACCAGAGGAAATCACAAAATGGTAGGACGTGGTAGAATGAGTGAGTTGTTTTCCTCAGTGCACAGATTACTAGGGCCACTCACAGGAAAAGGGTTTGCTTAGATAAGCAAACACTCAAGGGTATTCAATGACTATAGTTTCTTACTACAAAGAGGCCAGAACTGTCCAAGAAGTGGGTGGTAACAGACTATGAAGCATGTGCTGGGAAGGAAGTGAATGCAGCATTTGCAGTGAGTCCTGCTGCAGACAAGTTACAGCAATCTAAAACACATCTTCTGAGAAGTGTACATGCAGCTATGGAGACTGCTATTACAACCTTAAACCCCGAAAATGGCAACGCATTTTTTGTGTGTCAGTATGTAGAGCTACCCTGCTAGCAGCTGAAAGTGTTTTGAGAAATAAGAAGTTGTCCGGTATATGGTATCCCATGAGCACAGTCTTCCGATGAGATGTCTGATGAAGGCAAAAAGCTTATTAAGTAAGTTCATATAAATTGAACTAAAGAAATGCACTTCTAAATAAAGTTCAGATAAATAAATCTAAATAAACACAGCTGTGATATTTCAGAGCGTAATGTTCTTTCTATCCTTAATGTATGAGACAAGCATATCAGTGTCAGAGTTTAACCATTTCATGCTAGATAGTGGCTGTTTAACCAAAGATTTAGCAAAACTTTTTTGCCAGTTTTGCCATGCCCTTAGTGCCCCATATATTTATATATCGGCTACAGATCTGTTATGGGACATAGGCAATTGTCCTTTTGACTGCTTTTTCTAGGATCATGTCCGTGGTGCAAGTTCCCCCTGCTGTAGCCAACGCAGTGCTGGGTCTAAGCTCCCCAGTCCTGCAGGGAGGCCGACACTGTACAGTGGCTGAGGAAATGACTAAATCTTGAACAGATTTGCCTGTAGAGTGGTGAGGGTGTCTCCATTGCTTGACAATACAACGCTCTGCAGCTCTCACTCTCTATTTGTACTGCATGATGGAACTCTGAACTTTGTGAAACTGCTAACCATTAGTGTCATGCCAGCCAGAAATGCTACTCTGATGTCATTCATTTTATTCTTGGAACAAAATGCTCAAAGTGATAATATGCTTGCTGGTTTTAAATCATCAAAATATCCAGAGCATCTTGAACAAGCATTTCGATATCATTTTCATTCATTATAATGGAAGCTTTTTCATAATCACTTGGATTTTAGAACCTGATGCAGATAACATAACTGTACATGACATTTGCTGATTTAATAAAACAATGATGCAGATTTTGGGTCTGAAATTGCCAAAGGTTTTCTAGGTTTTCTTGCAGTCTTAGTATGTTGTGTCCAGAAAGCTAGCTCAAACTTCCGGGATATTGTTGATGTTGAACTGTTGCAGTGCATGTCGCCCTGGCCACAGCCCCCACACCGGGCAATTCCTGGTGGATGAGTGGTACCCAGAGCTCTGTACTCTGACATCTCCTGATCACTGTGAATCCCCGTGCCCCTGCGGGACCTTCTTTTTGCATATTGTTATAAATTCAAAGTTTCCCCCATCCAGTTGTATGTAGATCCTGATGCTTATCTATATCCCTTATGGAATATACATGACCTCTGGAAAGTTCTGTTAAGTTCAATGTTCCATTTGTTCATTCAAACAGAAACCTCCCCTGAGATTTCCCCTTTGGATGTGCTCCCCGTCATTTCACAATGTGCAGAACTTCACTGGCTGTAATCTCTCTGTCCCGCCCTGTCTAGCACCCAGACAAAAGAGTTTGGAAATCATGCACTGGGGTCTTTTGTCTGTGTTTCTGAACCAGTAAACTTCAGAACCTGCATCTGACCCTTCTCATCTCCTGCATTTGTCTATGCAGTCTTAACATTGGGTCTTGTTGGGGTTCCCCCACCCCGTTCCCCTGGGGGGAGGGGGCTCTCGGATGGCAGCACGGCTTGGCACAGGGTCTCCCCTGTCCCTGCCCCTGCTCCCTGGTCCCATGTACCCTGGTTCTGTGTTCCGATTGGTCTGGGAATATTCCCCGGGCCCAGATAACTCTGGGTTCTGGGACAATTCCTTAGTTTGTGTGCTGGCTTCCAGCCATGCGGCTAGTAATAAAGATCTCCTGAAATATCTACAAAAATGAGCATTCCCTGATTCTTTCCATGATCCAAGCTGTCTCCAGGAAAACTGTAGAAACCTGTCTACAACAAATGGTGGAGAATGCAGGCAACATAACGATCCCTCCCTAGAGACAGCGACCCTGAATAGAAGGACAATCAAGATTGTGAAGACTTCAAGAACCCAGTGAGTACTCTTGTTCTACTTTGCTCTCCCAAATGATGGAGAATTCCTAGGAATCATGGCTTTCCAAGTTTCAAAAGGACTTTTATCTCAATCTTGAAAAGATGATTGAACAGCAATAGGTAAATTTCAGCCTTATCCAGACTCAAACAGAGATAAGACACTTCCTTACCTGGCTATATAAGAATTTTTTCTACGTTTCTTGGGGCGTAATCCTTACAAAAAACTTTTGGAAAGATGTTTGGACTCAGTTAATTTTTCAATCAAAAAATATGCCGATTGAAGAGTATTTCCATGAATATTATTTGATTACGGATGTACTGGACTCCGTTTGTACCCCAGCGGTGGACAATGGCGTCCACAGCAAAGCCACATGGCCGGTCCAGGAGTGCACAAAAACATGCAGTGCGCCAAAACCCCAAGGCAGCCCGCGCTGCGATGGGGGCGCTGCCCCTCCCCCTACAGCACGGCTGCCGGCCCCGGAGTGGATTGCGTGCCGCAGCGAGGCAGCCCCTGCGAGCTGCTGTCCCAGAGCGAGGAGAAGCGGCCGTGGCTCCAGCTGAAAAAAGCCAAGGTTGCTAAGGTAACCCGGCTCGGTGGCCAGGCAGGAGCTGGGAAAACTGCGGCTCTGAGACCAGCATAGTGGGCGCAGTGGCACGGGTGGTGCGGAGCAACCCTGCGGGGCCTGCACAGCACGGCAGCCGCGGGGTCGGGGCAACCTGGCACGGAGCGGGTGCAGTAGCGTGGCCGGGACAGGGAAACTGCAGGACCGGGTCCAGACAAGCGGGCAGCGGCGTGCCTGTGGGTGGCAATGGAGGCAGCCCCTCGCAGCAGGCGCACAGCGGAGCACACAAAACAATGGTGGCTCCAGCCAAGGAAAAAAGCTGATGTTACCATGACAACAAGGGCGGTGGCGGCGAGTGCAGAGCGGAGCGGTGCAGCCTGGCACAGCCCCCACCGTGACCCAGCAACCCAGCACAGACAGCGGCGCAGCATGGAACGGGCGCGGTGGGGCTGGCGCGACCCAGAAACCCCACACAGACGGCGGTGCCACAGGGGCCTGACCTGGGCAGTGCCGTGCGGCCAGGGCAGAGTGACTGCGAGGCCAAGGCAACCAGACCCAGCATGGAGCCTGGAGGCGGCCGTGGCTGCCCAGGCGTGGCCCCGGTGGTGAAAAACGTCATTAAAGGCGGAAGTGAAAGCGAAAACCCGGCATGGATCAGTAGCGAGATGGCAGTGACTCAAAAACAACACCAGCAACACAGAGAAAAAAAGATTATCACAGCCAAGGTTTTAGGGGTTGTAAAATGGTACAATGTTAAGAAAAATCATGGTTTTATAACGCAAAAGGACACAGGGGAAGATGTCTTTATTCATCGCACTGCCATTATAAAGTTTAACCCCCAAAAATTAGTCTCTAGCATGGGGGATGGAGAGATCATGGAATTCGATATTGTAATGGGAAGGAAGGCCATGCAAGCTGCTAACGTGAGTGGCCCAGGTGGCATATCAGTCAGAGGGAGTCGTTATACTCCTACCCGAGATTTTTCCAAACAAAATGCACGTTTTAAACAACCCCTACGGTGCCCATTTCCCCATCCTGCCTTTCCCTTTTATTATCTCCAGTTTATATTTCCACCAGTTCCTACNGACTCAGAGAGGGTAGCTTGTATTCTTTTGAAATTGCCCTTGTTATTTTGTATCTGTTCTGCTGTTTCAAATGTTGGATTTTTGCGACCCTTGAGAGAAACCTTCATAATATAAAACAAAAGGGTGAATTGTTGGGGTTCCTCCCCCTCCCCATTTCCCTGGGGGGAGGGGGCTCTGGGAGGGCAGCATGGCTTGGCACAGGGTCTCCCCTGCCCCTGCCCCTGCCCCTGCCCTGGTCGCATGTACCCTGGTTCTATGTTCCAATCGGTCCCAAAATGTTCCCCTGGCCAGGAGAACTCTGGGTTCTGGGACAATTCCTCAGTCTGCGTGCTGGCTTCCAGCCATGCAGCTGGTAATAAAGATCTCCTGAAATATCTACAAAAATGAGCATTCCCTGATTCTTTCCACGGGCCAAGCTGTCTCCAGGAAAACTGTAGAAACCTGTCTACAACAGGGTCTATAGTCCTGCTCCCTGCAAGGGAATACCTGCGCTGGTTTGTTACTTTTTGTAACTAATTTCTTGCCGCTTATTGCTATAAACTCCCACACCGGGACACCTGAAACAGCAAAAGACACAGCTGCTAGGTGGCTGGGCTCTTGCAGACTGCATCATTGAGCCAAAGATTCACTACACAGCTTAATACTTCTGTCCTATCCAGATTAAAAAAAACTTTATCTGCTTGGAAACCCAGGATCTTTGTAGCTGGAGAGAAGGTATCTCCCAGGAACAGTGTAATGGTGGATAATATTAATCCAGCTATCTCCTGCTTGGAGAACAGAATAGTTATTTTGAATTAAGCTTTTTTTGCTTTCTCTATAAGGTATTAAATAATATTAAATTACATTATAACACTATCACAGTGTAGAGAATGCACTATGAATTTCCAAAGACCAAAGAGCTGAGTGATTTCCTTTAATTCCCACCACTCTCAGAAAAGGTCATGGTTGCTTGACACTATAGCTCACTTGCAAGGAACAGTTCAAATGGGTCAACCAAGTAAGCATGTTAAGAGAAGAAAGTGCCTTGATCATTTATTTTAAACTTGCCAATACCATTTCTATGTATTTATGTCCACTATTCCAATACATGGGCAGAATTAGCCATAACAATAACACACCGCCATCTCTCCTAGCTTATAGCCAAACAATCTGAAAATGTGGAGTTGTTCTCACTAATAGGGATCAGCTTCCAGTTAAAGAAATGAAAACATGCAGACTTCAGGGTAATTACGATCATGTCATTTTAAAACCCTCAATGCTTTCCAGAGTCCTTTTGTTCTCTGGCACCCATTTTGCTTTAGTTATTTCTCAGGCTTGGTAATGTGCTCAGAAGTTTCTTACACAAACATCTAAGAACATTAAAAAGTTTCTGTGATGGAATTACAGAGGCTAGAAACTGTTTCTTTTGTGAGTGATATATAGACATGGAAAATCTCCAGAGGGAAAACACCAGGTGATGCATAAGTTGGAGAAATCCTGAAGGCACAGAATCTCTCCCCCATGATTTCATGGACCATGTATACCCAAGGGTAACGTCAGAAATTACTACCGTCATTTTCAAGAGTACCTATCTTCTACCCATCTGCAGCTCCTGTGTACTGAAGGAGCAGTGTGCCAGACCAGAGTGGATTAAGACTATCATAATTTGACGCTGACCCAGTATTTAAGGGATAAGAAAGTTGGTAGAAGCCCCTTTAATTCTGTAAAACCCTCTAGCTGCCAAGAATACCATTACCCAAACGTTAGATATTGCCAACTCCTTATCTGTTTTCCATAGAGAGGATCATGTTGTGTGCTATACATTTGAATTTCAGCTTTCCCTACCTAGGTATTCAGTTATAAATTTTGTATTTCTGTCAAATAGAAACAAGGAGAAAAATTAAATTAGACAAGAGAAGGATATATGATGTCTGAAGGATAACTGCTGGAGGCAACTGAGTTAGATTGTTTCTTTGATTTATTAAATAAATCAGCTGGTATTCCTAACCTAAACACTATTTTTACTATACTTACTCTGTCTCATATAGGTGGGTTCACTGATTTTTCTGAAATACCTCCCATAAACCTCCCTAAGGTTTAGAAAGACCACAGGGAAATAAATCAATGACAACATGCCAAAGTCCATCACAACGGCTGCTGTTCTAATTCATTTGATACAGGTCAGCTCAGATCATGCAGTTGGAAAGCTGACATTGATTTAATTAACTGCAGTACCCTGTATTGTTTTAAAAGGAGATATTCTTTCTATGTTTTACATATACATTTTATGACATACCTAAAGCAAAAAGCTACACTTGGAACATTGGAAAAGAATACAGCAAAATTCAGTCACAGAATAAAAAGCTGCTTCCAGTTTAGTCTGATTTAAGAAAGAGAGGTAGAGATGATCTCACTGAGAGCTAGCAGAACCAGAAAATACCAGTGAAGTGATCGATTTTTATTGCAAACTTAAAACATGTAGAACAGAAGAGAATACAGAAGCTCTGAATCTAAACCTACGAAAGTCAGGAGGAGAAAAATTTACTACTTTAATCCAAATCTAGGAAGAGAAATAGTAATATTAATTGTGATGCCCAGCTGGACTTGAAACACGTGTTCTTCATCTATTTTAGACTGTTGAATTGATGCTCAGGTCTGAGCCGAGATTATCTACTGCCACCTTGGTACTGCCCTTCCTTAGCATTGGAAGAAGTCAGTGAGAGAAGTAGTAAACATAAAAGTGCAACCAAGCCTCAGCTATAAAAGCCAAAAGCTGATCTCAGCCAGGGAAGAGCCCTGTGACCCTCTGACAGGATGATCTCCTTCAATATGGGTCCACTGTTTCTGTGCTGTGAGTACTAATATGGGGTCACAGAATCATAGAATTGCTTAGGTTAGAAAAGAGCTTTAAGATAATTGAGTCCCACTGTAAATCTGACACTGCCAAGTCCACCACTAAACCTTGTCCCTAAGTACCACCTCTACGTAACTTCTAAGTACTTCCAGAGAAACCCTTCCCTAGGCAGCCTATTCCAATTCTTGACAATCCCATCAGTGAAGAATTTTTTCCCAATGCCCAATCTAAATCTCCCCTGATGCAACAGGGGCCATTTCCTTTTGTCTTATTGCTTGCTACCTAAGAGAAGAGACCAACACCCACCTGGCTACAGCCTCCTTTCAGGTAGTTGTAGAGAGCGATAAGGGCTCCAGGCTAAACTCAGCTGCTTACCATTAGATTTGTGCTCCAGACCCTTCATCAGCTAATGAGATAAAGTAGTAGCGAGGGACCCAAAACTGAACACAGCATTCAAGGTGCACACTTACCAGGGCTGAGTACAGGGAGATGATCCCTCCCCTAGCCAAGCAGCTGTCCAGCCACACTTCCCAAGCCAGTAGCATTGCATACTGGGATTACTGAGAAAAATGTAGTTCTAGAGCATCACCTGGGGCAATGCAGGGCTCATTAGCTGCCTACAGCTGCTGGGAAAGCTGCAGAAGATACATGTTGTGGCTTTTTCCTCCCTCTCCTCTATTTCCTTTCTGCCCTCCCACAGGAGTAAGAGGGGGAGCAGAAATGAAACCAGAACTTGCACGTGTTCACTGCTTATTAGGCTGTGCACTCATGATGAAGGGCACAACCAATCCATAGCCAGGCTCTGGGAGAGCTGCCACTCTGGAAGTGTGTGTTCAACTGGTGTCTGAGGTGGTGCATCCTTCATGTTCCCACAACCCTGCCTTTACTCCTTGGTGTCACAATCAGCTGCTGCTCGCTCTGGATGCACATCTGGTGTGGTAACCTCTTCTCCCCATGAGGAAGCATTTGGAGGTGGTCTAACAATACTGCAGCAGCATGACTGAACTGCTTGTACTGATGTACAGCACTGAGACAGACTGACTGCCACTCCCAGCACATGCACAGCGCGACCCAAGGCCACAGAGCACAAACAAACAGTTTAACAGGTACCTGCAGGAGCAGAAATCAAGCTGTGCTTTAATCCATATATATAAAACGGAACAATGACGTTTCTGCAACAGAATCCACATGCTGGTCAAAATTAAATGAATTATTCAAACCAACCACAAAATCTGATTCAAACCAATATTTTATGTTGAAAATTTGATTCTTACCCAGATATTCCCTGGTTCTAGTTCTATATTCCTTAGTACTGTGAGAATCTGGGTGATTCCCTGTGGGATCCCCTTTCTTTTGAGAATGTATATGAGCTAGCCTCAGGCTCAGAATTTTTCAACACCTGTGAAACAATATCTCCTTTTTCTATTCCTTCTCCCCTAACTGGAATTGTTATTCCCACTGTCCCTGGGGCTCATTCACTCACAATTAGGGTCAATGAAGAGACACGAAAAGGAGAGTTAGAGTATTTAGTCTTTTCTATGAAGTCAGTCCTGAAACCAAATGTATCAAAACCAAAAAGAAAAATTTTCCATGGCTTAAAGTGGATTTCTCCCTTCTATTTTCCTGAATATTTTTGCTTTTATTAGAATGTGTTTGATTCCCTTTTGTAAGGATTTTCAATTCTAAAATATAAGTGTCCAAAATAACATGTACTGCAGAAGAAAAATAAATTCATACAAATTTAACACTCCCACCCTTTCAAAAACCAAGGAAATAACTGCACACACACACACACATACAGAGTGTAAATCTGTATTTATCAGAAATATATATCAGAGGATGTTGGATTTTATACATCAGAATTAACACAGTTCAACAATGATGAGATGGGAAACAAAGTAAACATGAAAAATGCATAAAATCATGAACTTTATTTTGATCTCAACCATATAACTTCAGGCCCAGAGTTTTTAAATTGATAGAGATTTAGTCCAGATTTATACCATTTGAATGGATCTGTAAGGGCTGATGATTACTGCAGCTAATTACTCAGACTGGAATAATCAGGATGCACTAAATTCAGCAGCACAAAGCAGTCTAGTCTTGACTTGGCTAGAGATTGGGCTCCAGAGTGAAAGTAACATAAACAAAAAACATTAAGACTTAAATTATTTTGGTATGTAACTTTCTTCCTGGTCTCCTTGAAGAGAAGCCATTTTAAGCAAATGAGGAGGAACAAATGCTCAAATGAAGTTTTGGGAGGCATAACGGATACATGCAACAAAATGGAGTTTTGTCCAAAGAATTACTTTGTTGTCAGGTTGGAAATGCTTTTATTGATGCGATAAAAAGCCTCAAGGTTGTTTTAAGCCAATATGCAACAACTGATACCTTTTAAAAGTTTACAGACTGCCAGAACAACAGACAGATTTCACAGCATTTAAATTTCAAAAGCTGTAAAAAAACATGTTTAAGAAACATATTTAAGCCTACCTATCAGCTATGAGATAAAAAAGAAATAACTAAACATGTACAGCCCATGCTACCTACATGTGCAACATTTGATGAAGTATTTTTATCAGATGGTGATGTGTTAAAAGGAGCTGGTAAGACAAAACAGATGAGACTTATTTCTTTGTTCTAGAGGTGCAAAGACTTCAGACATCTTGGTAGCATTGCAAGTCAAAATGTAACTCCCTGGTGCTTTTCTGGCATGTAAAATGAAATAGACAACACCTGCCACTACATGGAATGCTTAGAAGAGAAAAATGACCGTGGAGCATGAACTGCTCTCTTTCCTGTCTCTGGGTAGAGGACTGTGTTTGAGACTTCTCTTTTGGGTCACTATCCAGCTGACAGATAGGCCTCAGAAACAGCAGTGCCAAGATCCAAATTTTTAGGAGCTGGGAAGCCATTAGAGATTTTTGGGGGAGATTGACTTTACAGAGAGTCTTTAGAGCCAGACATTTACTTTTGAGATTAATGTGGTCTCAGTTACTGTGATGAGAGATCAGGCTGCTAGAAAAGATGGGAAAGAGCCCTGATCATCCAAAATGGCAAGGATTTGGCAGTGTATTACTTCTGATACAGAAGGAAAGCATAAATTTAAAAAAAACCAAACAAACAAAAAACCCAAAGCAACAAACAAACAAACAAAAAAAAACAACAAAAAACCCCCACAAACCCCAAACTGGAAAGCTCTATTTCTCCAAAAACATGATTTCAGGGCATCCAGATTATTTAGATCCTTGTTCTATACAATCTGGATTTTTTTCTCCCATAGTTCAAGCAAGCCACCGAACTGCAAGAAACCTTGAAGTTCTGGTATAGGTTAACCATTTATTTTTTTCTAATTTTTTTGGAGCAAGAAACATGCCCAACGAAAACCAGTATTTCAGCTTAATTATTTTTCAAAAATACCTCAGACTTAATGAATGATTTTTTCAATGGAAGTAAAAGGGGGGGTTGAATCTTTTTGTGCTATATTTAGTTTTCTAGTGACATATTACTTTCTTTACCACATAGAATTTAATATCCAAAGCCCAAGTGAAGGTTTGCAAAATCTCTGTACATAACAGAAAACAGAAAACACAAATGCATAGTACAACAGGCTTACCCAGATTTTTCTTTCTCTTACATTACCTCAACAAAATAAATTGTCCCATTGCTCACTCCTCCTTAAATCCAAAAGCTTGTGTGAAGAATTTTAGAAATCACAGAGAACTGTTACATAATAAGTTAAGTATTAGGAAGGTGTTGGGTCTGAAACATTTTCCAAGTAATTCACTTCTTTATAAGAAAATGGACAATTGTTTGTGACAATGAAAGTTTGTCATAATTACATTGTCTTTCTAAAAAAAAAGGTCCTAGTTAGATACTAATCCTCTCTTATTCAAATACAGGGCAGCATACAGGATCACCAAACATTGATTAGGAATTCCTAATAATTAATACAGTCAAAGTCATTTGAATCAGTTGCAAACTTAAAGGTTAACTTTGTATTTCTATTTATGATTAATATGAGCAATTGAATCAGTTGCAAACTTAAAGGTTAACTTTGTATTTCTATTTATGATTAATATGAGCAATCAGAGCCATTGACAAACTTTTGCTAACTCGGAGTAAGGGGAAGAAACAACATTGTTATTACCTCTGGTCTCTTCTTTCCTTGGTGAAAGTGAACAATGGTACAAGAGATAAGGACATGACCTGTTGGAGTGAGTGTCACGAAGATGCTTTGAGGGATGAAGCACCTCTCCTATGATGACAGGCTGAGATAATTGGGGTTGTTTAGCCTGGAGAAGAGAAGGCTTTGGGCACACCTTAGCGCACCTTCCCATACCTGTAATGAACCTACAGGAGAGCTGGAGAGGGACTATTTACAAGGACCTGCAGTGGTAGGACGAGGGGGAATGGCTTCAAAGTGAAAGAGGGAAAGTTCAGATTAGATATTAAAAGGAAATTCTTTACTGTGAAAGTGGTGAGACACTGGAACAGGTTTCCCGGAGAAGCTGTGGATGCCCCATCCCTAGAAGTGCTCGAGGCTAGGTTGGGCAGGGCTTTGAGCAACCTGGTCTAGTGGACATTTCCCTGTCCATGGCAAGAGGGGTTGGAACTAGTTGATCTTGAAAGTCCTTTTCAACCCAAACCATTCTATGATTTGGTATGTGACACTCTTCTGACTACATAGAGAGGAGGCAGCAGCAGAGTGGCAGCAGCAGAATAGCAGCAGGACAACTGCCCTCACCCAGGGGCAGGGACAGGCACTGCCCCACTGGGGGGATTCACACCCAAGGTGCTCAAAGAGCTGGTCAGTCACAAGGCTGACAAAGAACAAATGTGCCCTGAACCATTAAAACCTTGTGTAAAGGTCCTTGCTAGTGAAGGAGTACTTGCACTCTCCCTGTAACACCATGCACCAAAGGCACATCACACAGCTCATCTTTTCCACTCCAGACTGTTCTTACCCTGGAAAAGTTCTCTGACAAATCACTGCCTTTGCTGGCACAGCTCAACCTGCTGAAAGGAGGCTGAAATATATCTTTTAATACAAAATCTGAGACTGCCTTCAGTATTTCTGAATCCTGCAACATTGTGGGAAAGTTCAAAGAGCCGCTCTGATCACTATGACGTTGAATTTCTAAGAAACCTATAACAGAATTAAGGGAAATAAGTATCTACTATAGTATTTGAAGAAAAAGAATAAGAAGAAAATATCTGGAGGGATTTTTTTAAACTTTTGGATAGAGGTGATCTGAGAAGAGGATTGATAAAGGAAGCAGCCAAAATTGTAACTAGGGACAGAGGTTAAAAGTTTCCCTTTAAAATACTTTCAAATTTTAGCTTCAACTTTTACAAGATTTAAGGATTGGAGTGAAATCGAGTCCAAGCTGACTTCATTAGAGCTACTCATATGAGGAAAGTGAGCAGGATTTGGCCACAAAACAGAAAGGCCTTTGGCCTTGTTTTCATTGCCAAGCATTTTCTAATTGATACTGCATGTAAACTCTGCCTTCTGCTAATACACTAAATAATCAATGCAATTCAAACCCATGGCTCATTTTCTGCCTAAAACATGATTTTGTTTGTATCACTGCCACAGGAATGATGCAGGAGCCAGGAAGGGGCTGTGTCATTGGACGGCTCCCTCCTCATGCTACACCGTGTTTGTGTTATTCTGTGCTTGCTAATGGAGAGGTCATAGCCCTCTTAGCTGTAGTCCCCTGGTAAATCCCCTCCTAGCTGTAATGCCCTGCATCTTGAAGAGGATGGGATTCCTCTGCTTTCTCTGAACATTGCTTTATGTCCATGAAACTACCAGCCAGCTTTAAAGAAACCAATTATCCAAATCCTACAAATTTCATGTGACCCTTGGATAGCTATCTAATTATGGAGAATGTATTCTAGGGTTTGGAAAGCCAAAATGTCCTGAAGAAAAATGGGGAATACTTTGGGCATCTCAAGTAATTTTGGTAAACTGTAGTACAAGCCCTAAAACAGGACTATGAGTTACTGTGATTCAGGGTTTTTTATTAATTCTGCTATTTTGCAGCATTAAAATCTTACTAAAGAAGCATGTTCAACTTCACTGTATAATGCAAGACTATTTTCAGTATACAAACGCATGACTTAAGGCTGGTCTTTAAAGTCAAATTCTGTTTCCCAACAGTTGCTTATTCTCTGATGGTATCCCTATATATTATGACACCTGATGTAGGTAAAAGCTACTTTAATATTACATTCACATCTCAGAAGCTGAACAAACCATCTCTCACTTGTGTCGTAGGACCCTCCCCCCGT
>WEIT01003352.1:2545-22928 GCA_013389985.1 Dryoscopus gambensis | reverse complement strand
AGAATACTATGACGGTACTTTGTAGCATGATGCTTGGCATAGAAATGACTGCTGCATTCATTTGAAGCAAGATATGAGAAACTAACTAATTATGACCACACACTTTTCATCAAGATTTGTACTAGATCCTTCTGTTCAGAAATATATGGCTTCATCTTTCTTCTGTGCCTTGCATTGCCTTGGTTTTGGCTTTTCTCTCTTTCTTATTCTCCTCTTTTCTCTTGGGTCAGATGGAGCTCAGGTTCAGGTACTGCTTTTATACTCATGAAAATTTCTGGTAATGTTGGCTGTTTCCTTTCTCTTTAGAAAAGTAAGCAATTCATAGCATTATAGATCTTATTTACACTTTAATGATGAAAAGAATTACTTTGTAAGTAATTGAAAAAAACAACAACAACTTTTTAGAAGTGCTTTCCAGAAAATTCTTTATATAATGAGAGTGTTTTGAAGAAGCCTTTAATATACATAAACTGACAACCATTTGGATAAAAGTGATTAGCATGGATTTGAACTCCTACTTGTCATTTTTTAAAGTGAGACTAGTGTGATGTGTATTATAACCAATTTGAAATGATCACACATCATTTGTCACCAGTTTGCATGCCAATACTTTGATGGAATAACAAACTATATCTGATGTAAACAGAGACATATAAAGTAAAAGAGAATTAACAACTTCTACTCTGAAGACAGAAAGTACAGTTATGGAGCCCCAAATAAAATGACAGACTGTGACATGCTAATTGCTAAATATCTCTTTCTAGTTAAACACAAGCAATGCTAAAACATGGTTGGTAGTTTCCAGCTGACATTTCCATTTCATGCTTCATGTTTTGTTTTCTGCTTCATCTCTACATTGTTTCTCACCAAGCTGTAATTTTTCAGTTGTGAGCCCCTGTAAGACAGAGTACTCTGAGAAGCAGAATAACCTATTCCATGAATTGAAAATAAATGAAGAATTTTATACAGCTCAAGTTTGTCAGAAGGACTGACTGACTGACTTTTGGAGAAAAGTTATGTGTTTCATTTTTGTACCAACGAACTACAGGAAGTAGCTTAAGAACTTACTTGGTCCTGCCCTGGGAGTAGAAGACCTGCAAATTCTTTCCACTGGCTTTGAATTGTGATCTTGTAAGTCACAGTTGCAGGTAAGGCAGTCATTACTGCCACTCTATGGATCTGGTTTCCACTTGCACATTGGGAAAATATATGTTTTACATGTGGCAGTCAAAATGTCAGCTCTAATTCAACAATGACAACCAGGAAAGGAAAAAGAGAGTAGAAGGAATATGATGAATATGCTAATGCATATATAAAGCTGCTTCACAAAAATACAATGTGTTTGGCTGGTTTTTTTTGACCTGAGAGTCCTCATCCATGAATGTAAATAAAGTTGATTTACAGGTATTATAAAAGAAAATTCTTTCCTTTTTTGAAATATTACTAAACCATTTTCAAGACAATAGAATCCTTTACTTTGTAGTGGATTTGAGCTTGATTTTTACAATGAAAAATAAGGAGGTCTTCCCAAACTGTTTATTTTTTCCAATTTCAGGAATGGAAATTAATTACATATTTTTGATGTATCCTATTGATACAGGGGGCTTGGAGTCCTAAGGATTAATTGCTGATTGCGAGTATTGCTAAATCTTGCAGCTGCTTGCTAGACAATGTATATTGCCTGCTCAATACTCCTTGCACTTGCCAAGCAGAGGGGAAGGATGTAAGGGAGGATGCAGGACCATTGATAAGGGGAAGAAACCATGACCAAAGATCCTGCTTTCAGACCCTGAAACCAGCTTGCACCAGCTCTGGAGTTGGGACTCGGGCCGGGAACTCAGAGAGTATGAGCAAATAGGCAAATAAAGAGTTCAGCCCGAGGAAGACTCACTTACTTCATCATGAAGACCCCTGCCCACGACCACAAGGAGGCACTGCGCAGGCACAAGGATATGGAAATTACTTTTGAACTTATTATAATACGAAGCAGGGACAAGTAATGACTATGCATAGGTGTATTGTGTCATCTAATGCATATGTAACATATAACCAAATATATGTCAAGTTGGAGAACAAGGAGGTGTGCATGTTTTTGGAGGAAAGATCGCCCATGCGTCTTCAGCTAGCTGAAATAAACATACCTACTTTACAACTATAATTAGTTGTGGAGTCTTTCTGCACATCACTATAGATTAAAAAAAAGGCATTAAAAGTATATAATCAAAACTGTGCTACTGATAATAGAAAAAATTCTTATACTACTGATGAATAATGTAAATCTTATTTACAAATGTATATAGAGATAGTAAGAGAAGTTTAAATTTATGAGAACTTGAATTTTTTTCTGGATTTCATTCATGAATGTCAAACAATATACGTATGCAGAGATAATCTAAAATGGCTTTAATCATTTAGAGTAAATATATACTTGTTTTCACACCTTACCATTCATGTGTCTTAAAACTTGTATGTTCCCAATGCCCTTTGACCCTGTAAGAAGGTGTCTTTCACTTCTAACATGAAGGCAATTCCAATGCCAAATGTGACCACTGTAAATGAACAATGGTAACTGCTTCTACGTAGTTCTGTTATATTATTATATTCCCTTCCCCCAACTTCCCTTCCCTTCCTTTCCCCACGTCTGAGTGTAGGTGTTTAAAAATTTGTGAGAGCTTGTTAGCAGCAGTACTACTCACTGGAGTAAAATCAGAGAATAGCCATCAAATTTTCTTCTGGGCTGTGCACACATTCCTATTGTCCCTCAAAAACTCCAGGGCAATAAGGACAAAGGAAAGGTGTCAAAAATTATGAAGAGGCACTAAGCATATGTATCAATATGATGATTTATTTTTAAAAAAGGTGTCTATGAAAGCCATAAAGAAGCCTATAAACGATGGCCCAGCTATTTCATAAGATTCTTTTTTTTTCATCCAAACCTCCCTCTAATGTATGTGATATAGTTGTGCTATTAATGTTTAATTTGAAATGGAAACACTGAGAAAGTCATCTTTAAAGCAATGGAAAGAAAAAAATTGTTTATAGAATATTGCAGAATGATTTTTTACCAAACTAAGGATTATGAGAGTAAAGGTTAAAAAGCAATCCTTAACTGACGGGTGAATACTTATGATCATTTAATTGCTTCAAATGTCTACAAGAAATTCTTTTTAATGGGATGTATTTGCATTACAGAGATACACTGGAAACATTGTTAAAGAAAATTCAGTACACATTGACATGATGTCTGGTGTATTACTACAACAATTTTCAAGATTACATTCAGTAAAAAAGTGGTAATTATTTAAATAATATTTATCTATGGTAAATTAAAGGTATAGACCTAAGAAAATATAATATTAGAAGTGAAATATTATAAATGATAGCTAAATAAGAGAAACACCATAAAGTGCACATGATATGTGCAGCAGAACTTTTATGGATATAAAAGTTCTTCAGTGCTTTATGTCTTTGAAAAACTTAAAAATTTATATATTTTGGTTTCTTAAGTACTCTATTGAGAAAAATTTCAGAATGACAGTCCGTCAGTGTTATTGCTTATGATCCTTCATCTGGCTTAATCTCATCAGTAATAAAATCTAATGCCCTGAAGGAAATAACACTTCACAAATATGAAGCTGTCCAGCGCTGCAATATTAATCTGTACCTCTCAAAATCTTCACATTTAAAATTAAATGTTTACATTTAAAATTTCTCAGACTTTCTTTTTTTTTAAGGTGGAAGAAGGGCATTCTTCTTTCATTTTCACTGACAAGGCAGCACTTACAATAGTTAGTACGTCTGCTTTGACCTTTCAGACCCAGAGGTAGTTTGATGATTGTTTACAAAACACTGCAATAGTTAATCAATTGATCCATTATTAAGTTAACTGTTTTATGTAAAAAAACCCAGACTCTTTCTGATATGCTTTTTCCTACTAGTTTCTCAGGCACCTGAAATTTAGGTGGCTGAGAGAGAAATATTTCTAGACATGACTCAGCTTCCCTTCAGTCACAAGTTGTTTTTTTTCAGTCTGTTTGTTATTTCAATGAGACTTTAGTTGTCTTTGTGGGGACAAAGCAAAACCAAAAATCCTAAAACAAGAAATAAAAACAACCAACTCTCCCCCCCCCAAACAATGCCCACCTTTTTTCCAGATGCCTAATAGAACTTATTTTTCCTTTAATGTCAAAGAGTCTTTATGATCAGACAGACATTTTTCATTTGATTTTGCCTAATTGTGTAAAGTTTACTTTGTGCACTTATATGAAATTACCTTGGCAAATTAAACATGCTCTCTATTTGAGTATATTATGATGCTTTTCCCAAGACTCAAGAAATTAAGTTTGGATAGTATCATAATCCTCCATAATGTTTCATTTTAGACTTTTTCTTCTTCTCTTTAAAATTCTTTTACCGTTATGTACATCTTATCTTTCTACTTTTAAGGCCTCTTATTTATACAGAAGAATTGGTTGTATCATAATGAGTTTATAAGGTTTTTTTCTCCTTATTTGTTATGTTGGTTTAGCACAGCCTGGTTTTTTGGAGGTGGCTTCTGTGACAAGCTGCTAGAAGCTTCCACTGTGTGCGACAGAGCCAGTCTCTGATGGCTCTGAAGATGGACATGTTGCTGGCCCAATTAGAGAAGTTGATGACACCTCTGTGATGACACATTTAAGAAGAAAATCAAAACCACGCAGGCCCAGTTTTTTCCCGGGGTGGCAAGGTGCTGCTGCCGGAACCATCCCGGTGCTGCTGCATGGCCATTCAGCCACGCTGCCACCAACATCTTGGCACAGCCTGAGGTGAGCCTTCCCTACCTGGCCACCTCTAGCCAGCTGCGCCATGGGCAGAAGGGCAGGGGCAGTGGCAGCAGCTTTTCCTTTTCAGTGCCCTGCATGGAAAGACGCGTTGAATGGCGCCAGTTCTGGGGCAGCCATGACTGCTCGCATGGTGGTGGCAGGGGCCATGTGGCAGGCAGTGGAAACATGGTTAGCGTTTCCCCAAAACAGAACCTAGACAAAATCAACTTCTTAGCACTGTGAAATACCACAAAAATCTTTGAACTGGTAGAATTTGTTGGCAATGGTATTTACAAGCAGCAGTTTTTTCTTCCTAGTTGGAGAAAGAGGAGGAAGTGGGGACATGTGGAGAAAGACAACATGGAGACTCCAAGGTCAGTGGAAAGAAAAAGGGGGCGGATGTGCTCCAAACATTGGAGATGAGATTTCTCTGCAAGCCGTGGTGAGGACCATAATAAAGCAAACTGTCTCCCTGTAGTCCATGAAGTCCATAAGGAGATGCAGAGATCCACTTGCAGCTCGTGGGAAAAGGTGCTCACGCCAGAGTGGGTGGATGATAAAAAGGCTGTCATTTAGTGACGGACCCGAACAGAGAGACTGGGCCCTTGTTTCCAGACATAGAGAAAGAGGGTCCTTGCTTCCAAACTAGAGCAGCTTATCCTTAAAAGACTACACCCATGGACTAAGTGACCCATGCTATGACCGTTTTGGGAAGACTGTTTTGCCTGTGGGATGGACTCGCAGGTTGGGCAGGACTGCTACTTGTGAAATTAGAACCACGCTGGAGAAATTCACAGAGAACAGTCTCCCATGGGAAGGACCCCACGGCATAGCAGAAGAGAGACTCTTCTCCCTAAGCCAACTGAAGAAAGATCTCAAGTGACAAACTGACTAAACAGTCCCACGCCCTGTCTCCCTGTACTGTTGGTGGGAAGGAGACAGGAGTTGGAGGGGAAAAATGGTGTTTTAAAGGCTTATTTTATTTCTCATTATCCTCCTCTGACTCTGTTAATAATAAATTTACTTTATACCTTTAAGTTTGAGCCTGTTTTGCCCTTGGAGTGTTTTCTCCCAGTGCTTATGCCAACTCGTGACTCCTTCGTTATGATTTTCATGGGCGCCGGGTATTTTAACCAGTGTCAAACCACAACATTTGTATATCTTTTTTTTTTGCTAACTATAGATCTCTGTCTTTGCTGGTTTCAACTTCCATTTTATTATTACATTTTACCAGATATGTTTTCACTGTTGTTTGTAGGTCTAGCGAGTTTAGAACTGCTATATCAGCAGTATTTATAGAAATGAATACATGAATATATGTACCTATGCCTGAATAGTAAGTTCCTTATTATATTTTGGACAAAAAGCAAAAAAATTTAATAGACAGCTTTACTTCCAAAGTATAATTTTGAGGTAAATTTCATCAATGAAGAAATAAATTTCATTACCTATGCAAAGATCTGTCAATAAAAAGTAAAAAATAATTTAAAACAACTATTTCAATGGAAAAAATTTCATCTATCAATGATAAATTAATAATGTTTAAATTTATGCCATTCTGTTCTTTATTTTAAAAACATCACATAGGAATTTATACATGTACACAGAATAAGAGGATTCTTAACAGTAGTTGGGAAGGTAGATAAGTTTATTTACAGAGAACTAAATAATTTATAAAGAAAGAGTTAATAAAAGCTATAAGAGCAGATGGAAAAAATTACTTATATGGAAGAACATTCAATGTCCTGTGACTGTGAATCTGGTAAAAAACCCAAAAGAAGTAACAAAAACAACCAGATACTCCTTTCTGTACAAAACTTTTAGCACACATTAAAAAAATAAAACTGAAAATTAAATCTTGTGGACAATAAGACTGCATAACATATTTCGCTCATTCAACAGGGCAAGTTATTTCTTATATTTATCAAATAATAGGCATAAAAGTGAGTTTGAATCTGAATCTCTGCATGCTGGACAAGTCCATCTCCAACGCTACAGAAAAAAATCCCTAACATACTAGCAACAGAACTGGCAAGGTGCTCATAACATAAAAATTAACAAATAAAACATACAAATGTAGCAAATACTACAATTTTATATTCTTAAAGAGAGGATATAATCCTTGTACAAGTGTATATATTTTTTTTATTTTATTTTGAGTCCATAAATTGTAATCAAGTACTCTAAGCCATTGCACACATGAAGAAAGAACAAGAAAATGCAGTTGTGTCGGTTGAATGGTCCAAATGTATCTAAAAACCCCAGGGGTAAAAATTATTAGATAGTCACCGTATCTCTTGAAATTACACTAAGTTTTTTTCAGAGCAATTGTAGACTCCATACAATGAACCAGAAGGTCATCATGAGGTGAGAGTTATACAAGTTTTGGTACCTGAGTACATGTAGGTCAGTCAAAGAATTACCTGAAGATGTGTCTGCTCAGATGATGGTTTCCAAGTATTCATCCTGCTTTGCATGCAGGTTACAGATTCCACACTACAATAGAAACTGAGAAAAAAGCATAATTAGCCTCAGGACTAGAACAGCTACTAGCTGCTAAGTCTTCTAACTTTCTTTGCTAATGAAATTCTGAGTCACTTGGTAAAAAAAGGAAAGTCTGTCTTTTTCCTAGGGCTCCTCAGAAGCTGAATGACATGCACAAACGCATTCTGAGGCTGCAGAAGAAACTGAGAGATCATTCTGATGAGGTGATAAGGATCCTTCTACACGTAATTAAAGCATAGACATTCATATGTTGCATTGACAATGCACTGTTACACACACAGCAGCAAAATCAGGAAATATGAATAAAGAACATCTGTGAGTTTGCTAGCTTGGTTCTTTGTTTTGCTTTGCTTTGCTTTGCTTTGCTTTGCTTTTCTCTGGAAAAGCCTGAAAACTTTTAAACCATGTATTATCTGTGGGTTAGATGAGTGTACATATAAGCATACAGAATTAAAGATTATTCAGAAATAAATTGTGTGATGACCTCTTCAGCTCACTGATAGCTCTCAATGCCACCTCTGTTCTGGATTTTCCATGTGTCTAATTGCAATTTAACCTCTTTTAGATAGCAAGAGTCCTGACAATCACAAAATACAGGAGTTCAGTCAATACACAAATATGAAGAGATGCAAAATATCACCACAGAGCAAGAGATAAGACACATTTAAACAGAGGAGTGTAGGCAAACATCATCTCTTTTGCTCGCCATATGAAGTGGCTGTATATCTGGCAGTACCAATCCAGAAAATCCACAGCACTATTGTCACAGTCTAGTTTGTCCCAGCGACTGAACCCCACCTCTCAGGAGGCTCAGTGCTCAGGCAGCCACGTGGCTCCTGAGGCATGGCCAGCGTATGCCCTGCCAGACTGGATCATGAGCACTGCAAACGCATGTCAAGCTGCACCTGCCCATGCAGACACAAGTGTTTGCCTTCTCAGTACTCATGTCTGTTCCATTCTCACTGTGTCTGTGGTGTGAGAAGCTGCCACTGAAGACTTCAGACAAATCACATTGATTTGTTGTGGGCTGTGGGAAGGGCTGTGGAAGGTGAAAATAGATTTTGATATGAGACACTACGTGAAAAATTTCGTTTACTGTATAATTTTGAAATACTTTTAAAAATATAGTAGCAAATTATCCAAAACTACTTCAAACAGAAAAATTAGCATCAGACAATTTCCACATACTGGCAAAATATCTCAAAAGATAGAAATTTCAGTAGTTGAAAATATCTCCATATACATATATATCTCTGAATATTTGTACCACAGTAAACAAAAGTGTTTCTTCCTACAATCTGATTTGTTTATTTCCTTGTTTTAGTACATATTTTTTCACTTCGGCGTGGTTAGGTTTAAGGCATTTGTGAAATATTTATACTCACATCAGCAGGTATACTATTAGATTTAAAAGGTTCCATAAACACTTTCACATCTTTGTATTAAGATTTAAGTCTAAGAAATTTTTTCTCCCAAGTATTTCTTGAGGATAAAATTCTTTGAGAGCATTTTCAGTGGCCCATAGAATTAACCAGTAGAGCAAAAACCAGAGTCTTTTGTGTACAAAATAAAGTTTTGTTCTTTTTTTTTTTCTGGATCCATTGGTTTCCAAGAAAACTACACTAGCTGTGGCATATCTTATAACCAAATTAAAAATTAAAAAAGTTCAGTTAACATGATTTTGAATTTGAATTGTACAATATTCTTGTTGCTTTCAAAACAAAATATTTCATAGATTCACAGACACTTAGAAAACAGAGAATGCTTTTATAAATTACCCCACCATGAGGGGATATTTTGATGTAATATTTTATAAAAAGTAGTCTTATACTGTGGTGTCTTTATTTTCACCAGTTATAACCATAAATATGAAGGTAATTAGGAAGTGGGGCCAAAAAATAAAAAAAAAGGAAAAAAGGAGTCCTTCAAAATTTATTCTAAAAGAACATGTTTGCACTACTTATTGTAGACTTCTAAAATCTAAAACCGGTTGAGAGGGATTTGAGTGACAGTCATCTCACGCTGGATGGAATTCTTTACAAGAAATTCACATATTTCCTGGTAGATATATATACACCTGGCAAAAATCATATTTAATACTCAACTCCCAAACAGTTTAGAGGAAAGTTCCAGCCATCATAAGCTTTCAGAAGTGAGCTAGATGGGCAAACCACACCTAAATGAAAGCAGGAACTAATGAATAAATTCAGATGCATATTCCATATTGCTTAGAAAAGCTTGTACTTGTCTGCTTGGGACTAAGGATCATATTTTTTGAATCCTTCTCTATGCAACATTTTTTTCTGTTAGATAAAACTACCTACAACAGAGAGGAGAATGTAATTTTGATCATCTTTTTGACTGTCATCAAGATTTTCCCTTGTCAAAGAGTTGAAGAAAAATTATCTATTGCTAAAGTTTTTCATTGAACAACAAGATTTGTCATTGATATTTAAATTTTCATCATGTTTTTCCTTTGAAACAAAGAGTATTTCTCTTGAATGTATCCCTGACTGAATCCTGAGTATCCATGTGTATCATTCTCTAATGATTCACATATTCTTGTTATGAAGAGGACCCTTATATTTCCCATATTTCAGTCATCTTGTTGGTATTTCCTGTTGTCAAGGCCTCATGTCCTTTTCAGACTTGTTTAATCTCTTAACTGGGTAAACTCCACATTTGTAAAGTAGACATTCCCAATTTATGCAAGAGAGGAAGAAGAAATGTCCTCTCTATGGATGTGGAGAGACTGGTCCAGGAATTTCCAGAGGATTGATCCTACTCCCCACCTGTATGGACCAGCATCTCAGCTATCAGTAAGCATTCTTTTGCTTGATAAGGAGGATATAGGAAGAACACACCATGGGGTATCCTGTCCTTTTACCTGCAGGACCACAGAGAGGACCTTCAGAGGCAGGATGGGAAACCCACCTTGACCTGGAGGCACAGGGGCTTGAATTGCAAAGGAAAACAGTTGCCAGTGGGGGTTCTTCCAGGAAAGTTGCTGCTCCAGTCTCCAGAGGTCAGTTTCCCAGACAGATTAGAAGGGCTGATTTTGCTCCTGATCCTATGGAAATGAATTCTATTCTGTTTCTACAAGAAAGAAGTGGAGAATCCTGTGACCAGTACTAGAGGGCCCTGACTCTAGTGAGGTGGAGCACAGGGACAATCAGGACTGTCATGGCTTAAACGCAGCTGGTACCTAACTAGTATTTAGTTGCTCTCTCACTCCCCTTCTTCCCCTGGTGCGATGGGGAAGGAGAACAAGAAAAAAGTAAGACTCATGGGCTAAGATAAGGACACTTTAATGATTAATATAAATTAAAATAATACAAAACCCAAAATATTTATGATTATTATTTATTATTATTACTGCTAATAATAATAATCTCAGTAACAATAACAGCAATAATAATGAGAGTCAGAGAGGAGTAAAACCCAAGAAAACCAAGCGATGCACAATACAATTGCTCACCACCAATACCCAGCCAGTCTCCAAGCAGCAACTGGCAGCTCCCAGCCAACTCCCCATAGTTTAGAGACTGAACATGACATTCTGGTATGGAATACCCCTTTGACCAGTTCAGGTCAGCTTTTCTGGACATGGTCCCTACCACAGCTTCTTGTGGCCTTGCTCACTGGCAGAGCATGGGAACCTGAAATTCCATGACTTAGGGTAAGCATACCTTAGCAGCAACCAAAACATTGGTGTGTTATCAACATTATTCTCATACTGAATCAAAAACAACACTGAACTGGCTACTAGGAAGAAAATTAGCTCTATCCCAGCTTAAACAAGGCCAGAAAAAAATGATGTAAATTTATAATTTTATTTCCTAACATGAAAACCCAAATAATTGGGATTACATTATCAGTGCCAGAGAACAAATAGGAAAGTCCTTGCGTGTTAGTCTACAGACACAGGATTAAAACAAACAGGCTAACAAACAAGCATTAAGTCGTCCAGGATTTATGGCTTTGACAGTTTTTTTTCAATCTTAGTAAATGACTTTATCCTTCGGCTTGTAATCGAGAAAGACTGCCAACTCCAACCTGTGAGAAATTGGAACCTGAAGGTATAATGCCACCATCAATGCAACTGAACAAAAGTAAAGTGCAGAACAATTGATATGAGTCTACACAAACGTACACCTATTCTTTACATAGCAGTGGATCAGATCAGAAACAGGTTCAAAGCACAATAGGTTTGTTTGAAACACGTTATTCATTTTAACTGCTTCAAATGATTTTAAGTGGCTCACTTTTTGTGATGTTCTTCATCTTTCCTTCAGGTTTGAGTGCATTTAATTTTGGCTACTGAAAATTCAAATACTTGAATGGATTTGTTTAGCTAGGTCTAAATAAGACATAATAGCAGTCTGACTTATAATACAATGAAATATATGCTAAGATTCTCCTTTATTTTTGGATGATCTTGTTTACAGCCTTAGTCATTCCAATAATAGTTTAGGCTAGCAAAATTTTCATAGGTATCAGATTTCCAAACTCAACACAGCTGACACCTTACTGTCAACACAGTTTACACAAAATTACCAAATTTTTTATTCTCCCTTCCGTCCCCTCAGTGGCCTAATCTGCTAAATTTAAGCAAACATATTAGATGCTACATTAAAACAAACTTTTTTTTTTTCCTTTTTTTTTTTCTGGAGACATTCAAAGGCACCTTCCCCTTCTGTGTGGTGGATAAACTTGATGAAGATTAGGTCTCTAAAATTCCAGCATAAGACAGAAGTTAGATGCTTTAATTAAGTGTTCTGCGTCTCTCATAAATTGCAGTTGCCTACTGGCTTGTGAAAAAGCCAGTAAGCAACTCACATTTTACACTGACAAAGTCTGCATTTCATCTCTGTAAACAGAAGTCATATGAAAATAGAACAGTGGCATGAACAATAATAATAGATATGCTAAAAAATACTGTAAGTGTTAAAAAATAAGAAGAAATGTAGAAAAATTACCAAAGCTTAGGCCTTATTGTGATACAGAAAAATTGGAACAGTTGTATTGGAGATAGATTTAGTCAAGCTATTAGTCTTCAAAAACTAATTCTGAAAAAAAAAGAAAAAACCCACTATAATTACAAATCCCAAGTAAATTTCATAGAAACGGTAATGTTTTGACGTTTAATGTGAAATGTTTTAATATATAAGTGAGGTGAGCTTTAGAAATACTTTACTCAAACTGTTAGCTGTCCTGTCCTTCACAATATCATCAGAACAGCACCAATCTCTCACTTAATTCCTGATTTTCTTTTGCAGTAATAAAATGTTGATATTTTTGACTAGTTAGCAATGTCAGGTGCCTTGCTAATGTCTGATTGCCTGTAACTATTTATAGTTAAAGCTATAATTCATCTACTTATTACTCAATTATTACTGAGTGCAGAAAGAGGTCCAAAAGCTCCAATATTTTTACAGACAGCAGGCTCATTATTGAAATTTTATTCAATCATGTATCCTTTCTGTTTTGACTGAATTAAAATTTAAGTTTGGTAAATAAATGCAGTTTGAAATTTAACTATATAAAATTAAGTTTTCTCTCTATTGCTATCTATATGTCTATCTATAAGAAAATCAATATCCATGTTAATATCTTTGTCAATTTTCATAACATCTATAGCTATCTAGTCTGCTGAGGTAATCTTTTGCTCACTCAGACATGACTGAGAACACTATTTATTTTTTTTCCCCACATGTATTTTGGAAAGTGCTTATCAGCTAATTATTTGCAGTCTCCAGGTATTTTTCACCTTTGATGAACTGGAATTTGAAAATGTTAGAAGCATCAAAGAGTAGTTGGCACTTCTGAACACAAAATTTAGGAGTGAAGGTCTTGAATAGGGATTTCCAAGTTCAGCTTATGTTCCTAATTGCACACAGTGCATTTTCTGAAAGAAAGGAAAGACAGGGCAAGGTTGTCAATCACTGGATGTGCTGGAGTCAGTATCCCTTGAGGTGTTCAAGAAATGACTGGACATCTGGATGCGGCACTTACTGCTGTGGTCTAGTTGACAAGGTGGAGGTTGGTCAAAGGTTGGACTTGATTATCTTGCAGGTCTTTTCCAGCCGAAGAGATTCTGTGAAATCTGTCAATAGATGTAAACTTTGGGATCTGTAACAACTAGTGTACTGACCAGAGCTCGATCTCCTGCATAGCTTTTAGCATCTGTCTCAGGACCAGGCATCCAGTCTCCTGAATCTATGACTTTGAATTTTGTAGTAAGTTGAATGCTTCATAGTTATAGCACTCTCAGATGTGGAATGAAGTTTCAGAAACAGACACTGCCCAGTGAACCTGCTGGAGCCAAGACAGACTGCAGTAAAGCATTCAGTATTCGTGGATACTGGAAAGAAAGGTCGTAATGCTGTAAGAGAGGGTAGCCTTGGTTCTGATTCTTGCTTCTTTGCATTTCGTCTCATTTTATTCGGTGGTTATTTAACAGCCTATGAACACGGGAAGCTAGTCCCAGCTGAATGCCCTAGGATGGGATTATATGTGTAAATAACACACATCACTTTCCTCTTTTAGCTCAACTCTGATCTAGATGCTTCTACAACAATAAAGGTGAAATGTCCATCACAATGAATGCTAAGCATGCTAACCATTTTATCCTCATTCAAATTATTTGGATAGAGGCATTTTATTAGTTTAAAAACCAAGTAAATGGATTCCATTAGTGACAGAATTTTACAAGTTCACTCAATTTTCTCTGAAAACTTTTTTCAAAGTAAGAATAAATGAATATAAATATAAATAAAAAAAATGAATATATTGCAAGCCACTAACAACCAACCTCCCAAGATAAAATGAAAACACGTTTGCATTTTCTGTGATACAGCTAAAAGAGTGTACAGAGAAGTCTCCTCTCTTTGAGGGGCCCTAAAATATGATTTCACTATTACAAAGACTACGTGATTTTAATGTTAAAATGCAAATTTATGTTCCAACTTTCTTCTAGAATAATTTTAGAATGTGCAAACATTGCTGCTTTGCTGCTCAAAATCAATCACCCCTGAAAGTATTTGAGTGATGTATAATTGCAAACACGTATAAAATTAGAATATATATACATATAAACTGCAATAGCTTTTGTGTGCCCACTTACCCTATAAAACACCTGTAATTTCTCCTGAGTCTTGTTGAGAGACAAATAGCATCTTCCCTCATGACTTATCAGGAAATTCAAGTTTAGTTTAATTTTGACAACACTGTTATTTTATAAGTATCATAAAACATATACTCTTGCCCATAATATTTGCTGAAATTAATAGAGCTAATATGTGTGAATTAAAAAGATAATGTAACCTTCAGTAAGAAAGAAAACCATTGCTTTTAATTAATGTTTTACAGGTCAGAGACATGATTCTGGCCATGAGGAAGAGCAATAATGTCAATTGAAAACAATAGAAAGAGAAAATCAGAGAGCAAAAAAATAGCCAAACACTTAAGTGGCCCACTGATCAATTGTGGGAACCTGAGGCTTTATGCTAATAGTTCCCTTAATTGACTGCTGTTTTTAAACTTGGAGGTAAAGTAATAAAATAATTTTTGCCGTTGACAGAGAGGGAGATTAAGTTGCCTTTTTTACCCTCCCTTTGCAGTTCTATCCCTATTCTGTTCACACAGACTTATCTCATATTTTTCATATGTAATAGGATAAATCAGCTAAATCTCATATTTATCAGATTTATTCATATTACACGATATTCCTATTCACAAAACAGAATTATACTTTCTGTTAACTCTGTAGTTTCAAAGAATTAATTAATTCCTAACTGAATGTAGCAGGTTCTCTTTGTAACCAGGCAGAAACACCACTTAAGTGTAGTGGTTTTGTTCACATTTCTTGCCTTCTGTGAGACAAGAACCAGTAGGAATGCAAAGCAGGCTCCAAACTTCAAAGAATATAAAGAAGTCCATCAACAGAACCAAAAGAAAAAAGGAGTAACAAGCGTCAGAATAAATCTTCAGAACACTTCTCCTCCCCCCATCCTCCTCCCTCCTCCCACTCACAACATAAAGACACAATCTTGGGATTATTTCAGGCAGTTTATCACCTCTATAATAGTTTTTCATCAGTTCACTTAGGGAGAGAAGTCTCCTTTGCCCATGCTATGGGGCTTCTCCACCAGAAACAGTCTTCTTGCGGCTTAAACGTTACAGCACAAGAGCAGCCCGGGCTGGTTTTCTGTTGTCCCTTCCCTCGATTTACAGCTTTCCCCACAACTGTTTTTGAGGGTTCAGTCTTAGCTAATGGGGTACTATTTTATGGATGAGCTGTTCAAGAGCAAAGGTTCTCTTCATCTCTAGGAACAGAGGTCTTCTTCTTCTTCTTCTTCTTCTTCCCTGGGAGCAAGGTTCTTCACTTCATCACTATCTCTCTCTGTTCAGGCTTCTCATTGGATCACAGCTGTTTCAACCTTTACTTATTTCAGCACAGGCACCTTTGCTCATGGAAGTTTGAACACTCCACATCCCCATGCTTATCACGACATTACAAGGGGTTCTCTGATGTATCACAGTTCATCACCATAGCTTTACAACAGATTTCAGCTTTTAGCTTTGAAGCATCTCCTCTATCTCCTCCCTCTGGGCTTCAGCTCTTTCTTCTTCACTGACTTTGGTGTCACTATCATCGTGTCTTTTTTCTTGTGCCTTTGCCTTTCCCTTTCCTCTGACCTGGGAGAGGATTGGTGTCTGCAGGTTTCATTTCTTCTGGGGAGCTTACAGCGCTGAANTTACAGAGCTGAAAGGGTTAATCTTAGCTGGGCCTGGGCTTTGCAGCTGGAACTTATCTGTCTCTGCTGGCCACATGAGCAGCCACACCAGAGGGTGGGGGGACCATCCAGGCCCTCACGGCACCGCAGGGCTGCTCTAAAGCAGCAGGACCAGTTTGCACAGAGCACAGCCACGATCTTGCCAAGGCGCACTGAGGGGGAACCGGCCTGCAGGGTGCCGCAGGCCGCGGCCCAGCCCCGCCAGGCAAAGTGGGCCCCAAGTTCCCTGTCCAAGGGCCGGAAGCAAGATAGTGATTCCCAGGCTTGTTCGTCTTTAAATGACTCTTTTACAGAGCTGTGTCCAGCTTCTTAAGTGGCTTAACAGAGTTGCCAATATTCAAATTAGCCAGTTGATTAGTTCTATCAGGTCTGGAGGAAGTTACAATAGCCCCTTGCAAAAAAAACATCACTTCCATGGCTGGTGGAATTTTTTTCTTAACTAAAACTCCAAGCTGTGCTAACCCATGACACTGAAAAATGAACAAAATGTAGCACTGAAAGTTACTAGCAACAAGAAATACAATATAAGCCAGATTTCTGGTGGTTTACCTGGAGCAGCAAGGATCATTTAGACTCAGTAATGCCACATATGTTGACAGTGTTCTGGTGAAGAAGTTTTCTTGGTCTCTAGACATCAGTGTAATCATATTCTAGAATCTTTCCTGCTCTTTTTTCCATAATATGTGAACATCTATACTAACGAAAATATTTGTGGAACATTTGATTTTGTTATAGAAGATAAAGGAAGAGAGCATGATTTCTGTTACAGTGCCATTAAATGACAAGCTGTTTTCTGGAAGCACCTGTTTTCTGCCTGGCTTTGGTGCAGAGCGATAGGTACCTTAAAATGCAAATCAGTCCATCTGCCTTAGAGGTTTATTTTAGGATGGACTGAGTCACAACTTGTAAATGCCTAAATCTCCTAATATATAGATGTAGATCATTGAAATAATGTGATGGTTTTCAGAAACAAGCATGTTTCAGACAGCCAAACTAAGATGAGACCAAATAATTTTGTTTAATAAGTACAATAAATTAAAATTTCATCAGAATTAAGAATTAAAAAAAACCCCAAAACCACCCTAGCCAACCAGCAACAACAACAAAAAAAGAGCTATACACTATTCAGAAGTTTCTGGAAACAAATTATAAGCACTGCTATCTAATTTCAGTCCACCAAATGCCACTACATATTCCCAATGAGACAACTGTCCTCTCTAACATTCATATATTTTACTTAGATATTGTGAAAGTTAAATGTGATTGAGAATATAGCCCAGGGTGTGAAAAAGCCCAGTATTTAATAGCAAAACTCACTTATAATCTTGATTTTCTATGAAGACTTGAGTGCTTAGCATTTAATATTAAATTCTGTCTCAATCTAGTTAGACAGATAATTATTTATTCAATGAGGTTTGGTAATCAAAAGTTAAGTCAACATAATTATGTGGAGAATGAAACAGAATACAGTTATTTTCAAACTTGGAAATTATTCAGTACTACTAATTTCAGACAAGCAGTGAAATCCCACAAATATGCAAAAAATGGCTGCATTGGAATTGAATCTGCTACTATCCAATGTCATAATAATGGTCTGAAATCACAATTTGTTTAACTGCATCTGCTACTGGCAAAAAAATGAAAGTGCACAATTAGTAAAGCAAGCATTTGTAGAATTCCAATCAGTGAAACACATTATTGCAAAATGCATTTGAAATTAAGACCTTTCTAATCTTTCTGAGTTGTGTTTTAGTTGACTTATTTGTTTCTGCGGTTTTGTTTGTTTGTGTATTTTTCTGGGGAAAAACCCTAAATAAAAGTCACCCGAAACCCAGTATTTCCAACTATGTTTCCCGTAAGTATACTTTCTTCTTTATTTAGGTCCTTTTAAAATATTGTTTTGCATAGGCAAACACTACCATTCAGTACTGATTATAAAAAATTTTCCCCTGTTTTATCTCAAACCTCACTAAGTCAATTCTGAATTTCATTCAAGTTTGACTCGAAGGTTTTAGCCATCAGGCTACCTATTGATTTCATATTGTGTATCAACTTCCTAGATACTACATTCCTAAAAATAAAATAAGGAAGTAATATTTTTTTGTTTTCTCTTTCTTTTCTTAATTTCTACTGAATTTATATCATTACTTACATCAGCATTAAGGTTCAAAAATGCAGACAGAAAAAGCCCCTTATGGTGAATTATATAATGCCTCATGACTTCACGAATATATAATAAAGCACCATCAGAGAAGAAGAAATGGCACCTTTGCCATTTATAGATACTTGAAATTTAAAATGGACAGATTTTCATATAATAAGGCTACTCAGAAATAAAGTCATGGCCAGTCTTCTTGTCCTCCTTCCCTCAGATCTATAAACTCATGTGAGTATCAGACCTATATTGTTTAGTTTGCTTCAACTAGTTGTCAATATCATTGTCAAGAAAATGCCAGAAGCTTCTTCTTTCCCTGAACTTCTATAATGGGAACTAAAAACTGAGTGTTATCTAAGTTTTTTAATTATCATAGGCTCTTACAGATGTCAGTATTATGATCTGAAATATGTCTTTATACTCACTATGAAGGATTTGCCAGTGTCCTCAACTGCCAGTTTTAGCTGCCAAAATGCCATTTATTTCAGAGAATTTTTTTGCATTGGTCTTTGCTGTGTATCAATAGATTTTTGCACTGTAATGTATTATAAGAATTGTCCTAGCAGAATTTCTGCTGATCTTAGACCACTTCTTTTTCTTTCTTCTGGATCATTACAATTGAAAGAAGACAGCACTGACATTTTTAATAACTTTTTTTTTTCTTTGCTGAGAAGTGAGTGCATCTGGGAGTTGACTTTTTACCTTCTTTGAAAATCTGCAATCTATAATTTTATGAGCAGGGGATAGAACTAGGAATAAAAATAACTCCCCTTTTCAACTCCCATCAAGAACAGAAAATGGGAAATTTAATCATCTTGAACAGAGTGCTAAAACAAGATGTGGTTTGATTGAGACTCCCTAGAATCTCCTTTTTATGATATATATTAGAATTAAATTCACCTTAATTTTACAAGAGGGACATTATTTGACAAAGAGGCATGAAGCATGCTGAAATTATCTCTCTTTTGTGTCTCATCATTTTGATCACTTTTACGATGTAAACAGAAGGCTCATCGAAAATTTTTCTCTGCTGCTTAAATTCTAAAAAATAAAAGAAAATCAAAACCTCACAAACTTTTCAGAATCTTTTTCATAGCTACTAGTGGTTTAAAACCAAAACATAGAAATCCAAAGCACTTTCCTCAAATCCGCCAAACTCTAAATATTTGCAAATTATTACATTAATAGGTCACTTTCAACGACAACAACTACTACTACTTCATGAATGTGTATTTATGTTGAAAATATAGCATGATTCAAATAGATAATAGACATAATAGATACATCATTGATTATATTATCAAATTAATGGTATTCAGTATAGATAATTATATGTATAGCATAGTACATGTTCTGATTTTTGTTTCTTTCTTTTTTGTTCCTATTACATTTCTCTCTGTTTGTATTAGCATTATTATAGCTGTATGCCTCCTTGAAATATGTGATCACATAATCTATTGAGAACTTCAACAGATTTTTAAGTTTGAGAAAGAAAAAAAAGGGAGTATGTGCCCTGGGGATGATGCAAATGTGAGCAATAACTATTTATTTTCACACTTTTTTGCATATTTTGTAAATCATCCCTGTTGCACAAAATCTCATAAACCACCTTTATGTTATTAAAAAATGTAATGTCAACATTATTAACCTGAAAAAGACACAAGACTTCCAAATTGCCTTCTTCTTTCAGTCAGTGTAATCCTATAGTGTTTCATTTACCATTTCCCCCTTGTCTTGGGATGACTTTATGATGTTGTATCCCATATCGCTTGCCCTGTGCCCAGGCATGATTGTTGTCCCTTTCTGTGCCTTTAAAACCAGGTGCAAGAAATAGGGAAAAAAAAGCCAGAAGAACTTTTCAAAGTAGTTTGTGCTCCAAGGACACAGAGATAGCTGCTGCGGTGAGAAGAGCAGAGGAAACAAGCTTGCTTTTCAGCCAGCTTTTGGCTCTGTTTTCTCCAGAGAGAGATGGAGAGTTGAATTTTCCTTTCTCTGGGACTTTGGCTTCTACTTCTTTTCTTCTGGAACTGTGCAACAGCACCAAAACATCATCCTGGAGGCCCGGAGCAGGCCCAAGCTGACCCAGCTCTGAAGACCTGCCTTCTAAGAGAGGACGTTCAAAT
>WEIT01003349.1:30873-78370 GCA_013389985.1 Dryoscopus gambensis | reverse complement strand
TTAAAAATAAATAAATAAATAAATATTTTTAAAAGAGAAAGGTCAGCTTTTTCAGGCATTTAGTTTGTTTTGCTGAGGGAAAGAAGGCAACCAGGAACAAAGGCACTGCAGGTTAGCAGCATAAGCTTACTTTATGGAAATGTACAGTTATAAAAGCGACAATTGGGAAAGCTACTTGAAGAGGGAGAGAAACTGAAACTGCTTAGGAAATAAATATATCTACAGCAGGTAGAGACTGTGCTTGTGACATCCCAGCTGTTAGTTATACCCAGGAGCAGAAATAAAAACGTATTTTATGTATTAATTAAAAGGTTTAGTAAACAGCACTGGAGTTCTTTTATTTAATCTTTGTGCACCAGCTAGATCCAGTTCCCAAACAGTCTTAAGAGAATACAAACCATCTTGCAAATTCCCTTCTGATATTTGTGGATTTCAGGAGACTTAAGGAGAGGACACATACCCTGGGGTCTATCAAGACTGAAAGATTTTTGTGCTTTTTCTTCTATGTAATGGCACATGCTCTCGGACATTTATTTTCTTTTCCTTTAATCAATGTTTCTTTCAGAATAATGTTTGAATAAGGATAGAAGAAATCACTTTTCCTTTTTTCCTTTGTTTGTAAGGGGTTTTTTTCTTCTCATCGGTGATTCTTTTCTTGCTTTATTATTTATATAGTTAGCAAGCAGGCAGCACAATAGACCAAACTGTCTCTTAACATCGTGAACTGAGAAATTTGCCACCAGCTTATATAGTTTCTACTTGTTCTATTGGCTATTTGTTTTATTTCTGAATTACTTTTCAGTTTTTAGGACTAACAACATGGACAAATGCTTGTAATTATGCAGGAAGATCCCAAATTTTTTCCGTAAGAATTTTTTTTTCCCCTGTCCCAATTCATATTTTCCCTGAAGTTAATGAATGTTACATGCAGAGTATATCCCCAAAGGATTTACTGGAAAATTTGACAATGTTAAAATAAACAGAGGGTTGTGGCAACATGCTCTGGTGAAAAGAAATGCTGTCTCTGTTAGCTCAACTGCTTGGGTGCAGGAAAGCAGTTCTCTTCCAGAGGCTCTTGTCAGATGCCTGTAGGACCTTGGCTCATTTACCATTTAACCTTTCCACTGTGCTTGGCAGAAAATCCACACAATTGCCAAAATGTGATCAGATATTGAGGAAGTCCAGGTCCCCTCCAGTCTCTTGCCTTTGCTTGAGGAGTCTGAATCAGGGCAACCCCAATGTGGATTTAAGGCACGTGGTATTAACAGAAGTTTGAGTAGGGCCTGTGGTTATGTATAGAACACACGCTTGTCTTATTTTTTCTGATCATTTTTAGTGACTTTGCTTTCCTTCAGAGACCAGCAATTGTAAACCATAATCCATAAGATCTTGGGGAGGGGAGCAGAGATTGAACCTTCCTAGTTTTCATTCAGGTGCACTTGGGTTGCTCAGCGATCCCAGGGAGCAGCTGAACGATGTAGTGGAACTGGGCATTTACGCTGAGCATGCTGCAAGTTTCTGCACAGATGGCATGTATGTTGCTACCTCGCAAAGGTTACCTCTTTATCCTAATCCAGTCATTCCAGACTGAAATCTGGGATTGTTTTATTTTATATATTTATGTTATATTAAAAAAAGGTGGGTGTTGGAGGCTGAAACAGTGAAGAAAGAAAAAAAGAAATAATGAAGAAAAATATTGTTATGCCATTTTCAAAGATATTATTTTCCTTCTTTATTTCCTTTCTACCTGCAACACTAATGTATAGTGAATATACTATTTAGGTGAAATAGATTTTCTGTACCTACTCAAATATACCCAATAAGTCAGAGTAAATGTTGATACAGTCAGGCTGGGTTTTTTGTTTTGTTTTTGTTTGTTTTTTTTTTTAATCTGAGATGCACAGAAGCACTGTCCTTGGAATCTTGTTGGCAAATTTTTAGCATTTACAGAAAAAATGGGTCCTTTCCTGTTTCAGCAGTGTTGCTGGGGCTTCGCTTTAGTGCTTCTGCCACAGTGCTGCGTGCTGATATCTAGCTCAGTAGATAGCAGGAGAAAAGCCAGTGTGTTCATGGAAACAGTGCTTCCTCAGACAAGTGATAATCAGCCTAATGTCGGTGTCATACTGCAATCAGACTCTGACAAGGTTTGCAAATATCTTGAAAGGAACTGCTCATCTTCAAATGCTGTAGCTCAAAGCCCAAGTGGAACAAACCCCGTTTGCTGCACGTCAGCTGCAGAGTTCTGTTGATGAGCACAGCGTGTATAAACAGAGGCCACCGCTATCATCGCCGGCAGGAACTGCCAGATGCACTGGGCTGGTCGACTACTTAAAATCTTGCTGCATAACCACAGAAACTAAAAATGGAGCTTAAAAACCCATTACACATCTCCAGAGCCATAGACTGTCTTTTTAAAGCTTCAAGGCCATTTTTAATCAGCGCCAAAGACTTTTTTTAGACATGTCTGCTCTCAGGAACTTCTGTCTGGTTTTTACCATTCATGAGAACAGAATGAGTCCCGGGGAGGGATAGGGCATAGGACGGTGGTTCAAGCAGAGGAATAGTCCATGAACCCTCCCAGCTCTGCCACAGATGTGCATGCTCTGCAACTGGGAAAGTCATTTTCTCTCTTTGTGCACTCATTTTTCCAACTGTGAAATGGGGATAATACCTCGTCAATAACTGTAACACAAGGCCTTGTTCATTAATGGGTTCCCAGTGCATTTTAAGCTCTCTGGGATGAATAGCAAGCACCCTACAGGAAAAAAACCAGCCAGAAGGATAAAATATAGTTTGTTATGCACCGGGCTATCTCGCTGGATATTGTGGTTTTGAGGCAAAGCAATTGCTTTTTTCTGCTGTATTTTCTCCTATCTTTGAGGATTAAGGGTTTGGGGAAGGCTAAAGCAGGATTCTCCACGCGTTGGCAGCTCTGCCACCATTGTGGTATGGTGAAGCCAGCCTGCAGTGGAAGGGCCATGTCAAGTGCATTACACCTGCTTTCTGTGGGTCTAAAATGACTTTCATGATGGGCCATATTGGAATTAAAACATGTCATAGCCAGAAAGGACCTAATCTGGTGTTATCTGCACCCGGGGCTACAGAACCTCTCTCAGTGGTGTTGAGCAAAGCCCCAAAAGCCTGTGTTGCATGTACATTTACTTCCCTGGTGTGGAGGGAGGCCGTGGCAGCCTGGCTGGCATGTAGGGCAGGGAAGCCTTTGTCTTTATCTATGAAACCAAATCAGTATTGCAGTTTGAGATGACAGACTGTGATGCCATTATTTGACAATTGTAGGCAATTAGTTTATTCAAGTCAAACAAAAAAGACAGAGCCCAACAACTAAAATTTTACATGAGGTTTGATTTTATGCCCCTTTTTTTTAAGACAGTGTTTTTCCTTTGCTCTATACTTCCCTTGCAGTGTTAAATATGGAAGTTACGCAGTGAGAACATTTCTTTCTCAGAAAAACATAAATCCCCTAAGAATCACATCGAGAGAAGCCTCTAAACAAATGTTTTTTGATCTGCAAGCTAGTTCATACTTTTTACTTACTTTACTTTACTTTTTATCTTATAATGAGCCCTGTGGGGCTGCAGCTGGTGGGTATTTCCATTTGGGCACGTTCACAGGTGGAAGACCTTCCTGGACCTTGCCAGGTTCCCAACTGAATCCCCTAGATCCGTGCTCTTGCAGAGCGATATGATGAGAGAGTGAGTGCATTTATTACCTCACTTACAGCTGTGCTCTCACACTCCATCAGTTCTTAGAGCCTGAAAGGACCAGAGATTCCACAAAGGCTTCCAAGCCACGCAGAGAAGGGAAGCACCCTCTAAGAGCAGTGGGGATGTCCAAAGCCCCATGGTAACTCACAGAGATTGCAACTGGTGCAGAATCCATCCTCCTGTTTTGCTTTGCAAATTAAAAACCTGTATTTAAAATTTTGCCTAGTACTTTCTGTTAGTTGCTGAGCCAATAACACTCAGTGTCAGGTGGTCTTGGAAAGAGGTTAACAGACCATATCCCAGGACTTCGTTGCCAGATCCTGGGAAGTCTGGGTTCTCATCCCCTTGCAGGTCACACCAATTTTTAGTAATTGTGAGGATTTTAGTAATGTTACAAAAATTTTACCTATAGGAATAGAAAGTAAAAACTGACATATGGAGTCTGGTTCAAATGAATTTGAAATTTGCTCCTGGAGACCTCTCTCTGAAATAATTGCATGACATAATATTCTACTTTACAATTTCCAGCTTTTGTTTACATTCATGAATTACAGTGAGACTGCAGCTCCAGGTCTTTATGGCAAAACAGATCAAATTTGATTCTAAAATAAGGAATGACATAAAGATCTGGAATAAAATTCATTTAAAGGAAAGAAGTAGCACCCTACAAGAATTAAAAGGCATAGTTAAGACAAAATAACAAGCTTTACCAATGTTTTTCTGTGATTTCTGATATATTTAGCTTTTTATATATTTATGCTGAAAAATACGATGTTTCTTTCTGAAGAATTGAATGGCATTGAGTACTGGCCATGACTAAATTAATCCTTTTTCACTAATTTATCCCTGCTAGGATAGTACCAAAACAGAAGACCTCAGCCTTTGGGCATGCTATGAATCTTGTCTGGCTCAGGAGAGCAGGTTAAACATCTTTGTTTTACCTGTGTTATCTTCCTGAAGCCTGAAGGACTACTTAGTTATAAATATGCAGGGAAAATCTGTTCCAGTACATATATACCTTCTCTGCATTATATCTCTAATAGAAAATGATTGGGAACTGACATACACTGACCTCCAGCAGATAATTATCTGATAAAATTGATACTTCACTTTAAAATGCCTAAAAAATTATACTGTCAGATTGATGTTTATTCCTAAAAGCATTCTGGAGAACTTCCCCTTGATCTTAGATCAGTCCATTGTCAGATTCCTTAAAGGCCACATCATTTATAAATTATATGAACTGCAGATGTATAATTCATGTGGAGCATAAAATAAGGTTTAAAACATTTGTATTAAAAAGGTAAGGTGATCCTATATTAAATCATATTTATGGCCTAATTTTAAAGTATGGAATCCTTCTGACTGAAGTTTAGCACTTCTCCCTTTTTATTTTTTAGAATTTATTAAAAAAAGAGGTAACTGTGACAATGATGTTGGCAGAAAAGTGGTCTCTTTCTAAAGTCCTTGTGTTGATCTGTCATATTATTTTCCATTAGCTCCCCCTACGCTTTCTGCAGATTGCTTTCAGCCATATTTTTACTAAATGTTTTTGGAGGTGCAAACTGCAGATTTCACCATCATTGTTTTGACATTGCAAGCTCAAGGTTAATGGAATTTCTTAGTGTATGAAAAGAAAAATAACTACATTTTAAGTTAAATCATCTTGAGGGTATAGCCAAATTGCAGGAATCCTAGAAACCATTACCATTTTAAAATATATTTTAAAAAATATTCTGGATGCATTTTACTATTTTTTCTTCCTTCTGATTAAGGTCTAAAAAACTTCTAGAATTTACATTTCTTTTCCTACTGCATAAACCTAAATTTGTTGCTATCATTTCTTCTCAAACATCTTTTAATAAATTCTGAGAAGTATAATAATGTTTTTTGATCTTATTATAATATTATTATTTTTTAAACTTTAGCCTTGATCTCATTATTACATTTTTCCCAATAGAAATAGAAAGTGAAAATTGACATGTTGAGTCTGGTTCAAACAAATTTGAAGTTTGCTCCTAGAGATCTCTCTCTAGCAAAATATAAAGATTTACCACTATCTAAGTTCATAAATGACCTTAATTGTTAAAAAGCCATGTCTTTAATTACACCTTTGAAGATCTGCAAGCATTTACTAATACGATACTGAGCAGTGTTTTGGCAGTATTCTCTCTGAGATTTGTTTTCTTTGAAGTGTTAGCTAGAGTTACACTTGCTTTCCTTTAATAGTGAAGAAAAATAGCAACAATAATAGTTTCCTTGTAATACATGGCGGACTTTTCCTTCCACTTTGCCTCAGTAACGGGAATTGTCCTGAAGTTTGATTTAATAGTTCATGGGTGCTAGAAGTTAATAATCTTAAGTGAAAACAGGCAAACTTTCGGGTTCTTCACAAATGTCTTACCTGAAAAACTTTTGATGCAGTTATTTCATCCCTCTTTAGGCACTTACTCTCACCACACCCAAGTGGGCACAGAACAGCCACATCGCTGGCACGCAGCTCTCAAAGCAGGGGAGAAGCCAGGCTGCTGCTGCAACTCCCAAGCTGACCGTACAATCCCGTTAGCGCAGGAGGAAGTTTGCCCCTTTAAAAGATTTACTCTTCTTTTCCCCTTTACTCTGCTGTAAATCTTGCTTTCTCCTGTTGCCAGAACAAGCAAGCACCTTATTGTCATACCTTGCTTTTCCACACCACGCCCAGTGCGCTGTTTCCTTGCTTTCCCCCTCCTTTACTCCTTTGCCACTTGTTGCCTTTCCTCACGCATAAGGAGTGGCCATGGAGTGCTGTTTTGTCATTAGGATGCTTTGCAGAAGTGCTTCCCAGGTGAAAATATCAATACTAGCAACCCTAATTTTAAGGCTGAATGTTTAGTATTTTAAAAATATATCTCTCTTTTCCTAAGTGTCACTGCTGCATTCATAACTTGACTGAGCTGCCCAGCAATAATACTTGGGTTAGAAAAATATGCAATATGTAGAAGAACCAGCAATAGACTTGGCATGACCTAGCTTTTATAGGTGTGGGGTTTCTACCACTCCTCATTAGAAAATTCTTCTTTTCTCATCCATTGTCCCTAGTTAAGGATGGGAAGCCAAAAGATTTGAAGTTACTTTATTCAACTTCACTCATCAAATTCTTAATCTGCCCCAGAAGTTTCTCTCAATATGATCATTTCTTGAAACAGTAACTGAAATATGATAGCAAATTAAGAAAAGGGGATATAGCACTGCATGTGTTTATTAAAGTACGATCACATCAGATAACCTGATATTTTCATTAAATTAGGATCTTAAGTAACTGATTTCATAGGCAAGGAAAATATTAGATTTTAGTCTATTGGGACTTTTGTAATGAATTTGAAATGGTACTATGCAGAAAATTAGCTTTGTTTAAGAAGATGGAGATAATAAGCAGAAATTTGAGATCAATAACAAATTGTCAAAAGTTTTGGTCTTGGAGCTGAAGAAGTTTACAAATGGAGCTCCCTTAGGATCACTCCTGAAGTTTTTCTTACTCACTATTTCATCAATATTGTTCACATAGGGAGCATGCTAGTGACAACTGTTCATGATGTTAAGTGGTGTTGGCAGTATACAGGAGAGGAAAGATTTCATACTGGAAGAAGTGGATAATCCCAAGGAATGGCAATACACAGGAAGAGTGGACTTTTTTATTGCAACATGAAGGTTGTCTTTTGGGGGCCAATATCAAAAGAATTCCCATTTTCCGGTAGAAGTGAACCATTTGGAAGTGATGAAAACTATGTGTGCATGTAATTTTGGAGACAATTATGTGCTGCCCTTGTAGTACAACTACAAAAAAAGGGAAATAGGACTCCAAGGATTGCAAAGTGAAGGGCTTGTTGTTGTGCCTGGAAAAAAAAAATAACTCTACTGTCCAAAGACCTGTGAAATTTAACTTGAAGTAGCATTGAATATTGACAGAGAGGATAAAAGCACCAGCAGTGTTGTTATTTTGCTTATTTTTGGAGGACAGTGAGAAAAAAAAGTGATTTACAAGAAGCAAAATTGGTAGCTTTCTGTAATGCTTCTGAAAGGCACCAGATGAGCTGAGCAGGTTTCTACAGAACTGCCCTGTCAGTACAGACATGAAGTGGTACACAGTGGTTTGGTGTTGCTCACCAGTCTTCTGCTCACCTCTGTTACCATGCCCTGACCATTTCTGCTCTCAGAGAACAGGAATGCTCTGCTTCAGTCTGCTGAGCTCAGGTCTTGCCACAGGGCTTGATGAAACTCTCTCTAAACTGTTACCTCACGCCTGCGGAACTAGACTATTTTTAATAAAGGGTTTAATTACATAGATGTGATAATGCTATTTTTCCACATAAAACAAGTAAATACAGACTTATATTTTGGTGCTCCTACAAAGGTGTTCGTTGTTTCTGCGTTTGTACAGGTGACTACATAGACTGTAGTGAATAGGAATGTGAAAATAATTTAATTTTCAAGGCCATTTTTCTCTTTCTGATCTCTACTGCAAGAATTGTGATTAGTGCTGCTTTTGGTAGTAATTTTCTACTGGGAGAAACAAACAGGTGACCCAGGAGATAATTTTGTACTAGAGCCTGATTCAACACTACAAATTCATTTATCTTTAGGCTGCCAATCACTATGATCTTACAACTTTCATTTGGTTTGAACAAATATACTGCTCTCCACAGCCACAAATCGCTCATAAACACCTCCATGCCATCTAGTGTGTTTTAAGAAAAAAAAAATTGGTGCATATAGAGAGAATAAACACTGGTGTTTTCCCAGTTCAAATGAAGTTAACATAAGTTACGTTATGTACTTAAACCCACTGTAGCTTGTACTTTCCTGAATTATACCTTTTACATGGTGGGAGACGTTGCATCACAAGCAGCCTTAGGTGTCTTACCTCTCACTGATGAAGGTGGGCAAAATGCAAACCACGAGGGGAAAATGAGCGGCTGGTTTTTGAGCACCTCTTGCAGGCATCTTTGTGACACAATTTCAGAGTCAGTTCACAAGGGGGTCACTGGCTGTTCTGCTCTTTTGAATGTGCAAGGGTGATGTAAACCTGAAAAGGGAAAAGTTGAAAAACAATGTGTTCTCTTCCCCCTGCCCCAGCTCTTTCAAACAGTAAGAGGGGAATTATCAGTTTTGCTGGAACTAGCCTTATTTTAGTATTAAATCAGACAGAAATTTTGGCTGTTTACCGTGGAATGGGCAGGGAGGCCTTCTGGTTCTGCCAAGAATAAATCATGGATGGTGATAATAAGATTAATATTCATATTGAAGGGTGCATTCCAAAGAGCAGCAGCATTTGGGTTTGCATCACCACCAAGAGACAACATGTCAAGTTGGCTTTTATGGAACTTTCCTCCTAAGGAAACTATATCAAGAAATACTCTATGGGTGTGGGAAGGACCACACTGGATGAAGTGTAGTAAATAAAGTTATTTTGCTGAAGTATTCCTGACTTGAATAAGCATGTGTTTGGAAGAGACAAACAGATGGGCAAAGTAACAATTGTTTTCAATGCAGGTTCAAATCTGCTTATGGTTTATGCTTCTTGGATTAGCTTTAAATGAGCAAAGACTCTATCTTTATCAACATATTTATTATCCTTTGTCATCATTCTGCACTTCCTCCTCTGTATCTAAAAAGACCTAAGTATAGTTTAAGAGAGAAAAGGACCTTTTCCCTATCTATGTGGAGAGGAAAATCTGCCAAATTCTCCAAAGTGTAGCTTAGAGGAAAGGAATTTTGATGGAGAGGGAATGGGTAAAAAACATTAACATAAAAATAACCTTCTTTGCAGCAACTCCTGTAATAATGAAAAAAGATAATGTACAGATAAAATGCTTTGATAGTGCAGGACCTGGGCTAACACCAAACTGACATTATCATTGTCATCATCAAGAAGAGTTCATCCTGCTGTTGCTATGCAGTACAAAGAAGGTTAAGAATGATAAACATACCCTATGTTTTCAAATCAATGACTTAAACTAAATTCCTTTGTATCTTTTCACTTTTGTTCTCACCTTTTTTCATTCATCAACCTGTCTTCCATATGTGTGTTAGCAGAGACGTGTATCTGTTTTTTCTATTCTGAGTAAGGCTTGATTTCAGTGGAGAAGTTATCCCCTGGATGGATTCAGCATTCATAGACTTAATATTCCCATAATTGATAACAGATTAATTGGAGCTAAAGTGCTTTCTTCCCCATTCTCTCAACACACACATGAAAGGACATTTTAAAAATTATTTTAAATATTGCTTTCATAATTTAAGATCTGAATTATCCTAACTTTATCTGTACTCAGAAAAAGCCACTTCTGTGAACCTCTGGATAAACCAACAGCAACACTTCCATTCTTGTCCCTCTCCCTTGCTTTCTCCTCCTCCTTCTACTTTTTCTGCGATCCAGAGGCCAGTCAAGGAGGAAGGGGAAGATCAAGAGAAGAGAGGCTTTGAGGAAAATTTGGCTTGTATCAGGATATACTAAGACTGTTCCTTAATTTAATTGATGAAGTGGGAGCTGAATTTATTAAGACATTTGGCCTCTACCATATGTGGAATAAAAATCCCTTTCTCCACCCTTTGTATGACTGAACTCTTAAAATTATAATCTTCTACTTCATGTATGCATGCCGTATGTGCTGTTGTAAGGATAGACTCTTTTTTTCCATTTTTCACCCTGTTAGATTGGGTTTATATCCTCTCTGCTCAAACATTCCTTTGAAGCTTCTGCAATCGATATGAAATTGCTTTCTATTAACTGAAACAATATATACATGAAGTGAGTATAATCTGAGTACAACACATTGTTCTAAGCAGGAGCAGTGAAAAAAGCAAAGTATTGTTTATTGCAGCACAATAGAAGTGGTTAGTGCCTGTGGTATCCTTTCAGCTGGTATTTACTCAAAAAGTGTTAAGAACACTTTAGCCAAAACCAAATTTGAAAGGCCAAACAGGAGAGTAAGAGTGAATAAAAGACATGAGGGAGGGAGGGAAGAGGCTGACAAAAGCTAGGGAAGTGAAATGGATAGACTTGTGAAAAGGGGAGGGAGGCTAAAGAAGATGGCTGGCAAGGAAATGGAAGGTGAATGGGAAGAAAGAAGAGAGTTTGTATGTGTATGTTTGGAATAATGTTTGATGCCATGTTTATTTCTGCTACTACTCTCTTTACATACTGTCAGAGACTGAAATATTACAGTTTATGACTTAAACTTTTTCATGAAGGACTTTTAAACTGTGTTGCAAAAGCTGCAGAGAAAACCACCGCACCCTGAATGGGGCCCTGACTGAGGCCTTACACTGCTCACTGATGAAGATAAGATAGAATAACAACTCTGGTCTGGGGACATTTACAAAGCCTAAGCTTAACACCTCCAAGGTGGAGACCACAGCCCCAGGGCTCTCAGCTGCCAGGCTGGAACAGACCCTCCACCAAAGGAGGGGGGATGAGAGGCTTTGGGTGTGTGCTGCAAAAGCCTCTGGTGAGAGGCGCAGTGACCTCCCATCCTCCGCCGTGCTGAGGAGCTCAGCTGAGGGGCCCTTCACCCGGAGTAAAAGCTTATCCACAGCAGAGAGGGTGCCTTGGCCCATCAAAGGGCCGCGCTCAAAGGAGTCCCCAGACCCTGCACCAGAGCACCAGAGATGATGCAACAGACCCTCAGTGTTGCAAGGGACAGTGTCAAGCTGGCCCCTGGAAGGGAAACACGTGGGTGTTCCCACCTGCCCAAAGGGTGGGAACGGAATTAATCCACGGAATTTTTTACTCCTCGGTGTGTGGCGGCGTGTGGCCGTGTGGTGTGGTATGGCATGACAGTGGGGGACCGTCACCACCAAGAAGACCAGATGGAGGGGAGCAACGAGACGTCACTGGGACCCTCGGATGGGTGATATGCTTACCTAACCCCTGTCACCTCTCCCTTTCCCCCCACACCCCCACGCACACTGCTTACTCTATGTCTTTCTTTCTTTTCTCTTTCCTTCTCTTTGCCTCTTTTGCGATTAAGTAAAATGCATCCCTTTTTTTTGGCACCAACATCTAACCTCGTTTGGTTTTAATCTCGTTTTTGGGAATATTTTGAACCTTCTCAAAGTTCCATCTGGTTTATGCACAGAGGCTTAGTTTTCTTTGCTCTTCTGGGTTTAAATCAGATCGCAACACATACACATAGATGGGCTTATACTACACAGAATTGAAAATGATGCAGTGAATGCCTAAAAATACCAGTTAATATAAGTTTTGCTATAAATTTACAGAATGCTAAATTCTTACATAGAGAAAATGAGGTGACACAGAGCCTGTGAGAATTAATTGGAAGGAATTAATGTGGAGTCTGTATTTTCTGAGAGATTTTTCTTTCAATATGCCAAATCATTCTCATGATGTACAGTTCTCCTCCATCGCTTCACTCACCCAGCCCTAGCATTTTCCTACTGTTTCACTGCCTTCTCACGGGCTGCCGTTTCCTGTTTCCTTCTGACAGCTAGACCCAGTGGTGGGATCCCATGAACCCCCTTAGAATGCTGGAATGAGAGAATCCACATTGTCTGCTTTCATACTTATGGAAGCTTGCACTTTTTGTGAAGATTTAAACAGCCCTTTGTACATGCTAGTCATTAATTCAATCCATCAGAAAATAAACATGCATGTGAACTCTATCCTATTACATTCTGTGGGGAATTTAATCTGGAATATGTTGGTAAAATCTATTTGTATCTTTGAAATGACAGTGAAAATCCTCTCTCCTGCGTAATTGGTAGTACCAGTTAGCAATTATTTAAGGAAATAGGTACTTATAACAGCTAACTAATTTTGTGACGTTTGTAAGGTCTGTCCTCGTTATGTCCTTTTTGAAGATAGTAAGCAGGGCTTATACCAGCCCACAAATACTGGAAATTAATTTCGTGGAAGATCTCCCATAGATGCATTGAATTTTTTTGAACAACATGTTTAGAAATTGTCAGCATTCTAGGACTTAAATTGTATTCTGGTCATCGATAAAGCTTTCAGTTATTATTGTACACAGGATATATACTTATAAATAATGGCTGTAGCTATATGTAAGCCTTTGAAAATACAAACCCATCCGTGTGAACTGGGGCTTTGTGCAGAACTGTCTCCATAACACGCTGTGCCACCTATTTTTATCCTCACCTCCATAAGCAATGTTCAGCCAAGGTCTAACAAGGTGGTTTTTGTTAGGTGGTGTGTCTTGCTATTTGTATTGGGGGTTGTGGGTAGTTTTTAACTGTCCTGCAAAGTAATGATCCCCTGGTGATGGGTCATGGGAACGTTGTTTGTGCAGGGCTGGAAGAAACCACCAGTTGATTCGTGAAACGCTCACGAAAGTTCTTGATCAGTTGCTAAGACTGCAGAGAGAAAAAAACTTGGTTTGGCCCTCCCGGAAAGCTTGACTTATTTTTATTTTAGTTAGTTTTTGTGGCCATGTAAACCCTCAGGCAAAACTATGAAAGAAAAGGAGAGATTATCTGAAATTTACCCCTTGAAAAGCAATTTAGTTGAAATAATTGTTAATTCAGTACCAGAACAGAGGTTTAGAGAGGGAAGCAATTGGCCTCCATGTGTACATGTAAAATTTGGGGGTTTGGGGATGTAATTTTCTTTCTTAATGGATCCACATTCAGTAAAATACCAGTTTAATGAAAGGAGAATTGTAAATATTTATATCTTTAGAGCTTCTCAAAGTTTTTTTTAGGTTGAGTCTGTGGGTCACAAATAATTGTGATGACTAGGAACAGATTAGATTTCTTTTTTTGCCTTGCCAGCGTTGCTTCTTGGGTTTACCTAAATATTCCCAGGCTGAATCATACCCTGCTCACAACTGAACAAAAACTGCTTGTAAACCAAATATATCAAGTACATCAGATTTTAACCCTCTTTCTGTATCTATGCTTAATACTCAAGGAAAAGAAAGGTATTGTTTCTGAAACAGGATTTCATTTCTTTGTAAAGGTTGGTATTTGAAGCTGCTCTGGATCTGTAGAATTTGGAAATCAGTTAGTGGCCAGAGTGAAGTTAAATGGAGAAATAAATTTGAAGTTATGATTAGGCATGCAGACTGAGTTTCTTCAGAGTGACTTATGCAACACAAATATACAGCCTCTATAAAATGGAATGGGAGCTGCACAGTTGCAACTCCAGCACAGTTTTGAAGGTTTATGGCACTATTTTAAATCAATTTTGCAATCCTTCTGTTTCTTTTTGCTACAGTTGATCACAGGCTTATTTTCCTTTGCAAGTTGTGATTGGCTTCAGCCCTTCCAGAGCCTTCTAAATTCTACATCAACTTTAAGATGTAAAAATACATAATTTTTGAAATGCTGTGACTTTAAGAATAGTAAAGGATAGAGGGTGGGAATGAAAACAAGGTAATGACCTAGATTAACCATGCTTTTGATAGGTGAAGTTTATTTTAGGAGTTGGGGCCTCTCTGGAATGGAGACTAGAGAAATTCACTGGGGTTTTTTTTCAAAAGGCCCTATTTTCTGCAACTTCATTCTGTTCTGCTTTCTTCCTGTTATCATCTCCTTGGTCTGAAGAAAGACTACCTGACTTATTTATGTAAACCTGATGACAGAATTTGGACAAACAGGATGGTAAGGAAATCACTATGTTCTCAATTTTAGGAGCAAGGCAAATATATTCCATATTTCAAGCAACATTTGGCTTTAATAATCATTCTATAAAGGGAAGAGATGTTGCCCAGACAGAAAGAAGCATTCATGGGGAGAGAATCAGAAAAGTGGAGAAGGTATATTTAATCCTTTGAGACTTATTTTTGCAAAAGTTAGCTTAAATGGAAAACAGGAACTACATATTGCTGTATAATTTCTTAATAGTTGTAGCTTAGCCAAATCCCTAAGGTTAAAATGTTTGAAGAAAATAAGCAACAAAAGAAATAAAATTAAAACAAAGTAGTCTCAAGTGCTCTGTAAAATAATCTTGAAGACTATCCAGAAAGTACATCTGTTGCTGGATGATGGAAAAGTACATGATAAACAACCAAAGAGCAGTGCCACTGGCATGGAAGGATACATTTTCAGATAGTAAAGATAAACTTGTGAAACAGTAATGCCTTCCTGTCTAGGTTTGAAAAGACAGATGTCTGTTAAGGGAAGGCAGGAGCCTCCCTTGGAATGGAAGATGCAACCCCCTTCCCTCCGAATTATTATAAGTTTGAAATCAAGGGCTTTCAGGCAAAGATATGGGGAATAGGAATAACAGTAACCTGGCACCCTGCCGGGCAGGGTGGTGGTAGCAGTCCGATCAGGTGAGAGCTGCAGTTCTCTTTGAAGTGGTTCTGTTGAAGCGGTGATCTTGTAGAAAAGGTCTGGTCCTCCTCAGAAAGTCCAGTGGTGGTTGTGTAGCTCCTGTCCTCTGGGGATCCAGTGGGAAAGGCTCTGTCTCTTGTTGCAAAACTCTCAAACTTTTATCCAGGTGGGAATGCCCGACGCCTCCCCCTGGGTGGAGCATCTCACAAAGGGATGGTGAGTCATGAGGCGAGGCACTGATGGGCCCATTAACAGGAGATGGTCCAGGAGCGAGTTATCTGTGAGTCATGAGGCCAGGCATTGCTGGGGCCATTAACAGGAGATAGTCCGGAGGGAGGAGGCAGGTAATACTGCTACACCTGGTTTCAACAGTTCATGAAGATTGTAATAGGAATACATTGTAACCCAGGACAGTTCCGCTCATGACTGTAGAATTTAGTGCTTTACAGGATAAAACCAAGAAAAAATAAAATCCCTTTCAAGGTGGAGAAAACCAATGAACAGGCACAATTTACTTAAGATTATGTATGAGAGCCCTAACACAGCTGGAAATTGAACCAAAGTCCCCTATGCCCAGACTGGTGCCTCATTTGGTAGGTCATATCTCTCCCCAGCAAACTGGGGCAAAACTCTGTTAAATTTTTGTAAGTGCATTTACTTATCTCCCTTTTCTTGAAAATTAGAGAGCTCCTGGAGAGAGAACACAGAAGTGTTTTTCTTTCTGCCATCATGTGCAAAGTTATTAGGGTTATAGTTGTACTCAGCTGGTATTATCATTTAGTATTTCCTAGATATTTACATAGAGTGCAATACCTGTTTCAGGTATTTTTTCATAGTGGCAGCAAGATCAGCCCAACGTGTGAGTGTAGGATGTTTAAACCTGGGAATTCAGCTGGTGGAAGGGGATCATGGGAAGCAAAGACCTAGAGCGGCTAACAAGTGTTTGTCCCTGTCCCAGCCCATTGCCTCAGAGGATGGTGAGGAGGTGGATGGACACATGGAGGTGGTGTTACAGCACTGGAATGTGCTGCATCCCTCAGTGTGATTCCAGTCTACCCAAGTGACCAAACCCCTACAGAGGCTCAGATAAAATAAGCCCACATCAGCTCGTACTCCTTCAGACTTTCCTTTTTCAACCACTCATGCGAACTCTTGAGTCTTTTGACTCTTCAGGCAGGATTAGGGGAGTGGGACATGGATGAAGGATGAATCACCCTCTTCAAATTTAAGATTATGTATACCAGTCAGGTGAGGTGTTAGTGTAAGTATCTGAAAAGCAGGCACCCAGATAAAGAGTGTACGAACATCTAATTTAAACTTTTGTATGTTTTAGTAACTTATGCTTATGTATTTTGTTTCTTTCAAAGAACAAGGGGGAGATATTTTTTAGCTGGAAATATGGGCTCTCCACATACAGAAGTTGCTGCAGAACGACCTGCAGTCCCAGGGAACCTGCACTGTGAGCATCCCAGTACCTCGATCAGCCCAAGTAAGTTCATGATCAGGGTGTGCTGGGGTTAGTACCACTGAAACAAATAAATTTTAGGCAGGTTTACTCTGATTTAGTACTGTTATAGACCTGCATGTGAGCTATAAGCATCTGTTAGGCACCAGCCTTATTTTCACCATACTAAGTTGGTGTTTGCTTTTGAACAGGGGGTAGGAGTGAGCTGCATTTCAGTAGCATGTAACTGTTTAATATTCAGACAGGCATAGTTAACTGGCAAGGCCAGAATGTTGCATATCAAAGTTTAATCCTCTGCTGTACAATAAAATTTCTAGACAGCTTGCCAAAAATCGCAGAGGAATAGAGCCATAAAGCTCCTCTAGGCAACAGTTTAGATTTGGAGTGACAATGCCAGGAGTCTGGTAAGTGTTAAGGTTTCCTGTGAGATGCATGGATTCAGCAACCATTGTCTTCAGTTCCCTACTTCAGCCAGGCTTTTATACTTGTCTGTGGAGAGAAGATACAAGTAGTCTATTCCTGACTCATAGTTTGGATTCAACTTATAGCCTGCCCAACAGGTAGAGAAGGAAGGATCCAGATTTAAGCACCTTCTTCCCTGGATCTATTTTTATCCCCTGTGAGAGGATGATGGTGCCTGCCAGCAGTAATTATTTGATCTCCCACTTTGAAGCTGTTCCTTTGCATGCACTCACTAAAACAGGATGAGATGCTGGTCTCCTGGGAGAATGCTTTCAGCAGTGGTCAGGCAGAGACTCCTTTTTACTTTTGCCTCAGATATTTCTGTGCTTTAGACAGAGCTGAACAGGAAAGATTAGGAACAAATGTGGAAGTTGTTGGAGTATGTGCACTGAGCATCAGAAGCAAGGTACCTCCTTGAGCACATTACAAAGGAAATTTGAACACATCAGCCCTGTTGATGGAGGATTAGCTCTGCAGGGACTTTATGTGCCTATGGAGAGGGAAACATCCGAACCAGAATATAAAGTTTTGGGTACATAAAGATTCAGACCTCAAATTGAGAGTCTTTAGTTGATGGTTTTTTCCCCTCCACAGGTGAAATTGTTGGATAAATATATCTCCAAAAGCTGGATTATTTTACTTTTAGAAGTCACAAATATTGTAACTATCTTCTGCCTGCGATCCTACTTGTCTGTTCTTTTAGTACTACGTTTAATGTTTTGCACACTGGGTAGTAAATCTTTCTGATTCAAAGGAGGGAAGTTATGCAGCTGGGAATTTATGCAGCTTGTGACTGCAGAGACCTATGTTTCCAAAATTCCTTGTCAAGTATTTACCTTTTGCCAGTAATGATGTGCTAATATTCAATGGTAGTGTATCCTCATATATTAACTGATTCACTGCTGCAAAACACGTGCTACAGAAAAAGAAAAGGAAACTGCCTGTTGGGATTGGAGGCAGGCAGTGATCAGGTTGTACTGCTATGAGTGAAGAAAGCTGTGTGACCTGGTTCACTGACAACCTGATCATCCAGAATTTTTAGTATGTTGGTAGGAATTAGTGGGTATTTCTCTGTATTTAAAATGAGAAGAATAATACCTCCATGTTCAGTGAAGTTACTCATTCAGGAGATTATTGAGTAAATTGAGATAGCAAGGAAAATGGTCATAATCAAATTCTCCTGCTTCATTAGACACTTGAGATCAATAAAACAGGTAAATGAAAATAAGTTAAGAGGAAATCCAATGCTGAATTGCAAATACATTATCTTGGAATTCATTTTTTTTGTTGTTTTTAAGATGTCTGTGCATACCTTATTTCCTGTTATTCAGCTGGGTTTTTTGTTTTATGAAAGAAGATCAATCCCTTCTTCAAGGGGACTGGGGAAAGGGCAAGGACCCTGTCATCTTGTACAGTCAAGGCTGTGACCCAGAAAACTGGATGTGCAGACTTACAGCTTCACTTTGTGGTATAAAAAGGGACTTGTAAATTATTTGGTAGAGGAGATGATGCTATTCAAATAACTGTTTGGCACTTGGAGACAAAAAAAAAAAAGAAGATATAAAGAGTATTTAGCAGAAAGAGCAGGCAGTGAAGTAGATGTGATGGTCTTGACGTTACGACCCTGTTTTCTGATGATCTGGGTTGAATGGGTGATCTGTTAAATACATTTAAACCCGAAAAAGAGAAAAGTTGGTGTGTCTTCTAATTTTATTGTGGTCTTTAGGTATCATGATAGGCTCTCTGTTTTGTTAGCATGAAGACCACTTAATTTTGTTAGGAGATTGCTGTTACTGAGACATAAGTGCTGATGGATAATAGCAAAGCAAAAAGAAACTATATTTGGAAAGTCTTTTCATGGTTTCTAGAGCTCTTGCACTTCCCCCCTGTTGTCCTGTGTCTCTCTGGAGCTGTCAATAACTGAAGGGAAAAGCTGAAGAGCTGCTTATGAGCTACTTCAAAAAGAGCAGCAGTAGAAATCAACAAGGTGAAACTTCCACCAGATAAATGAACTGTTGATAGGTTAAATAATAATGAGATTTTTTTTCCTTTGATATTTCCAAATACTGTCAGACACCCTGCCCCTTCCAAAAAAAGCCCAAAAAATCAGCATTACGTTATTGTACTCTGACATCACTTGCATTCATGTGTTCTGTAATTAGCTTACAAGAAGTTTTATACATAAACATGGAAATTGCCGTGATTTATTCTGAACTGACACTACTCCCTGGTCTTACAGAGCTGCTGCAGCTGTTCCAGAATAAGAGTTTTGGGAAGGGTGAAAAAGGACTGTTTGCAACTATTTCTGATCTCTCTGGACAGCAAAAGTGGGAGAATAAAAAGGAAACTAAAAAGGCAACCAGGATGGAATTCTTGGATTTGTGCTTTAGTGGCAGTGTGGACTTTTCACTCTGTGTACAAGTACAGAAGATGTGTCAGTGTCAAAAGGAAAGAAATTCCAGTAGACAGATCAGTGCAGCTATGTTTTCAATAAACTAACAGTTAAAATTGTTGTATTCTATGTTGCATTGCATAGGAAATAGGCTTTTAGACAAGGGAAATCCTTACTTAGAACTAGAGCCATTAAGAAGCAGGTTTTGGAGAAATAATTGCTTGTAAGGAGAGATCCATGAGGTTGGGATTTGCAATAAATACTTAAGAAAAAGCAGAAATAGTTTATAACAAAATATTGGAGTTTGGTTTGTCTGTGATGTCACCAACGTGCTGAAGTTGAGGGGTCCTTGACAGTGAGTATCTACCCCTTGAAAAAAAACAAATCTGAATTTGAATTCAAGACATTAGTAAAACCAGTAAAATTGAGACAAATGAGAAGCTTTTATTCGTCTGAGACAGCATCAGTTAGGAATCTTAAAAGAAGGTAATAATAATTTAAGCCATCTTTTAAAAGTATAAAACAAATCACTCTTTTAGTAGAAAAGCAAGTTTGTGGAGCTGATAAAAAGTAAGAAAAAAGGGGAAAAGCAGTAAGAGAAACATCTCAAAAGGAGAATAAAAATGGAAAGAAAGGGTCAATAGAAGCATGGTGTGCAGTGTTATGGGCTTGTCAGCAGCAGAGTTAACATGACAGATACAGCCATGGTCATGCGACGCAGGACAGTGCCTGCTTCTAGAGGAGGAAGCCTTTAATGCCAACAGTAAACTGGCCTGGCAAGTATGGAAATTTCTATAAAAACAAGTACTCTTTTAAGAGAAAGTTGGGTTTCTTGGGGGGTTTGTTGGGTTTTTGTTGTTGTTGTTCTGTTGTTGTTGTTTTATTGTTGTTGGCTTTGATTTTTTAATTCTTAACCCTTTTATGTGTCTAGAACTGGAAATACAAAATATCATTAAAAAGGTATAATTAAAAATGCTTCTGGATAATAAAAGTGAGAGTGGGGGTAAATTTTTCAACTGCTTGAACAGTTTCTTTTCAAGTAAAAATGTTTATCAAAACAACTGACCCTTTTTGTCTAGAACTGACTCGTTACCATTGCTTTAAATACCTTTCTTTCTGCAATGATTTTCTTCAAATCCTGAGTTCTGTTTCAATCCTAAATGAACAGCAGGATAACATGATATGCTTGTTCTCTGCTTGTACTCATCATTCTTTTGCGTATCTTAGCCCCAGTGCACGAGAGAGAGATCTTATTTACAGAAAGTACATAGATATTTGATTTTGCAGTCAATGTTGTATGTCAATATTAAGACAAGACACTTAAATTCAGTTCTGAGCTATTCAGATTGTAATTCTAATGCCCTAATTCTAAGTTCTATGCAAATATTAAAGTAATTTTCTTGACATTTATTTATGAACAAATTATTGATGTTTATATAATCTGTAACTGGAGAAATGCAGATTAGTTAATCAGGAACTTTGGTCAGTTTTGGTTTCAATTATTCAATCATAATATTTTTATTTGGTAGAGGTTTAGTTTCAACATGCATGTGAAGATATAGCTTGAGAAGCACATCCACATGGCAGTCTTACATCTACACTCTAGTCCCACTATTGTTTGTTTGTTTGACCAACATTAGTAATATTACAAGCATATTATGCTTAAAAGCTGTATTTGTAATAATTGAAATATATGATGTATAGCTGTATCTTTGGAGCTCTAATTACAGAACAAGCAGAAATGAAAATAATGTATTTTTATTGTCAGTCAGATGTAGATTCTCCTGAGGAAATTAATCAAAATCCTATTTTAAATTCCCTAATCACCCACAAGACATTTTTCAGTTCTTCTCAATCCTCAGATTTCTGCCTTTGTTTGCTCTGGGGAGTGGTGAAGGAGATAAGTCAGAGGAAGGTAAGAAGGGACACTGTCTTCTTAACTGAAGACAGTTCAGTAATATTACCTGAGTGGAATGTAATATTCTGTGAATATAACCTGCAGACGTGAAAACTGCTTAAGGAGTAGTAAGTTCTTGGTGTCATCATGAATGTCAGGTAAAGCATTTCTAGAGAGAGACACGTTTGGTGTTTGACCTTGATGCAAAAATATATGAAAGGATTTTATCTGCCTTTTGTTGCTTATATCTTTATGTAACCTTGTAAATCTGTGGCTCCGGATGTGCTGCATTTGCTTTTTTGTCATGACATGAGATGAAAAGTGATTTCAGATTAACTGGTCAATACTAGTGCATTAATGCATGAAAAATAACCACATACTTCCTGGATTCTAAAGACTGCAGATCAAGGCTCCGTGTTGTGGGATAATCAGACCTGCAACTCTTCTTTAAGCTGCAGTAGTTAAAAACTGCCAATTCAAAATATTCTTGCCTTAGGGACCGGCTCTTGTGGCAAAAACAAAACAAAACCCCCAAATCCCAACAACCAAAAAACCCCACAAAACCCAAACAAGATAATCAGAGCTAACTAAACATTAAAAAAATATTTACATCGGGTTTACAGTCTGAATAAGAGCTCAAAGCCATCATAGTGCAGTCTTTCAAGCAAACCTTAAATTTTTGGGCTTGCTTTGGTCTGGGATTTTTTAGATTTTTTTAGAGAGTGGATCTTTTTTAGTTGTGTATCTCCCTGAAAGAAGTACCACCTGATCAACAGCTCTATTATACAGAATTTCTGTGTCTGTAGGTTTTAAAGCAGTGGACATGAGACAGACAGAAATGCAAAGTCTAGTCATTTTGGAGCAGCAGTAACAAATACAGAGGGTGGGAGGGAAGCAGGTGGTTGCTACAGCAGTTTCTTGCCTCTAAAGGTTTTGTATGTGTCACCTCACCTCTGCTTGCACAGCAGCTTCAGAGTTGCTGATTTAGGGCTACAAGGCATGTGACTTTCCAAACGGGGACAGGATGAAGGGGTCAGCCTGGTGTGTTGAGGTGCTCAGTGAATCCCTCTGTACCTGCCGCCCATGGCTAATCCCATCTCCTGGGCCACTTTTCTTGCATAGATCTGGCCTTCACAAGGTGTCTTCAGGAGCTCCCACAGCTCACCAGTCTCACCATCCCAACCCCTGCAGTGAAACTGCAGCAGTCCTGCTCTGAAAGCAATGTAGAAAACTGCATCTAAACAGCAGCATTCAGACAACTAAGTGACTGCTCATTTAAGTACCCTCTGTCATCCTGGGGACTGATTCTTTTCACAGACCAGCTCCATTCAAGACAATAGCATGGATTACATGATTGTAAATTCAGTGTAAATGGGATCAGAAGCAGATCCATTAACTCTAATTAGGGAATGTGGTGTGATCTTATTTCAGTGCACTGTATACAGCCTCTGTGGCTGTTATTTCAAGTGACAGACGTTTGTTTTCCAGCACTTAATTTGCACATAGAATTAATGGTAATGCATCCAAGAACTGATATTGCTAATATGCAGCATTAGCATAGCTCACTATGTCCCAAGCTTCTGCCGAGAAAAGGATTCCAAAAAGAGAGAAAAAGGGCTCAGACTCACTGGAATAATGACATTTTCTGTCTTCTGTAGTGAAGCATTTCAACCCAATGAGTGTTGAAAATAGAGACTATTATTTACTTTTCATGGTAGTGCAAACCATTTTCAATGGATTGCACATTTCTGTCAGGGCATAACATTTGCTCCTCCTAGAAGCAGGAAAATTCTGCAGACAGATTTTTGCCTGTCTTTAAACCCCTGACCAGCTGACTAACCCCCAAGGTTTAATAGCTGATAGGAGTCTGTAGGCAAAAGTAAAAGAAATGAGTTCATCAAAGAACTATATCATGCTTCCAACATGTGGCAACATGAGTGCCTCTTCACCATCTGTTATTTGTGTGAGGATTTTATTATGTAAATGACGGTACACACTGCGCTCTAAACAAAGGAAAATTATTCTCCTTGCAGTATGTTGTGACTGCCAGGCTTCTGTGTCAGCCCTGAAACAAATAATGAAAGCAGCAGAGCCATTGCAGGCAGAATATCTTGGGTTCTTCTACTTCTCCTCTCAAAAGGGAGCAAATATCTTGATGAATAATTTGGTTTTTGCGTGTATTGTGACTCATAAAGGCAGGTAGTCAATGAAACAGTGAACAGTAGGCAGATGAAACTAAACTGAGGTGAGGTTTGAAGAATTAAAATAGATTGAAGAGACAATCCTGCAAAACTGTGGAGAGTTCTAAACTCTCTGGTCTTGCTGAGAGCCAAAAAGAAGAAACCAGCCTCCTAAATCATCTGCAACAGACAAAAGGTGGTGTGGGATAGGGTTGGAAGTAAAATCCTGCCCTACATCCTGGTTTAAAATTTTCCATTAAATTACCAATTTAAATTGAAATGTAATTATCTTAACTGGCATATTTTTGGCAGCTGTAATGAGAAGGAAAAAAAAAAAAAATCCCTATGCTACACTGGATCAAGTAAAAGCCCATAGGAGTTCTAGCACTGGCCCTTAATCAAAGTCTGCAAAGACACAAAAGCTTTGAGCTAATCTATGCCAAGCCATGTTGGACAGTATGGCACTGCCTAGAGCATCCTTCTGGTGGCATTTAAAGCACCTGGTGCCCTAGGAAAAGAAATCATATCCAAAGCTGTAAATTCTCTGTTCTCCTTATACCCAACTACCCACCAACAGGGGTTGCTGTGATAGATTGCATGGGAAAGAAAACGCACCATTATTTTTATTACATTAATTTATATAATGTGTGGCACGCAAGTAGTTATCTGTGCTCACACACTTCCTTACTGGGTGTCTCATGTGGTTTAATATAATTAAAACATTGCTGTATTTATTGGTTTAACTCAAATCTTAATTTGATAACTGAAAAAGATAGGCATTAGGGATTAATTTTTATTCCAGATTAATTTAGAAGTAACTGAAAACAGTGTCAGAATTGACCAAATTGATGATTTTAGGGTGTTTGGTTACTTCTATTGCATTGTTTTTTGTGTGATTTCTTACACTTGTATTTGTCAGCTTTTCCTGACTTAATTATGATTAAGTGTTGAACTTTACAGATGGCCAACTGCTGGTACTGCGGTATTGATCAGTTGGTTTTATTAATGTGTTAAATTTTGTGGTTGCAGTAGGATCATATTTTTTGATAGCACAGGTAATAGCTGGAGAACTCTGCCATGAAAGTCCCAAGCCGCCCAGCCTTAGCATGTATTAAATTTTTTTCAATTTATCTTTTTTAAAATTTATTTATTCATTAACATCCAACCTCATTAAAGATATGTCTGGAATGTTTTCATGCTAAAAGACAAACCTGTGTTACTTTTTAACAGCAGCAAAATAACAGAATGTGTGCAGAAAGAATACAGCCACCACTGACACCTGGAAGCACAACTGTCTTTTTTTTTTCCTGAGGTCCTCAAAGTCAAAGTCCATACTTTCTGTGAGAACCTGTTGTCATGGGGCTTTTTTCAGAATTACAAATCAATGGCAACTGTAATCTAATTCCTCAAGTCAAATAATTTGCTTCAAGCTTGCAAATGTGAAATAAACTTGCTTTCATCATTGCAGTTGTCAGAATGAGTTCAAAATAAATTAGGATATTGATGAATATTTCTGTGTCCTAATCTTTTCCTCTCATAATGCATGTCTAAAATTCAGACATAATTTGAAGATAAATTTTTACATAGATGGTATTCAAAACAGCCTAAAAGATCTTTGTGATATGGAAGAGTACTGAAAGTTAGGAAGAAATATGAAATATATATAGGTTCTTTCATCACACTTTTTAAATCACTACTTACTTCCTACACATTTCTGAGGCTGTTCTCCTCTTAGTCTATGAACAGTAATATTTTCATAAGTATCATGGATAAAATTTTTAATTTTGTGTCCAATTTTCTGCCATTTGAAGTTATACTTTCCACAGCGTCCTGTGCAGGCTCCTTCCTTAGAACATAAAACTGAATTAAACTGTAACTGCAGAGTTTCTGTCTTTTATCCAACAAATGTTGTTTTATACATCACATACACATATATAGAATTGGTAATGATTTTCGATTCTGAAACTTAGAAGTGATCTTTCGAACAGGAATGCCAATATTATTTTTCTCGAGATAGAACATGTTGCATATAACTATAATTATTCATTCCTATAGAAATGTTTTTTCTTCACCAGTTTGTATATATATATATAAACTAATGGAGAGCAGTTACATAATAAACACTCTGTAGGGCTGAAGTCTTCGTAACCTTAGAAGCCTGGAAGTGACATTATTAATATCCCCTACCCAGTCATCTGTTTTCTGTTTCTCAGAGCTCTTTGGCACAGGCGAAGGAGCCCAACTTGTGCACAGCTCACTGATTTGAACAGGAGCTGAAAACTTGGGAGAAAAATCACCCCACTCTGCCCACGGTCACAGCAATAGGACTTCAGTTAAAGGCAGGCTGTGCCCTGCAGCTGCCCCTGAAGGTCAGCAGAGAGAGGGCACAGCCACCACTCCATGAGAGTGAAGGCTTTGCCACAGCCCCCCGGCACCGCTGGGATGGCGCGGGTGGGATGCCAGTAGATGTCTCTGCAGGGTGCTAAGCTCAACCCCAGCTGTCAGAAATGCCTTCCAAGCCCCTTGGTCAAACAACAGGGGGTCTTAGGAGGTGTTAAAAGTATTGGCCAGCTTTCTGGCCTAGGGCTGTGGAAAAGCATCTCAGAAGAAAATATTCCGGTCCTAGTTTTTGTACTCCATGGAAAGGAGAAAATGAAGTTGTGGCTCAGATTTAGTAGTTGGTTATGCTATTTGCACATGCAAAACTCCAGAGAAAAAGCCACGAGCAAAATGAAAACAGAGAGCTGTAAAGGCAAGACCTTTCCATTCAAATTTTTCCTCCAGAATGCCAAATGAAGGTACAACAACAACAATTACACAACTTGAATAATTTTTCTGTCTTTAGTTCCTGTAAATTCAAGCTGACACTCACACCTCACCTAAATTCTGACACGTCTCCTCTTGATTTCCATGTGCTAGGTTTTGCACAACAAATTTAATTCCTGATTGCTGCTTGATGGTGTTATCTGTTGGTGTTTCTTTTAATTTCTGATACCTGTTCATTTTTGTGTTGCTGCCCAGACTCCCCCTTTCCCATGTCACCAATAATTTCAATCCTTGTTTTAACACTGTCTAATTTATTATTTCTTTCACAGTGCTTTCTTTTCTTTCTTTCTGCTTTATTAGTGTACAGTCTCCAAGGTACCTAGCAAGTCTTGGGATAGATTGAATAGATAGAATGTGGTGGACTGGATGTCTGAGAGTTAATATTCTTTGTAACTGCCAATAGCTTTGAGCATGTCAGTTTGTCATTCAACATTTTTCTTTTTTCTCGCCTCATTTCTAGTAATGCAGATAGAGCAATCCCCCTTCGGAGCAAAATGCCATGATGTTCACAAGAGCTATATCGATAGAAAACTGTGTTGGTAGCAGCAAAAGAGGAAAGCTTTCATCATCAGAACAACGCGGACCTAAAGGTGTTGTAAACTAAAGGTCAATTATTCCCTGAGGTGCATGGCGGGGCCACTTCCACTATAATCAGTCTTGAGAATGTGAAGACGGAAGAGGACCTTGACTGCCTGTATCTGGACTTTGTCAGGCCATTTGTTTGTGACCAGAGTTGTGTCATTACTGTGGTTTTCAATAAAGGGATGTTCACTGAGGCATCACATTTATATCTTTGAAGTATGTTCCACATTTTCAAAGGAACAAATTTGTCATCACAGAATTGAAATGTCTGGCTGCTTCAGTATGCTGTTGAGATTCCACATCACTGACGTGCAAGGGCATTGATTTTTCTGGATTTAAGGGGAATGGACTCCCACCCGGATTGCTTGCATCCAGCCCTGGAGGGCCCAGCACAGGAAGGACATGGACCTGTTGGACTAAGGCCTCTAGGATGATCAGAGGGATGGAGCAGCTCTGCTATGAGGAACAGCTGAGAGATTTCAGAGTCTTCAGCTTGGAAAAGCTGAAAAGAAGTCTTCAGGGTGACCTAAATGCAGCCTTCCAGTACCTGAAAGGGCCTGCAAGAAAGATAAGAAGAGACAATTTACAAGGGCCTGGAGTGACAGGACAAGGGAAAATGGCTTCACATGTCCAGAGAAGCTGTGGATGCCCCATCCCTGGAAGTCTTCCTGGACAGGCTGGTTGGGGCTCTGAGCAACCTGGTCTAGTGGAAGGTGGCCCTGTCCCCAGCGGGGGGTTTTGAACTAGTTGATCTTTGAGTCCCTTCCAACCTAAATCATTCTGTGATTCTATGATTTTCAACAAGTGAAGGCATGTTAAAAAGGAGATTATTTGGCCAAACCTTGTTCCTTTTTCCAAAGAAATTTTGTGGAAAATCTTGTCTGAGTCCTGTACTAAGCCAACCCTTTGCAGGTGTTTTAAGTCTTTTGGTGTTTCTGCAAAATATGGCCTTTAGCAATGACCTTTGGACCTTCCATTGAGTGTGTTCACAAAATCTGAAGAGGGATCCTCTTCTAGCTGACTCACATTTGACTCACAAGCCTGAGAGCTGAAGTGGTTCCTGCAGGACCGTGCAGCCAACCAAGATAATTCCCTTGGTCACTGAATCTCTGGCATCACTTGCTAAATACGCTACAGAAAGCAATGGTTGAAGCTGCGTAGTTACTCTGCAACATCAATTCTTCTTCTGGGATCTATGGAAAATGGGTGAGTGAGCCCAGTCTGGCTCTTTGCTGACAGGCCAATTGGAACAATTGGTGTCTTTTTTTGTTGCATTTCTCAGCAAAAAAAAAAGCAAGGCTGGAGCTGAAAGGAGGAAAAATTTCTTCATGGAGTGTTTTATGTCTAGAATCAAGACTTTTTGAAGGATTTAAGTCCCAAATACAAATGAAATACCCAACCATCTATTATAGCTATTGGTAGATGGAGGGAGAGAAAAAGGAGAGAAGAGGGAATGGGAAACACTTCCAGGGAAGGTGATGTTGCTTGGAAAAAATGTCTCTTACAGTTTGGCATCTAGCTGTTAACATGCTCTTGCCAACCTGAGAGTTCATTTGAGGTTTATAGCAAGTTACAGGAAGAATAAAAAGTTAATCATGTGCAGAGCCTTGGTGTTGTATTCTTGCCATCAATTTCAATAGCAGTAATAACATACAGACTGCAAAATGATTAAAGAATGGCACAAGCCACTTTCTACTTGAGTTTTCAAATGTATTTCCATTAAAAGCTTAGTTTGTGTCTTTTTCATCCAAATTTAAAAAGAAGATAATGATGTGAGGTCTAAGAACACTATATATGGGTTGGGTCTGAGGTCAGAGTGTTCTATCAGTTTTTACCTGTGATAGACATGGAGATTTTCTCCCTCTAGCTAAAAACAAAACACTATTTTATTGAGGTTCAAACACAAAAAGAAATAAAAGGAAAAGTGGGAGAACTTGATGAAGATGGTTGCTCAACAGATGACTTAACTACATGTTGTAGCCTGTATCTTTTTAACAAATCCCAAAAGTTCCTATTAAATATTTTGAGGATTTGAAGCTGAGGAAATCTATTGAAATACTGTCTGTGCCTGGATTAGCACTCCAGACTAAAGATTAATTTAATTTTCTTTTTAAGATTTGTAATTTTTTTTTCTTTCTTTTAAATTTGTAACTATGAAATTTACTGTCATCAGCTGAGATAAAAGCCCTTAATGCATCTAAAATTATCATTGCTACTTACAATGAAGAAATAAGCTTAATAATAAAACATGGACTAGAAAGTCTTTTCAGTGGATTAAACTTTTTCCTTTCTGTTTCTGAAATACTTTTGAGAGGTAATCACTTCCCTGAAAATCTGCGCCTTTTTTTGTTGCATATGGCTGCATACTGGACAGAGGTTTTTTTGTTCTTTGCTCTCACACTACACAGATGGAGTGGCAAATTTTACCCATGGCATAAATGTGCCTTTAGCTACATTAACATCTTTACTAGCATATTAGCATGCATCTGAGTTATCCTGATACATTGTAAGCACACTGGACCTGAGGTATATAACAGCATATAAAGATTTATTATTTTATTTAAAGGACTTAAAATTCAGCAAAAGTGTGCTGTAGGTGAGTGATCCTACTTATTATGGATGACTTTTAACAACTTTAGTCCACAAATTTCTACTGTCCTTTGGAGAAAACAAAACAACTGATTTTAGAAAAAATGTTGTCTTTGCATTCATTTATTTCTTGTCATTCTTTCTTTGTTTGATATATCAGTTTCTTGTACAATTCTTTCTCTCCTTGTTTATCAAAGTTACTAATTTATGGTCTATTGATGCAGAACAGTTCTTTAAGTTTAGAGTTAGTACTTGGCCATCAGTAAGAAAGATGAGAAGCAAAAGTGTGAAGGATTTTCCCAGGGTAGAGCAAGAGTTACAGCCGTGTCTCTAAGTGGAACACTTTGGCAGGTGTAAAAAGTTGTATTGCAGAAAATTAGGACAAGGCTATCACTTTTTTTGGGAGATGATATAGTTAGGTTTATATGTTTAAAATAGTTATTAAGATTGGTTTATATTCAACTACTTTGAATTGTCCAACCCTTTCACTACATACAATAGTGGAACTTTGTGATTTATTTGGGTTTTGTCTTGCCAACTGGCCTGCCTCCTTCCCTTCCCTCTTTCTCCTCTTGCCTCTTTTGCAGTGTTATGCTAGATATGGAAGTAAAAGTTTTCCACTTACCCTGATTAGAAGAATTTTCTCAAAATGCTAGTTCTTTGCCTTTTAACCTTGAGTTATTTGTTCAGTAATGCTTGAATCATGTGGGTTTTTTTTTTTTAAAGAGAACATAAAATCCGTGCAACACTGCTAATGTCTGGTCCAACCTAAGTTTACCAAAATTTTTTGGACACAATTTAATATTATTTGTCTGTATGTACCCTACTTATCTGCATGGAGATTAAACTGACCTTCTACAGTACTGATTTCACTAGAAATATGTTGCCTATAGGTACCAGCATGCTCAGGTTCTAAAAAGAGTTGGTTGATAATTTGAATTTCATCAGGAAAGACAAGGGAGGGAGAACGTTAAAACTTTGTGGAATAACTTCTTTTCTTCAGTGTTGTAGCTTAGAAAACTAAAATTTGAATCTTGATGCTTCTTTCCACTCCCCCAAGAATATTTTATACTTCAGAAAGGGCCTGAAGGCTTAGTAGGAGTTTAGTAAGAATGCAGGAAGGTCACCATCTTTCTTGATGAAGGTTTATCTCATAAAGTTCTGCCCTGTTCTTTAAAATGAGGAGGAAGTTTCTCTCTCTAGGTCTGTGATTTACACATGCATTGATTTTACATTCATCTAAACTACGCTGCTATGCCTGTCAGTTGGTTCCTTGATGCCAGTGTGGTTATATTCCTGTCCTGAAGGGAAGGCGTGTGGATTCCTTGTCCCTCCAGCACTGCAGGTAGGAATATCAGGGGTATGATTTCACTTACTTAAGTTACCAAAAATGCTTGAAGAGGTCAATGCCAGATAGATAGGCTGATTAATTATGTTTCTTTTCTCTCCTGGAAGATTGGTTATACCAACAAGAAATGCTGAAAACTGGTCTTTAAAAGAAGCAATTTTTATGGAGCCAGACAAACATAAAGTACAGATTGTCTGGTTCTCTGAAATCTTGACTGATAGATAAATATGAGGTGAGCTGCAGTGACTGTCTTGAGAAAGCTGAGTTTCAGAAGTGAAACACGCTAGACTATTGCTTCAGTGACAGAGGAATGTCTACATTTTTCTCATCTATTTCTAGGGAGGAAAAAAGCATCTTGTGCATGCTGTCCTCAGTTTGAATTTGTACAACTAAATTTGTAAAACTAAATAAATTTAAAAAGAGTATATCTATGCTAGTATGTTGCCATGACAGTATTGCCCCGATATATACTTGAATATTATAGTAATAATACTGTACAGCGTTGTATATTTATGTATTATACATATTCATTTTTTTCTACACTGACTATGTGAAATAATTCAGCTTTTGTAATTTATTTTACTAAAAGATAAACTTGTTTTATATCTATTAATGGATGTACATACAATTTATAAACTTAAAACACTAAAATGATTTATTTCTTATTTTAACTTCTGGTTTTTTAACTGAAACCATAGTGTAATGATGGTATGTAGAGAGTAATATCCTTGCACTTCCTGAGGCCTTAGCTGGCAGAGTTGTCAAATTAAACTGGAATGTTTTGTAAGTGTATCTTTAATAAATACATATGTCTGTCATGCTTCCCTATTCAGTCTTATAAATCAGACTGTATCTAGCTGTCAGATACTCTCAACCCGGTTGTCCTAATCTGTCAAGTAAAAATTATAGCATCTAGGCTCCCATCCTTCTCTGAAAATATTTATTTATACCAGTGACATGTCAAGGACACACCATTTTTTGAATTTATTTTTTTCCCCAGTAACAAAGCCATTAACAGCTGGCTCAAGTCTCCTGCCAGGAGGGCAGTAGTTAATACATAAAGGGAATTTATAATGTAGGAACACCCCAGCCAAGCAAAATAAATGCTGCATAGCATTTAAAAAAAAAAATCTCGCTACATGTCAGATATGGAGCATTCAGCCTTGTTTTACTCAGAGTACAATAGCAATTTTATGCCGTTTATCATCCTAACCCCCATTCATCTACAGATGAGCCTCCACTCCTCTGTTGCAAAGAGGTTGTCTCCAGGTTTCATGTCTCTGCAGTTTCTGGTGATTAACCATTACAGTTCTAATGACATGTCAGACATCATAAATTATTGCTATAGCTTGAGAAAAGGATTTAAACAAGCCACAGAGAGTAACAAAGCTATTGATTATTCTGGTTCCATCAGCTCTCCCTGAACAGAGAGTACGACATCAGAAGTTGAGAGCTGGGGGAGATGGAGGTGTAGGAAAAGGATGAAGGAATCCTTGGCATTTTTAAAATAATTTAAATTCCATATGCATGAACAGATGTTAGAGAACATTGCTTTTCACTTGTCTATTTTAGAAATTTTAGATTGCATTCCACTTAAAATAAGTATTGAACCTCACCTGCCTTCAGTCTGACAGGAAGAAAATGAACCTTAACTCTTTGAAATCTTATGCCTAAATAATTAAAGAATAAAAATCCCAGTTTATTTACTTATAACTCATTCTAGTGATCCTAACAATACTTTTCCGAGGTTTTTTAATTTTTTATCTCTGAGTAAATTCTCAATACTTTTTTTTTTGAAGTGTGATTGATTCACCTTTATTTTGAGCCTATGTATTCATGTGATCTAGTTTCTGTGGTGATCTGAATTGTTTTGACTAAAGGATTGCAATGTCCCGTAAAATAAGAAAATGTAATTTCCTCCCTTTTTGCTGTACTAAAATAAGAGACACTTGCCGATTGCTCAAAATAAAGTTATAAAAATCTATAGATAAAAAAGCTGGGTTCCAGTTTGATATAGTATGTGAAGTTACTGAAGTTTCAGACTTCTTATTCTGCATATACTGTAGGAAGTATTGACAAGAGAGAAGACCTTCTCCAGATATCAGGAGGTCTGTTCTTTCATGAGCCAAGGATGAGCAGGACAGGACACGATATGAGGGACATCAGGGACATGAGTATTGGGACATTCTCTAGAAATCTGCCACAGCTTGGCTTGGTCAATGTATAAACATGGCCACAACTCTGCTTTCTACAGGACTAATTGCTGAAGGAATTGCTTTCAGAAGGAGGGTGATACCTTCTCAGTAATAATGACTGTTGCCTCAGTGCCAGAAGTGAGTGGAACTTGAGTCAATGTGCTGCACATGGGAAAACAGTGGGAATAGCCTGGGGAGGAAGCACATTGCCTCGCAATCATGAAAAGGAGTTAATCACTTTGGAATTCCCCCAGGTGGATGACAGGGAACTGTACTTATCACAAATGAAATCTTTCATCAGTGGCATTTAACTAGTTATCTCCTTCTCTGACAGGCTGTCTTGCTTAAGAGGAAATAGAGTCCTTTTTTAAAACTCCATTATAGTTGTTTTAATAATATTATTTATAATGAGCTTTTGGAGAATTGAAATATGATAGATGAAGTGAAAAAAAATCATTCTGAAAGTTAAGTGTTTTTTAAAACCACAGCCCAGAAACTATATAATGAAGGTTGGCTTGGCTTCCCTAATGTGGGTAACTTTTAAACCGATATAGCTGTTTGTTTGCTTTTCCTAAAAGCCCCAGGCTAGCTCAAGCATAACCATTCAATTTAAGCAGAGCCTGATGAAGAGCAGTCCTATGGACTGTGCTAGACTCTGATGGATGTTCACTGTGATCCTTTCTGCCCTTGAGATCTGTATGTATCTGAACGAGCCACAGACAGCCTGTGAGAGCTTAGAAACCAGATAATTAAATGATTGCAGTGCTGGTAAGTAGCAAGTAGCAAAAATATTGCTGCAAAGCTAAGGGATGTGGGTAAAAAACAGTGCTACATCTTCAATCTCTCAAGCCAAAAGTTTGAGAAATTTAAATAAAAATTGTGAGTGACTGGTAAGAGAAAGAAACCTTGGATTTCAATCTGATGAGCAACAACAATGAAGTTTGGATGACTTTTATGTTTAGAAAATGACAGATAAGATAAAAGCCACTTTCCTTATTGAAATCTGGATAGTAGTAAAGCATTAAAGTACTTTAATTTAAAGTGGTATAGGACAAATGTTACTTGATTTGTCCCCGCGTGTGAACTTTCTTTACAATTTTACAAGGAAACACATCAAAAGTGGGCTGAAGAAAGGCTTATTGTAGATCCAGACATATATGGAAGCAAGAAGAGAATGATCAACTTGGGGAATTCTACTGTTTTTCTTGCCGTAACAGCATTCCTCCTCTGGTTTTAAGAAATCTAATTCCTTTTTGTTATACTCTCATAACTGTGTGGTAATAGTAACTTTAAAGGGCACTATGTGGATTTGCACTCTTGAACCTTTTTCATAATGTTTCGTACAAGTATTTTTGCCAAATAGACCATTGAAGTTCTTACACAGAATTAACTTGGTGATTAAATTGAAGGTATTAGTTGCAGCAAATTCACCATTAACCTTCTCTAGCGAAGGATGCAGTTCTTAAATGCACATAGTGAATTAATCATGAGCTTGTTTCTCTGAACAAAAGCAGTATTTAAAAGAATTTATTGTGAAAGAAGTTTTATCATCCATAATGAAGTGTTTTAAAAGTCCTGAATGATTTCAAGTGACTAACCCCACATCAGGCTCTGGGAAATGTGTGCTTGGAACAGCTAGAAGTACAGAGGGCCTGATATAAAGCATGTTGAAGTCGATGACTATTTTCCATTGTCTGCAGTGGACATAAGGTTGTTCAGTTTCATGGGACGGAAAAAATTTATTTTATGGAACACACATGCACAAAGAACAGAACTTTTTCCCTAAATACATGTGCTTGCTTCCTAATGGTTTTTAATAGGAAACATGTGTGCAGTGTGAGGTGAGCACATTGAATTACCCAGCTTTTTGCAGGGAATTAGCCACTTATGTGGGGGAATCAATATCCAATAACAGGAGCTGATCAACAGTGCTTCAGTTCAGTTGAACATGCCAAAAAGGTGCTGTGAGATATGAGCTTTCATTGGTTTTCTGACTCTTTAAAAACTAGGGGCTGAGGGAGTTAGTCTGTCTCAGAATCAAGCATTGAATTTATGTCTTATTTTTCTAAATTGGGAAATGGGACAGTGAAAAGCATTTCTGTATAGTTAATGTATATTCTTTCAGCTGCTGATGTAGCAGAAAAAAAATTAAAATGTGGTTGCAACTTGAATAAGGCTTAAGCAATGAGAAAGATCTCTAGGAAACTGATGATTGTATACAATAAAATATTAAAATTCACTAACTTTTGTGTTTTGAGGAACTGTTTATTCCTCCAGACTATAAATCATGGAGATCAATTGCAATAAGATAAATAATTGTCATTCAATATAAAGAAAGAATTTCAATATTTAATATTCACTTCTTAGGTATAATGATTGTTTTATGCATTTTCTTTATGATGGACAGAGCCCATGCCTTACCATAGTGTGTTATCCACAAAGGGAGCACCTTTAACAACCAGCTAATCCTTCAGTTCTTTTTAATGAATTATTGAAAAACTGCTGTTGCAATTGTCCTCTTGCACAGATTGCAGTTGTCCAAAGGGGGTTTTTAAAATGTATATCTAGAACCACAACTGCTAAATATAAATATATCTGTGTTAATAATAATCTTGCATATATTTCTAACTAATGAAAAATGTTATTTAAAATAGAGAAATTTCTGTCCATACAATTAGCGTCCATACATGTTGGGGATTTTTATATGAAAGTCTTTGATGTCTACACTGGATTCTTCCATTTTAAGTTTCTTTGCAATTCTGTTAACAGGTTTTGGAATCAATTCGACTGGAGTACTGATTTTGGCTGGCCTAGAGTTAATTTTCTTCATAGTAGCTATGTTTTGTATTTGTGCTGAAAGCAGTGTTGATGACACAGGGATGTTTAAGCTGTTTCTGCGCAGTGTTTGCACAGACCCAAAGCCTTTTCTACTTCTCACTGAGGAGGCTGGGGGTGGGCAAAGAGCTGGGTGGGGACGCAGCTGGGACAAAGGGATATGTCATCCTGCTTGTTGTCGTGCTCAGCAATAAAAGTTGGAAGAAAGGAAGGGGGGATGTTTGGAGTGCTGGCCAAGTCACCATCTTTCCAAGTCACCATTATATGTTAAGAAGCTCTGCTTTCCTGGAGATGGCTGAGCACCTGCCCATGGGAAGTGGGGACTTCCCTGTTTTGCTTTGCTTACACCTGTGGCTTCTGCTTTACTTGCTAAACTCTCTTTAACTCAGCCTCAAACCATGACACCTGGCCACGGTACAACCCTCGAGGATCTCTGATATGGATGTCTTCTCACATTATCAGCATGACATGCTGACTCTGGGTTGTGACATACAGTTTTAACACTATCACCTCAGTGGAAGAAACAAACTCCAGTAAGTTTTGCAGAGAACTAAGCAGCCAAGGGGTACAACATATTTTCTCTTCACATAAAATTATTTTAAAATGAACAGTGTAACTAATAAGCAGCTGCTATTTCAGGTTATTTAATATTACAAAGCAAAATGAAAAAATTAAAAACGAGGAAGAGAGTACAAGTGGAACAAGCAAGAAAAAGCAAGAGAAAGCAAAAGGCAACACTGAATTTGAAATAGGGTGAAGAAAAAATCATAGACATTCTTTTCTCTCTTGTATTGCTTCTCTTACAGCATTTAAACAGTCCCATAATGTAGCCTTCTTTTACAATGAATCTTACAAATTGAGACAATTTGCTTTTAATTCTTCTAGATGGTGTGGGAGAAGAGTAGCAACTTTAGTGCTTCATTTCCTGACCCTATAAACACTTACGGATTTTGCTTGCTTTCAAGTGCGAAGGCCCACTGACACACAGAGGGACTACTCAGAGGCTTAAATTTAAGCAGGTATGTAAGTGCTTGTGGAACTAGGGCTTTTTTATATTTATTGACTGACAGGTTCATTGCCCTGCAGGGAGTACTTCACCAGAGTACTTGCAGTGACTTTTTTCCTTTTGGAAAACTCACTTTTGGTCTAGCCCTGGTTACAGCTCCACAGATTTACGCTGTGGGAAGACCTGGAGCAGTGCCACCAAAAGTAGGCTTTGGGCAAGGCTGTTGGATCAGCTGTGGCCTCGGTGAGGGCTGCAGGGAGGGTTGTCTTGTGCTGTCAAAATGTGTGTTGCACGTATTGCATGGCATCCACAGCCCACCCTGAGAAATACACTCCTGTCTGTGTTAGGAGAGGAGCTCCTGGGACAGGTTTGAAGACACCAGATAAAAGAGAAGTATGAGAATGAGTTAGAGCAGATGATGCTGATAATTGCATTGTTTATAGTTCTTTGGGGAGAGAACTTTAGGGCTGCAAGGGTTGACCCAGGTTTTGCTTTGGAGAGAAGCTGACCTGCATGCTGGGTCTGGGGGGGATCTTCATCACCACAACCCCTTCTACAGAGCTACATTTTCTGTCTTTAGGCTGATACATGTGAGGAGGGAAACACATCCTGGTTTTTACACAGGATTTGCTTGTGTGATCTATAGAAAAATCCCAGGTTTCCTAGGATTACCTTTATCTTTTGAGGGGATTTTCCCGCTCTTTTGTGAAATCACAATTTTTCCTCTTTTTAATAGCTCCTAAAAGGCCATCTTCATACTGTGCTCCAAGTGACATGCATTAAAAAATCCTGTAGTTGATTGAATTTGTACATACACTTCCTCTATTAATCTTATGTCGTTAGTCCACTCACTACCACTGATGGAATTTATTACTCCATTGAATTCTATTCCTAAACTTCTTTGGAGTAAAAAATGACTCTATGCAAAACATCAGCTATTAAAATTAATGAAGACTTAAACAAGTCTGATTTATGGAAGAAGGTGTTGTATTTCTCTTTGGTAAAAATCTAAAATCAGATGATCTGTGAGAAATTGTATGCTAAATAGACTGCTCTTATGATCTCCTGTTTGATCTTTTGGCATGAATATTTGTGTTAAATTGTACATTCACCTTGTAAAGTTCATTCTTTCCTAACTACATTAGAGTGTTATTAGAAGTGCTCCTGTTAAAATAACACCTTTTTATTATAGTATGGTCTGCTAATACAGCTACAGCAAAAAATCATCAACCTTTCCATTATAAATATAAATCTCTATTTTCAGGGACTTTAAGCTCTGCTATAAATACTCATTCTAGGCTAACATTTGGCATGTAAAGCCACATCCAAACAACAAAGCTATTTACTATTAAATTACTTTAGCTATTTGAATACATCTTAAAGCAGACAAAGTAGAAATAGTTCCATGAGGGGTTTTTGTTGCTCTTTTTTTTTACTCTGATGTACTTCTAGATTATGAGAAGCTGGGAAGGGAGGAGGGTGCTGGGGCAGGACGGCTGTGTAGTGTTTCCTGCTGGTGCCAAGTCACTTCTCTTCACTGTCTGGTTCTGCTCAGGACAGGCTGAATTCAAGGGCCATTTTGTCTCTGGGTTTTTGGGGTCTGGGGGCTTTTTCAACTACTGTATTTCTAGTATAGTCTTCCCAAGGCACATTATTGTCTTACTTGAAAAACTACTGCTGACACCCTGTCAAATTTTTCTTATGAAATGGAAAGTTTTTAAGTCCCTCCTGCTCCTCAAAGATCTGAACTCTGGAACCAAGTGTATGTGAGGTCCTACTGTGTGTGAGGTAAAGTTTGAGGTGGGATTATCTTGACATCAGACTAGTAAAACTGCCCAAGCTCCCCATGTCCTTTGGCCATATCCAGTGCTGAAATTTAACATCTTTCAAAACATTAGTACAGTTCTCGCTATTACTGAAAAACACTCAACAACAACAAAAAAGTGGTTTCAGACATATTTGAGATATTTCAGGTTGTGTTTCATGATAATTTTAGACTGCCCTGGGTAGCAGCTCTTGCTGAAAGCAGTTAGTTGTGTCACTTGTCCTTCCTGTCCTGGGAGCTTCTGCAGTTCCTGCGTTTGCATGGTCAGTCAAGCAGACCCAGAAATATGCATGGGTGTGAGTTGGGTTTGGAGCAGGCAAGCTCCCTGTCCACCACATCAAGCGGCCCACGGGGATGATGCTCATGCTCAGCAAGGCACTGGGAAAGTCAGACTGTCCCCCTCTCACCTGTCCTGCCTTGTTTCACATGAAACAGTGAAACTTCAGCAAATGATGCTTAAATGACTCATTGAAAACCTTCCAAAGAGCAATTCCTTGCATGAGGAAGGAATGCTTAAAAGGATTTTCTGAAGTTTTTGTTTCCTTGGAGTGTCCATAGGAATAAAATGCCTCGAGGTCCAGGTGCCTGTAGGAAAAAAAAAAGCCCCATCACCAGGACAACATTGAGGAAATTGCAAATCTTTCGTGTAGGAGCAACAAAGGCTTGATAGCAATGACGTGCCTGTGTTTGACAGCACTGCAGACAGCCTTGGTCAGCCGAAAGTCTGTGCATGAGCATCTGGAGGAGGGGGAATGAGCAGGTGTTCCTGATCACTCATAGCCTGGAAACGCATGAGCTGAGAGGAAAGCAAGAGCAGACAAACCCTTCAGACTGCAAACCGAGTCACAAGTGGGTAGGCTCATAGGCTTTGTTGCTTTTTAATGACAATTTGCTGGGCCTGGCAGTGGCAAACAGTTCGTGCCTGTAGTTGGTAGCACCAGGAAAGAGTGTGCGGGGGATTTCTGTGGTTGCTAAGAGCAACCTGCTCTAGCAGGAAATATTTTATTATGCTCAAAGCTTTATTCTGAAAGCCCCAGGGTTTATAAATTGAAAAACAAAACAAGACAAGAAAAGCCCCTGTGCCCTCTCACAATTAGCTGTGAAATCTTTGAGGCCTTGCTTTCACCTGTGCCTGCCGAGATGGTCTCGCTGGGCCTTGGCATCACCTCAAGGTCTGACCATGCCTCAGCTCTGCCAGCACACTTCTCACGTCCAGGAGAGTGAAGGCAGCACTGATATTAGAGGGACACTCTTGCTGACTGGTATCAACTCTTACACCCTCTTAATTATAAGAGGTTTTTCTCTTCAGCTTCTTCTTGAGATTCCGGTACTTCTTTTTCTCCCTGAAAGCTGTGTGGGTTCTTGCTCCTCTGTTTCCTCCCCACTCACTCCCCGTGTCTGTGTGCCTCCACTGTTGTGTTCTCCTAACTCTTTTATCTGGTTTCCAACTTTACCAGGACTTCTTCAGTGGAAACTGCAGACTCCTTCCTGAATGCTGCCCAGGGGGAAAAGAAAAGGTGACGATGGTTAATTCAGAAATGAGTGATATGAAGGTTGTGTTGTGACAGTTGGTGGAGAAGTAAAGGTTATGTTAAATAAGTCTGAAATATTTAAAAGATTTGAGGGTTGTTTTGTTTCATACTCCTCTTTTCTTTTCGTTATCTGTTATTGACAAAAGCTGGATGTGGAAACATAGGACAGCTAAAGAAATTTGTTTTATTTTGAAAAAAAGCAACTATAAAGCAACGGTTAACAAAAAACCGTTTTTACACCACCATTGTAATTTTGTTCAAAATTACGTTCTGTTTCATACTTTAAAAAAAGAGAAAGTGAAAATACATTCATGAAGGGTAAGTATTCTGCATTTCAGACTTGGTCTATGCACCTTTATGATCAGCCCAGCTCACATGGACTCATGTTTCATATGGGTAAGGCTTATTATGTTATTATTTGAGTTTATCATCAAGTAAGTGAGACAGGGAGTTATTCATGGGACCACCCTGTTTAAGCCATTTCTTGTCTTAAGGAAACCAAACCAGCATATTCCCACAAGTATTGAATGCATGCTGCTGCTTTGACTGCAGTAAAAGACCACCTCTGTTAAGCAGTGATTTATTTTTTCTGTTGGTCTCTTGGGTGACCACTGATGGCAGACTTTCCTGTGTTTCCTATGGTAGAAGCAATATGTTCTGAAATATTTTGATTGTGTTTAAAGTATATGTATGAAAATGTGATATATGATAAAGTAATGTGTGGCAAAAAATAATATTGATATGCGTATTGGATATATCAAGAGGAAATGTGGAAGATATTTTCATAAGCATATGTTCTACTTTATTTGGGAGAGAAATATTGGAAGGCATGGGAATACTTATGAAAATGTATAGAAGTCTTTTATATAGTGTTGAAGCAATTTTTCTGATAAATGTTTGGAAAATATCCAAAAGTGTTATGGTACATAAAGAAAGCAATATGTAACTTTTTTTTTTAATTATTCTTAATATGGTTAATTTATGTTCATTTACTTTAGAATATATTGGAACCATATTTCATAAATATTAAACTTATTTTGTGCTGCCTATGCACACTATTGAAATTCACTTGATCTTCATGAAATGCATAAATGTATTTCTCCCGGTTTATAAATATATATGAAATATGCAGTACATATATTTGGAGAGAAAAGGACACATTTATACAGATTTTTGCTAGTCTATCTTGTGCTCAGGACAACACTTACAGAGTAAATTGTGCTTTAAAATGCCCATGGAAACTTTACAGGTTTGTGCATATACCTACATTCCTCTATATAGGCCATAGTTATAAGCAGTATTTTCACAAATTAAATCTATCCTTTTTTGGCTTTGTAAAAGTCTTGGAGAAAATTTGCTGAAAAGAGAAATGTCTTCCTACTAAACAAGGACACAGGAAAATAAAAGTCGGTATTGCTTCAAAACCATTACTTAAAATTTCTTTTTCATTTTTACAAGCACCTCAAAAGTAGACCTTCTCTGTTAACAGATCAATGCCAAATTTCATCTGTGGTACTAAGGGCAGAAAACTCTTCTGATGATGACTTTTTGACACCTCTCCCTTTCAAAGAGTGTACCGCTGGCAGTAGAATAGACTTCTGCTTCCTTACATTTCTAGAAACCTTCTCCATGTTACTATTTTGCTTTGCATTGCTTTGTGAAATTAAATGTTAAGTTTACATGTGGTTTCCCTCTGTTAAGCTTGAGAATTGTTTTGGTTTGTTTCTATAAGAGACACTATTCTAGGACAGATAGAGAATTGCAGTGGCAACTTTCCAGAGCCTGAGGAAGACATCTCAATTGATACTCATTTGCATGATGTATTCATGCCTTTCCATTAGAGTCCCTTAGACCAGGACATTTAAAATACTAAAATACGCTAAGAAATGAAAGAATTACGTGTAGGTCTGCTTTCTTTTTCTCATTTTTTAGGTCCAGACACGTCTTGATTTTCTCTTTCTATCTCTCATGTTTCTACTTTCAAATTATGGCAGCCTTTCATCCGTTTCAAATCCAGAAAGAGCAACTTGAAAGAAGCGTTAACAGGAAAGAAACTTGCAATAAATTTAGGGGTTAGCCTTTGCATAATAATCTGATATCAGCATATGAACTCACTATTTGGCATACTTCAAATTAATAAGGAAAGGGAAAGGGAAAGAGAAAGGAAGATTACTTTAGATTTCAGTACTTCAGAAAGATACATTTTATAGGTTCTTGGGTAATTTCCCAGGAAGTTTTCTGAGAGTTACTAAAACAGCACCTTTCGGACCCTTGATTTCCTAACCCCATGGAAGTTCTTTTTGAAATTTGTTTCACCCCAGGAATGTCAACCTTTCTGGAAATTTGAGAGTGCTTCTGGGAACAGAGAAGTGCCAGAGATGCTCAGAAGGGATATTCTCAAAGCCCAGCTTCTACCTAGAAAGGCCGGTCGTCTCCCTTACCCTCTACTGCCAATGGAGTGATCAAGAGTCTCCTCCAGGGATGATGCAGAGATCCTAGGATTGATATTTTCACTTAGCCCTTGGAGGACACTCCTGTCTGTAGAGACTACAGGAGGAAGCTTGGCACACTAGCACTTTCCAAGTCTTTGTGATTCCCTTTTTGGCATACATGGACACAAGGACTTGAAAGGGTCTGAAAAACAGGTTAAAAAAGAGATCATTTTCCAGTGTTAAGTATTTTATTTAACTTGTCTCGGGGGACTTTTTTCCTTCATTTCTTAACTGAAGCATAATTGCTGGTATCAAGAAGGGTTGGGTTTTTTTCCTGTTTCACCAAGTATTGCAAATTATATTTCAGGTTAGCATTTGAACCTAAGAAATAGCTGAAGACAGTTTAATCATGATGAGTCTTACCCAAATTAAAAAAGAGAGGTTTTCTCTGAATTAGCAAGGTAAAAATCAATATTCTTGAGAGCAGGCCTATCAAAGGATGATGTTTCTAAAAAGGTGTGCTTTGATTATTATCATAATCAAATTCCCTCAATCATAGCAGGTACATAGCGCCCTTGAAAATCTGGATGGATTTGAATATATATTTCTTTTAAATTTTACTTGAAGGTATTTTCCACATTCAGAGAAGGGCAAAGGAACTGGGGAAGAGTCTGGAGAACAACTCTGATGAGCAGCAGCTGGAGGGGCTCAGCCTGGAGAAGAGGAGGCTCGGGGGGACCTTCTCACTCTCTACAACTCCCTGAAAGCAGGGTGTAGCCAGGTTGCAGTTGGTCCCTTCTCCCAGGTAACAAGTGACAGGACAAGAGGAAAGGTCATCAAATTGCACCAGGGGAGGTTTAGTTCGTATAGTAAGAACTTCTTCCCAGAAAGATGTGTCAAGCACTGGAAAGGGCTGCCCAGGGAAGAGGTGGAGTCGCCATCCCCAGAGGGATTTAAAAGATGTGTAGATGGGACATGGTCTAGCGGTGAGCACAGTGGTGGTGCTGGGTTGATGTTTGGACTTGGTGATCTTACAGGTCTTTTCCAACCCTAATGATTCTATGATTCCGCTGATTTTTCTTCTATAGGTATGGTTTTTACATGAAAAAATTATTAAGTTCTCCATTTAACGACCTACCTGGGGTTATAGCAACACAAATAACAATGTTGCAGCCTTTTTATGTAGCTCACAAGGACATATCGTCTTGAACCTTATTTTCAAGTGTACTGGTAGAAGAGAGGGTTAAATGTCCAGAGCTAAATCATTGAGCCACTTCATTTCATGGAGACTGTAAGAATGGGCTGGCCAGACACTTTATGTCACCACTTTTTCCTGAAAGGATGAAGATGCTCTTCGACTACAAAGGTCACTGCAATTTCTCGTTGCACCATAAACTCATCCTGGCACAAGTATCTGACCTGCTGTTAAAAAACAGCATCTCTCACTGTGAGAGGCTCATCCAAGATCTCAGGCCACAAAAGTAACTTCTAAGTCTTCCTTCAGCGTGGAGGAACTGCAGTCCTCAGGATCCTAGGAATTCCTCTGCTCTTCAGCTTCAATCGCACACATCTGTATTTTCATACGCTCCCCCAGACTATGAATTATGCTGCCCTTTGCCATAAGCCTGAGGCACTGACTGGCCTTGCATTCTGGCTTTTCTATAGCGCCTGAGGCTTTATAAAGATCTTGATAACTATTTTTTTTTCCAGAAGAGAATTCATATATATTTTATTTGAATTATAATTCCCTAATGGAGAAGTGAACCCAGAGGCAGACAGCTACGAGAGACAGAGGAAAAATTCTACAGGTAAGAATAAAAGACAGAAAAGGGGTTGTCATACAGCTGGATGAAGAAGTGACAGACAAGGTACTCTTGGCACGTTACATTTACTATGAATAAAAATATTGCCCTTTAGAAACTTTTAAATGTGTTTTAGAACATTTGTAACCTTACAGAGCAGTGACAGTATCAGAAATGCCATAAATGTTGTACACCAACTTCTCAAGCTAGCCGTTATTATAGTGGCATTATTTGGCAGGCAAATGCTGACTGATCTACTTTGTAGCGGATCACTGAGCAAACTCCTCTTTTTAAGTTGCCTTACCCATGTTCAATATCTTGATCCTTTGTGTTCTTACTAAAAAATAACTCTATGCATTCAATATTTTATATAAAATAATGGAAAAATAATATTGACTTTTTAGTCTCATGATAGATGATTCATATGTTTTATTAAGACTTTTGGCACTTATGGCTCTGGAAACCTATGGACAGGAATTAATTGTGCCTTTGAAAAGCCAAATTGAAAGTTGTATTTATTTCTATAACAGTAAAAAGGTCACTCAAACTGTGGATATTGGAACAAAGTGTTTGAAAGGTTCTGCTTTGTAGGATGGTCAGCACTTTCTAATGAATTTATAAAACCAGTTGTCTTAGTATTCGTGTATTGGTTTTCAATATTTTTAATTACAGAATAGCAGTATTCTAGGATTAGTCTCACACAAAATTAGTGAAGCCAGCCTACGTTTCTTTAAGATGTTTCCATCACATTAGTAGATTCACGCTTTGTTATCACCGTAAAATAAAAGTGATATAAATGTAATGTTGACTCCTAGAATGAGGTGCACAAAGTATGACATGAAACACAGTGAAAGTGGTTGGTTAGTGTTTATGTGAAGGTGACAGCTCAGCAACAAAAGGGCAGGATTAAAAGTTAATTAGGAGGATTTGTTTTTCTGACACAGGAATATTCTTTTCTTTTCAAACCAAGGGAATTATAAATGCAGTAAACTACTAGACTGCTTGTTAGAATGCTCGTGTCAGCAGTAGAGGATTGACCTTATTATTTTCTAGCTTTTTTCAAACAATCATGCAATATTTCCCATAACAAAGCAAGAAGTGTTCATGTGGAAGTTTTAAAGAGCATATCAAGTTAAAAAAACTATATTTAATTTGGGGTTTTTTTACTGTTCCTCTCTAATTATAACCAGAGAATAATTGAAAATTACAACTACTTGAGTCAAAAAAGATTGTGAAACACTTGTTTTGAGTGGTATGAAGGCTCACTTTGGCTCCTGTTAGGTTTTTAGTCCCTCAGCAGTGGAAAGGAGTTAATCATCAGTTAGTGTGACAGCTTGATGTTACCTCTTCATGGACCTTTTCATAGATGCAGGATTTGTACATGGAAAATTGTCTGTTACATCCATGGAATGTGATTTTCGACTCACCGTAAATGGTTGGAGCTGGCTCTAGTTTCATTCCTGCTGTAGGATATACTAATTTCTACTGCCTGCCTTTGCAAATTCCAACCTAATTAAAATTGTCAGGTGTGTCCTTCATGGTGCATTGAATTTGTAACCTCATCAGATGTGATTATGCCAGGGTAAGTACTGCACTTACTTCGAAGGAGTGGGAGCTGAGACCACTGATACACATAGTGTTTGTTTATGAGGATGGGATGGAATATATTGGAGACAGACCTTCAGAAACCTGTTTTAAAAACATTGGGTGCAAACCAACCCAGCAGTTTTACAGAATGCTTCTTTAGGCTGAGGAGAAATGAGATAAGAAGAGTTAAGAAATGGAAAATTGAGTTGCTTGAAGGTTTAATTTAGATGATCTCTAAAGTGACAGAAAGATGAACAAAGAGAGGAAATAGCCAACTGTCACCTGTAATTAATGAAGTTTCTTCTCTGACCCTGTTGGTTGGCTGGTGCAAATCAGAGTAGCTCATTTGCAGCTGTTAAAATTACAGCAATGGGATTTGGTTCTGGATCTGTTTGAAAAAAGGGTTTGATGGGTCTCATTCATCAGGAAAATTTTCAAGTTCATAGCCAAGAGGAGGCATCTGCAGTAGAATGTCTGACTGATCAAACCACCCCTGGAAGAGGTCACAGACCCACTCAAAGCCCTGCTCTGACTTATCTGTATGAAGAAGCTTTCCAGCCTCAGGTGAAGTCCCTGGTCATCCAAGCTGCTGAATTATTTCTGTGATTTGGGGCATTCTTTCCATGAAATTGATTTAATTTTATTTCAAAGTGTACTATCAAAAAGAGAATATTTTGAAAAATTTCATAAAACACAGTAACCTTCTGACCAGCATTAGTATCAATACAACCGCTTCCTCTTGTTTACTTACTCTGTGATATATCTTTGTCATCTTCTATGTTTCTTTTCACTTTGTACGTCATATTTGATTGTCCTGGCAATCTTTTTCACTCTTTTTCTGTAACTTATGTGTTTTTAGTAAGAGAATGTAGGAACAGATTGATTTGCCGCAATCCTCTTTGGCATTGCACTGTATTATTTTTTTCAAGTCTGTAAAAAGGACCAGGGAATTCCTTCGTGCCTACATTATTTATCTGAAACCAAATAGAAAGCAGTGGAGGTATAATCTTTTATTAATAAAGCTCTTAGATACTGGCCCCACTGCAGATGAATTCTGCTAGAGAGGAAATGTCTGTGACAGCCTAGGAATGGCAAGTACCAGAAGTACTGTTCTGGGAGATGAAGCCTTCAGCATGACTGATGTTTTCTAATGCCACACATGACTGAGGGCAGGACCTTTGGAAACATCGCCTACTAGAATTTCTCCTTTCAAATGTTTTCAAATGAGGCTATTTGAAAAGCAGGGGTACATTTTGTAAATGGTAAAGAACTAAAAAAAAAACAGAACTCAGTCCTCTCTCTATGCTCCTCAACTTTTTTCATTTCAAAACGCTGTGTACTTTTTCATTCATCACCTTGAAAAGGAATAAGCATATATAGTGTTTGCCTCACTCTCCAACACCCACACTGCAGCAGCACAGATCATAGTCACAGAATCACGGTATCACGGAATCATTGAATGGTTTGGATTGTAAAGGACATTAAAGATCATCTCATTCCAACCCCCCGGCCGTGGGAAGGA
>WEIT01003349.1:4789-30833 GCA_013389985.1 Dryoscopus gambensis | reverse complement strand
CCAACCTCTCCTCAAACACTTCCAGGGGGGGGGCATCCACAACTTCTCTGATTCCATACAGTCAAAGAGCTGCCCAGGGTAGAAGGTGCCTTGAAAGTTCCTCTGGTCCAACCTTTCATGGGAAAGGGAGCCTACAGGAGAATGTCTAGCACCCTGTCCAGTTGCATCTTGAACACCATCAGGAATAGGGACTCTGACTCTGACACATCCCAAGGGAGGTTGTTCCAGTGAATCATGGTTCTTACTGTAAAAAAATCTCTTTCCTATTTCAAGATGAAACCTCTCCAGTGTAACTTTTACCTTTTGCTCCTTGTCTTCTCGATGTGGCACCTTGTGTGGAGAGATCCTCTCCATCTCTTTTGTGTTTATTTAAACATGACCTTTAAGCATGATTCTTCTCTAGAATAAAATCAGCTTAGTACTGTAGGTACTAATTATGTCAGTTAATCTCCTATAAAGATGTTGACTAAAGGTAAGGCTATGATTCAGGTTTGATAAGATTAATTTCCAAACTGAATTACCTTATTTTTTTCCTAACTACGTGTAGATCATCACTAATTGAATTATATTTTGAAGTGAGTCTGGACAAGAAATCTAGGAACCCCTAATTTAAGCAAAAAAGTACTTCGTATTTTTTTTATCTATTTGATTATTTGGCCCAGATCACCCAGTCATACATTCCTCAATATCAATTTTTGATTTTGAGGTATTTAAGAGAGTAGAGCAAATCTGTTTGTATTTCAACCTCTCCTTTCCTCTGGAAAATAAGTTCAGTTCAAAATATCTGACATTTCTTCACATCTGGACATGTTAAACCCCAATGCTAGAATATGGCATATAAAGTAATTTGTGGTTTTAAACTTTGGTTTCCACTCTCTCATATAAATGCAAATAAAATGTTTTCCACGAGAATAACTCTGCCTCATGCTTTTTTAATGGAGGCATTGGAGACTACAAAGTAGACTAGAATCCATTTTGGTAATACTGCATCTTCTCCCTGAGCTCCAATCTAAATATTTCCATCTGTCATATTTTTTATTTAATATTCTGAATAATGGAAGTTGCAGGGAAAATGGAACAGTCATTTTTATTTCACTTTGTTTTGCCAGGTTTTGGTGGTCTTACAGTTTCTTCTTGGATTGCAGAAATGTGTGAGTGAAGATTTATAGTCCTTTCCTCTGCTAAGATATCTCCTAGAAATCCAAAGATGTAATCTTCAAATGTTCATAAACAAACATATTTTCTAAAATTAAAAAAAAAAATCCACCTTTCCCAAAACACAAACTCTGCTGAAGTGGAAGGAAATGTATAAAAACAATCTTGGGAATATGAAAGTAAAGACTAGAGAGCTTCTTTCTCTTTGTGTAAATGCATGAAAAACACAACTTTCATTATGGAATTTGCTGTCTTGACATCAGTCTGGAATGCTGCTGCCACCTCTGACATTGTCTAAGTGAATATGGAGCATACAGATGCTCCCAGGTTAGCCAGCAAACTGCTAAATTCCTGCGGCATTTGCTGGGAAAGAGAGGAAAATTATGATCAAGCAGTTCCGAGAAACTGAAAGGTCAAAATATCACATGAAAAAGCAAATTTCAGTTTTTAAAACTCTATGTTCTAGTGAACCTAACTAAAGCAGCTCTTGGTGAGGATCCACCTTTATGAGCTGTTTTATAGTTTCATGTGTTTCAGCCGTAAGCAATCGACTGAGTTAAAGGCTTGATGTGCTAGGTTATAGTTGAGTGGTTTGGGCTTGTTGTTTTTTTCTCAAAAAGTCCTTACATCCAGAAAAGAAAATATAAACAAACCCATGCTTTTATTGTTTAATTCCAATTTTCACATCATAAAATATTTTCTACCATTTTTTATTTTTTGTCTCTCCTCTTTAAGTCAGATGGTCCAAGTTCCAAGTAATGCAATATCTAATACACAATGGAATATCAAATGTCCACAAATCAAAGCCTGCTCTCTCTTCCAAGGTCTGCTTAGGAGTAAATGTTAGGAAAATACAGAGAAATCTCCCAGCATGTCCTATATGAGAGTCCAAACCCCATGAACTCTGTAATGAAAAGTAAATAAATGACTCCGTCCTTCACTGCCAAGCTGTTAATCCATAATGTAGAGTTGGCCTCTGTTGTTGTCAACAGTGATATATAAATCATATGAGACAAAACAAGAACCAAGCTGACCCTTTACCCCTTCCTTAAGTCAAATGCAAACGTTTATAATGCCTAAAATCTTTTTCCTCTGTTTTGTTTCCCCCTTTTCACATGTCTCTCACTTGCTGATTTCTGCTGGGTTGGAAAGAGTAGAAAAGTATATGGGAGCCTGCTTGAAATGTTCTACAGGGAATTTCAACCCAGTCTCCCAAGCCAAAGGGATCTCAATAACACCAAACCACCTAAAGTTTGGTCCTTCATAAAACCATTGCTCCTGCTGCTCAGGACTGCTGGGAAGAGGAATGCATGGAGAGCTCAGCTCTACAAATGAGGGATCACATAGCCAGGGATGATACAGAAGAAAAGCTGCACTGTAGGGGGAAAAGGAGAGGGAGAGGTGGTCTTTCAGGAACATCCTGAGACACCAAACCAGGGAGACTAGGAAACGAAGTGCTGGCTGAAAGAGTTCAGGGGGAAGAAGACTGATGGAAATACATGAAGGCTGAGCCTTTAATAGGTCTCAGGGTAAAACACTTTAAAGTCAAAAGAAAGAGTGCAGCTGGCTTAGGTATCAATGAAAGAGGTTCCTTTATGTCTTACCTACACTTAATTTAAGTCAATGAGTAAAATATTCAGTGACTTTCGTGTTACTTGGACAGGGCCCTAAGTGAAAAAGGGCATGAAATTGAATGAATTTTGACACTTGTAAAGCTCCTGCAGAGCTCATTTCAGGATCAAAGCCTAGAACTATAATTGTGTTGCTCGTTAAAATAATGGAACAAATATTGAGAGAAAAAGAACTAAATCCAGGGCAGTAATGCCAAGAGCGATAAACGACATGAGTTTATAAAGAACAGATCTTGCCTGACAAACCAGATTGCTTTTTTTTAAATAGAATTAAAAAGGGTCAAATTTATGTTTGTGAAGGATGACTTGCTAAAGAAGCCCCCAAAGTCTCTTCCTGGTAGAAATTACCTATGTCAATAGCGGTCCTAAATGCTGATCTATATTTAGCAGATGAAGAGAGAGTAGCCATTTGATGCTGTGCCCTGTAACATTTTATTGATCAAGGGTAAATTTCCAGGGAAGTTTTGTGGTGTAGAAGCTGGGATATCACTTGGAGATTTCCAGTTTGTTTGGTACTGTCACATGAACCACTGTCCTGGGTGAAGCACCATAACCAAAAAAAAAGCACTCACCAACTGCAAAGTACAGCTTCCTGCATGGAGCTTGGAATGCTGTGTCAACAGCGTGGCTGTATTCAGTCAGGACTGCAAAATATAGAAAACTGCTTAAGGAAAGTACCTGGAAATTCTTAGACTGAGTTATAAGGCATTGGGGATGAGTTTATTATGTTGTGAAAGTGAGAAACCTGAAAAGGTCTTTCCAGGTAAAGTGGGGAAGTGGTTTGAGGATAGGATTTAAGTTTGCAAGAATCAAAATGGTTGGCCTTCACTTAAAAGGTGAAAAGGTGGGGGAAATACTGACTCGGGTACTCAAGAGAAAATTCTTCATGTCACAAACCAGGCTGGTCAATAGACCATCTAACAATGTAAAGCTCCACTTCTCACTTGGAGAAGCATATAAAGCTTTGAAGATAGGCATCAAATCAGAGGGAAAAGGATAAAGCAATCAAATCCAGGGAGAAATGTATCAGATTTAGCATGGTAGATTGTTGCGGCAGCTGAGCCAGCAGCTGTGATGGCCGAGGGGCCAAAGAGCCCCAGAGCAGAAGAGGCCCATTGGTGGGCCAGCTCTGAAGTCTAAGATCACCCTGTGACTCAGGGTGAGAAGCCTCCCCCATCAGGCTTTGTGGTTCTATGCAGAATTGGTCTGGTTGGCCTGTTGGCCATATGCCCCTTTTACCCCTTAAAAGGTTGTTGTTGTATTACCCCACCTTCTCTCCACCCCCATATCCTCAAACCATTGGTTACTGGTGCTCTGCCCGCCTCCTTTCTGTACCCCTACGAACGTAAGTTTGTCACGGCCCTCAGTTCGGGCTCTGCATCCATGGATCCCTTCGTTGTGGATTTGCAGTAAACCCTTTGGAATTCTATTCGAGGAACCCTTCCTGACTCTTTGCCTCATGAGGTATCCAGCTTGAGTGTGAGCATGTGCTTTTGTGCCTCCATTGGCACAGGTGTGAAAGTCGGCCTGCTGATGTGCCAAACAGCACCACCAGCGTGATTCCTTGCCAAGGACGCCTTTGGGGTAACGCGGCGGCCTCTCCACTGACCACCTGCACAGCGTTAGTAGATCAAGGAGAGAATACCTATAGCAATAGAGCTGTATCCATACATATCCACAAGTTTTTGATGAAGGAACAACAAAAAATCCACCAGGCATATGGTATGAAATTGAGAGAAGGGAAAATGTAAGACAGTGTCTGAAAGAAGTTGGTGAAATGAAGCAGTTTGCTGGGTGGAAGAGGTTATTTTATGCATGACAGCTGACTCGGCCTGCGTAAAGGTAATGCATGTGACACCCCCTCCAAGGGCAGCAGAGAATCCCACAGCAGCATACAATATCCAGTAATCCCTGACTCAGCCTGGAGATCCTCATGTTGTTTAGTCCTTTATCCCTGTCTGGTACAACAAATGGTTTAGGGATTGAGCTAGGAATGGATTATTCTGGTGTTTACTGTTGGCAACTGCCTGACACTGGGAGTCTTTCCTCTGCTAATTTTTTCAGGGTTTTTAGGGATTAATAAATCCTCATTTAGTCAGGCAGTCCAGTAGGGAATCAACAGAAATATTTGCATATTTTTGCCCTTGTGAGTGTGTTATAATTCCAGACTTCTTATTTTCTCCTTGCTTTTCAGCTGGTCTAAATTATCATTGTACTGTTGAACTCAATTGTATTTAAGCACCTACCACTTCCAGATGTCCAGTATTTGCCAGGTTTTTTTCTTGTTGCCAGTGCCAAGAAAGAAAAAGGGATCATTTGCTAGTCCCTTTGATGACATGGAGTGAGAAACTGAAGAAAACCCATACGTACTGCCTTATAAGATCTCTAAAACTCAGGTATGGAGGAGAGGACAACTATTTCTAGAGTGAAAAATAAGCTTCCATGTGGAGCTTTCTGATAATTCAGAACTCATACTGGACAGAGAGAAAGAAAGCAGGAGCCTTCATCCCCTCCATACAGCCATTGTATTTTGCCTGCAACACTTGGAATCAAGTGGAAACCCAGCACGGAGTAGAAAAAAATATCACCTGCCCATATTCTTTTTAAAGTGATGCTTTGCAGCAAATTGCTTTCTGTTTAATTTGGCTTATGCAAACAATGCTGCCTTTGGTGAGGCAGCATGACTCCTGAAATCTTCAGCATGAGCAGGATCAGCCTGTGCACTTCCTTGTTGCCATGGAGTATCTGGAGTACTGTCCTCTATGGATAGTGCTTATGCATGAATCTAATTACCCTTACAACCAATGGAGACTTTGCACTAGTACAGAGTGAGCTTTGCTTCTGAATAGATTGCTTGGAACACTAAAATAAAAGTAATTTTGGCTGAATTTTATTGCTGCACCTACAAAGCAAGAAAGTAGTAATTATTGTTAATGTTTCACAAACTCCAGCTTTTTCATCATCTTAACTGCATTGAATTTCAGAAATATTATGATCTGTAGAGTATAAGATCATATTCAAAAAAAGAAAAAAGAACCCTCTTTGTTTGTAGTGTATTGTCTTGTGTTAAGATTTGGTGAGTAGGATATAACCAAAATGATTTTTCTATTATATCTAACTTTAGCTCATTCAGTATTGAGATAAACAAGCTGTCTGGCAGAATGGGTTTTGGTTGATGAGGAAATAGGTGAATACAAAAAAAAAGGCTTTAATCACATTTATTTCCTGAGTCACAATGAAGGATTAATATTATATTCTAGACCAATCAGTCACACTGATTCTGTGTACATATGTTAATGAACATGGAAAAGAACCCAAAGAATTCTTAGCATCAAGCAAGAAAAACTTGTGAGTTTAACTATCTGGAAATAAAAAAAAGGAGGACATTCGTTTGTTTCTATATGGTTTGCAACCATAGTTTTGGAACAATAAGGATGTTAAATTGCTGGAAAGTTTTCTGTAATATTAAAAACTGCAATTCTATACCCAGCAGATGCCAGCCCTTAATCTGTGAATAAAAGTCTCCGCTGTGCAGCAGTTTTTATTCTATCCCATATGAGCCTTCACGCCTAACTGAATTTCATGCAGTGACTTTACAGAGAGCAAAGTTCTGGCCTCTGAAGGCAGTGGAGAGGTTCCTGAAAATTTCAGAGCCGTCAGAAGTAGCCTTGCAAAGAGCATGTGCAAGAAAATCTTTCCAGGAGTTTTGACAGCTATATATAGATGCCATGTCCATCCTCCAACAAACACAGTGCTGGAAGAACTTCAGGGAGCTTGGAAAAATAAGAGGTAGTGAGCTGCACTCCCAAGGAATTCTGGTTACCTGCCCCAGCTGTTTCAGATCTGCTTTGGCCATGCTCTGCCTTTGCTGAGTGCATCAAGCTTGGCCCTGCATGTTCCAGGAGGGAGATACCAGGTAACTGGAACATCAATTACGTCTTCATCTGTGAAAATAAACCAAGTGTTTCTCTTTAATGGCTGGTCATGAACACGTGTATGGAAGGTTATCAGGAGGACTCATCCTAAACCTTACTCTGCTGTCCCCTGCTGTGCTAAGCCAGCAGGAATGTTCCCCCGGGAAGGATCAAGGTGGACATGTCTGGATATTTATACGTATCCAAGGGTCAAACTCAAGCTTTGATCTTACTACTCCCTCCCCTCAGCCCTGTAAGGGAGGCAGGAAGGTGTGGCCGCAAGAAGATCATCCCCTGGGCACCAGAGTTACAATGCCATTCCCATTACCCCTCTGCATTGACTATACCCCTAGTGATGAAGCCAAAACTCTGACCACCGCTTTTGAGGTCCTACCAAGTTGTCTCAGATACACACCAATTCTTGCTTCCCCTTTTCCCAATATTGTTAGCAAGCACTTTCCAAGCTCTGCAAAAAAGAGGTCACCTATTCCATAGACAAAGGTCCATTTGTATTGATTTTCACTGAAAAAGCAAAGCTAATTCATCTGTGTGCAAAGAACTAGCACTTGTGCCAGCCTAAGTACCACTGAAGTGTTGTAAAGAATTTACAATGCTTGGCTGAGCCATTAATTTTTATGCTCAGTTTCAGACCAAAGCTGCTTGAAAGAGCTGCATTGCGAATACCCAAGAATCCCTTTTTGTACTGGAGGTATCTCCTTTGCTTTAATCTAATCATTCCTTATGGTACCAATGTAACACCTTTAACACCTTTATCTGTGGTCTTGGAGATATAATAAATCTTTTCTGTAATATTTTGCTTCTGAGGCTGTGTTTCTGGAGAAAAACATAAGTACCATTAAAACATCTGTGAGAATTCAAGGGAGATTTTTATGAGGAGGGAGCCTGTTGCCAAGACCCTTAAGCTGAGAATCTGCTGTAGTTGAGCACTGCTAAATGCTACACAGATAGTGGAAGGCAGTAGAAAGTTTTCCTCACGTTTAGAAACTGGTTGATGAATTATTTTGCTTGGAGGCATCAGCAAAGTCCATAGAGCCAAGAAGAGCATCACACCTCCCAGCAATGGATGTGTCGTACTCATTGAGTTTTCGTATCTTCAGCTCCAAGAAAAATACAAGAGAAAATATTCCTGTTCATATCAAAAGACTAATCAGGGATTTAAAAATTTATGTACCTCTGTAGAGCCCTGAAAGCTGCTGCTGCTGGTCCCTTTAATACTTAGTGGTCCCAAACAGCAGTTGGGATTGGTGAGGTGGTTGCCCATCACATGAGAACTCCTCAAGGATAAGCTGGTAAAGACTAAAAATACTCAGAATCATTTGCCATTTTTTAAATTTCTGAATTCTAATGATAAGTTCTTTACTTTATTGTTTTTTTAATGTTTTTAGATTGTTATATACCTCCATGATAACACATGAAAGCACCCATATGATTGTACTGGGTTGTTCTTCAGCTTTTATTCTATGGTAAACTATGTTTTCCTCTGTTGTTGATATTATCTTGTTGACCTCGAGTTATCTTTCTATGAAAAAATATTCAGAGAAATATCTAAGAATTTTTTTTTTTCTAGTAGGCAATGCTTATTTCAAAGTATGGCTGTTGAAGTTAATATGTGACAAGAGGAACTTCGAACATAAACATATAATAAATGCTTAATTGTTTCTTGCTAGTAACAGTAGCAGTTCTAATACCACAGCACACCAGTGAGACAACAAAATAATATTCAAATTTCTGCTGCCCCACTGTACATTAAAATATGACACAAAGTCAAAATACATGTTATATTGCAATGACATGATACAAGAAAAAACAGAATTTCAAAAATAACATTATTTTAGGCTTTTTTTCCTGTTCTCATATCATACTGAAAAAAAAATTAAAAAGGAAAGATAAAAAACACAGATCAGTGAAAATTGCATCCTAAACAAAATTTTAGCATTTGTTAAAGGTTACTGAATGCTTTGGCAAAACTGTGGAAAACTCTTCCATTACCAATTCTTGGACCAGTAGTTTGCAATTGTAATGACCATGCCCAGGGAACGGCTCTGAATTGCTGCTTAAGGCCCAGTTGCTGCTTCAGTAAAACTCCTTAAAACACCTTGTAGAGGAGCCTGCGGATTCCAGGTCACTGTTTCATTGGTTCCCATGGCGGGGGGAGGAAGCAAACCTCCCCTCTTTTTACCTGAGGGGCAGGTAACAGTAAGTCCTGGGCTCTCACTCCCAAGCAGGGGCAAGTTCCTGCTCAGAGCGGAGTCAGAAGTGCCTGGGGGAAGTTTCTTTCGCAAGGGTTCAGAGTGTCAGAAAACAAAGCTATCAGAAAGCAAAACTGCAATAGGAACAAAGCTATCAGAAAGCAAAACTGCAACAGGAACAAAGCTTCTGGAATTCAGTTCTGACTGAAAGAGACTTGAAAGTGAGATTAAACATTGCCTTTCCTTGTGTTTCTCTGGGCTTAATAAGTAATTTTTGAGGAAAGTGAACAGAATCACTGAAATCGTGACTCCACGACTCCTTTTCCTCCTGACATGAAACAGCCTCTCATTTTTTGCTGACGTTTCAGATTAAAGAGAATCAATGTCTTTTATGGTTCAAATAAAAAATTGTTTCCCTATAGGATCTCTCCTAATTGAGCACCTGTATACAAACAAAACGGACCTGGATTTTGTTTTAACCTTGTAAATAACAAGCCTTGGATGTGATCCAGCCATTCAGTGAGGGAGTCAAATAATTGACAGTCTGGTCACAGCTGGCAGCCACACCAGTTGGGTTCCAAAATACAAGGGGAGGAGGGAGAACAGGTATAAAATATGTGCCTTTTATGGGATAGGTTCTCACTAAAACAACAGACTAGTTCTTCAGCTGTAAATCTCAGAACTCTGTGGCTGAAATACGTAACCCTCTTTATAGTGCTAATTCCTGCCTAATGCTGCCCTTTCAGTAGGAACATCTCAAAGTAAAACTCTGTGGCAGAGATTGCTGATTTTTACCTTTAGCCAGATGACAGAATCTGATCCTTATCCACTTAGATTTTTACTCCCAGTAATGCCTATTTTGACCAAATACTTTATCATTAAACTCTGGAATCTGCAAATGGAAATTTAAAATTTAGAAATCTACTGACAAACTGAATGTTAAAATGACAATGGCCAGGAAGTGCACAAGACCTTTAAAGAGTGTGAATGTAGTTTCTCCAACAGGTATTATGATGAGCCTCATCTTTCTCTCCTCACATTTCCCTAAATTCATGCAAATCTTTGAGATCCCCACTGTGCTGTCTGCCTAGTCAGAACACTTCCTGAGTTGCATTAATAATATTTGGCTTGGCACCAAATAACCTTGAAAGAGTTATGAGTGGAGTACAAAAGCATTCAGAAGCTTTTATCAGGTGTAGTTGCAGGGTTTATTTTAAAGTAAATGCTTAATATAGTTTCAGTTTCAAAGAGTCTTACTGGGTGCTGGTTTTATTCAGTTTGTAACAGTCAAGTCTTGCAACGTCTAAACTTCTTTCAGATGTTCATAAATGGTCTTACAGAATCTTTTTGTGCTTTTTAAACAAATGTATCCATTCAAAAGATAAATGTACTAGATCTGCTGATATTCAGTGGAATGCTTCAGTCTGGCTTTGTTTTGCACATATAAAAGTTTGTGTCTGGCCTTTTTCACCAGTCATTTTTCCTCCATCTGCTTGAGCTAGGTTATAACGTCCCCACATGAATGTACACCAAAAAACTTTTAAGAGGTACAATCTATAAGTTTCATTATTACAAGAGGAGTTAGTCTGTAAAAAATTGGGACCAGGGATAGTAAGTAAGAAGCAAGCATCATTTCAGGTACTGCATCTTCCTTTGGATTTCTGCTGCCCATTTTTATAGTGATATGAATACATTTTTCTTTTTAAAAAATTTTACCTTGCTTTTGCTTAACAGTCTCACCACAGTTTGGATGTATGTGAATGATAAGGCAAATCCACAAGATGGGATTTGGGGGTTGAAATGAGAAGAGGAAAAAAAAAGTTATGTAGATATCTTGCTGGCTTTGAGAAAAAATTATTAACACTACCCAGAGGTCTGTCACATTTACAAACTAATGCAAAAGAAGAGAGAACTGTGCTTTTTTCTCATCTTCCTAGTCTAATAATTTAATACATGAGCTGTACAGTAATTGCTACAGGTTTTTGATAATTAAATATCTCATCCTGTTTCACATTAAATTTTTTGAAGATGTCTGAGAGCAGAGAGAAATTTATGGGTTTCAGCTTAAATGAAAGATTTAACCTAAAATGAGGATCTATCCACAATGAAAAAAAAATGGTTTAGTCCTTGCAAATGTTGGAGAGACCAGTTATAGTACCGAAACTGTAAAACAGAAAAATAGTGGGTGATGGAAAGGCCAGAATAGGGCTGTCAAATTTTAAATTTTAACATATGGACTGCTCACTCCCTGCTCTGGTTGCTAGTCATTCCCAGATGGTGTCTTTAGTGAATGATGGGGAGGGGAAAGGAGCAGGTGGCAATGGCAATTTTTTGGGTTGGTTTGTTGGGTTGGGTTTTTTTACATATATCTACTTAAAATTCTGTGTTCTATATAAAAAAAAATTAAAAAGAAAGAGAGAGAAAAAAATACAGTAAGTGTGGGAAAAGGTAATACATAACTCGGCATGTAAGGCTGAAATTAAGGAAATCCCATTGTTGTGGGCTGGTGAGTCAGGATCAGGATTTGGATCCAGATCTGAGCTCCCCCCTAAGTAATAATAATAGCTTTCATGCAGGGCCTTGTTCAGCCCCTGTCATGGCTTGGCCCAGCAACTGCAGGAAGAAACTGCCCTCCAGAATGGGGTTAGCTTCTCTTTAGGTGCTCAGAGCATCAAAGCTCTCCAACACATGCTCAAAGAGAGGTTTGCATACATGTTTAAATGTGTTTGTCGAGATGGAAACTGTATGCCAAAGACAGAGGGCTTGTGGGTTTAGTGCTGAACACTGAGTTTATGATGACAGGGATGATATTGATCTCTTTAAGCCTAAAGAATTTTTTTGCAAGAGATTTCTTCTTATGAGAAACATCCTTAGCTTCTCTTTGTTAACTCTTTGCTGGCAACTACTGCTGGAGTGTGCCATGTCCTGATTTAGAGAGTGATTGTACCTCCAGGGGCTGAATCCAGGCTTTTCCTTACAGTGAACCCAGTTGCTCCTTCACATCTGGCAGTAAGAGCTCCTACTCCACAGTACATGTCTCCATTGTTTCTTCTCATTGTTCCTTTATGTCCAGCTGTGTCACTAGTTAGCTGGGTTTTTCTAGAATATATGTAACAATTCTTAATAATGCTATAATGAACCTAAATCATGGTTATATTTCCTTATCATTTTCAGTAATGCCTTGCTGTTTTTCTCAGTCTTTCCAGCCTAAATGGTTGAGAATATGATAACTAAAAAAGAAAAAAGGAAGCAAATTACTTGTGTGTCTCTGCTTCAGACATGGCCTCCTGGTACGTAAACCCTAATAAACGCATGAACTTGATCAGTACTTCTTTTGTTATTGTCACAAATCCTGGATGCCATGGCTGCCTTTAATCTTCCAGCTTTGAGAGTAAAATCTCTCACCTAAATCAAAGCTGAGGAGAGCAGTATGGTGTTAAGAGGCAGCTCATAATGGAGAGAGCTAAATTTCTACTAAAATATCATCGCACTCAAAGTGTTTCTGTTTTGCAATTTTGGACAAGACTCAATGGCACAATTAAAAATGTCAACATGAAGTTCAGAGCTTTGTAAAAACCAGCATTGCATAATATAAGTCATGATCATTCTAAATCTCTACTGTGCTGTGGGTAAAAGCTCTACCTATTCTGAATCCAAGGCAGCTTAGAGGAGTATTGATTTTCCCTTTACTGAGAAATGAGAATCACATATTAGGAGCGAAAGCTGCAGACACAATATAATGACCTTTCTCCTTGGCTTCTCTTTTCTAACACAAATAGAATAATTTTCATGTCTAGAGTGGATATTAAACAGTATATCTTGTAGCAATGGGTTTGCAACAGTCTGTGCTTGTTTTATCCAATTAGCATACTTACCACAAGAGCAAAAAAAAAGGAGTAGATACAGCTTTTAATTTCTGGATAAATCAGTTCCATCCAGAAAAACATTGAAAAGGCTCCAGCTGGAGGTCTGTTCCATCTGCCTCAGTACTGGAGGGAGGAGGGGTGCTTTCTTCCTGCAATTTTAATGCTGATGCATGATTTAGAGTAAACAGGTAATTTCACTGAGAGCAGAGGACCTTGGCGGACCTCTGGCTTATCCTATGTGTGTTTTTCATAGCACAGTCCCACATACTTATCTATTAAACGGTGTGTCAGGTCACAGACATGTCAGTATACTATTTACTGCTTTAATTACATAGAATTTAAAACAAACATATCAATACCTAACACATTACCTTTAGGGAAAATATCCTCACCATGAAACTACACAAGAGCTATACTTAACCCACCTCAAACAAAAGCTGGTTTCCAACACAGCCATTAAGGGCAGAATTTGTTTTAACACCTGCTGTGTTTCCATCTCACCACCTTTTGTGAGTGTGTGAAACAATGGCTTGAAGCTGCAAGGACTTCCAACTTTTTGATGTTTAGTTCCTTTCCCCCTGGTTTAAACCAACTGCAACTTCCCCCTAGTTATCACTTCAGTTAAAGCTGCTCCTGAGTCAGCAATGTGTGCGTGCGTGTGTGAATGTGTGTGAGATGACATCCTTGACCTGCTTTTTCTGGCTGCTGGGGAAAAATATGGTGGAATTCTCATGGTGGAATATTTGAAATGTAACTCAGTGCAGCCATCCTCTTAGTCCACCTGCAAGTGAGAGCTGTGGACCATCAACAAGAGCAGAAAAAATGCATGCCTGAAACCTGGAAGCATCACAAGTTATTTGCCCCTTACTGCTGTGCTGTTTATACACTTATAAGCAAGATCATGGCTTTGAGAACCCAGGAGATGCCTGGCAATGTACAGTGCTGGTAAAAACACACAGTGGCTGGCAGTTTGGATTAATTTGAATGGGTTGATTTTGAATTCCTTCTTAGTGTCTTCAGTGCTTCAGACAGCATCCCTTTTTTGTAAGAAGGATAAATACACAGGTAGAATCAATATCTGGTACCTTTGAACAAGGAATTTCATTAGAATGGAAAAAAGAAATTATTGTAAGCAATTTTGTTATTCTGTACTACACTTCACTGTGCTGAAGAGCTTTTGACTGTGATCTAAGCTTCCTACTACAGACCTGGTCATTGTCCAGAACAGAGGAGGAGTCAGTTCTGAGCAACTTGTTCTGGATTATCAAAACATGACCCTGCATGTTCCTGCTCAGGCCAAGAAGAGTTTTCACTCTCTAAAGACTATGGTCTTTTACCAAGTACTCTAGAGTGGTTTAGCAATCCAAGTGAGCTGAGGACCATCTGGGAAGTGTCTTGGCATCAGCCAAGCCTTGACACTGTGCAACATGCACTCATTTTTCTGTTGTTTAGAAATTCATTTTCTTGGTCAGCTTTATTAGTATATCCCGCTTTCAGACAGGCTAATTTATAAGAAGTCAGAGATTAGAAAACTGCAGAGTTCCTGGACATTCAGGGGTTTATTTGAGGAACAAGTGTGTTCCATCTGCAGCTGATATGGCTTTGGAATGCCTAGAGGACATGAATTCACTTAAGACTTGCATGTAATATCAATGCATCAGGTGAGTTCCACTTCACTGTCTTTTGGGGCATGCAGATTTCTATTAATCTATGTCACTTTTCTAATTTATTATCTATGAGGGAATTTTCCCACTTATTATACATTATATGTGTCATAAGTTTGATGTGAATGCCCAAAGTACAATAAAGTTTGCAATTTGCACAGACTGTCACCCCTAATCTGTCTAAAGTGTTATGTCAGGAAAGATGGTTTCCTTCCTTCATGATTGGGTGTCTGGATCTAGTAAAAAAAACATACAAAAATCTAAAGAATATACACAGCAACCAGTAAAATATTACTAAATAAGGATGGGGGTTTTTTCTCTGTACATTTTCTTCAAGAGTCTAGTATATAATAGACTGGGAGGTTCACCATTGTTGTTCAACTTCCTAGTGATGTTATTTTCTTTTATATATTGAAACAGCTGCATGTTTGTAAAAAACGTAGTAAATTAGAAATAGAAATGTGGCCACTAAACTTTTCAGATTATTCCATCTGTGTTGTGTGACTGCACTTGGTAACTCTTGCTCCAAAATTGCCTTGCTCTGTTTTCCTTTCCCAAATGAATGTTTTGGTGGTTTCATTACCCAGCCCACAGATACCTGAGGGGTTTTTTTTTAGAATGAGAGCTGAAAAAAAGGTGAATGAATGCTGAAAAAAAGGTGTCCACTAGCCCAAAGCAGCCAATCAGGAGGTGGAATCTAAAGTAGCAATAAAAGCAGATTGCAGAGAAATCCAAGGCTGAGAAATGTTTACGGAAAGAACAACCTGAATGTACCTAATGGAATCCACAGAAAGCAGTGATTATTCTCTCAACTGGAAGAAGAATTAGGAAGGACACCTTTATCAACAACATTATTTGGGAAAAGCTTTTGAAAAAGCTCATCATGAAGGGGAGCCTAAAAAAAAAAGAAGAGTGTGGGGAGAAGAAACACAGGTTCAGAACACAAAGATTTTAGCAAAAATCTCCCATGGGACGGCAATAGCATGTTGAACATGAGAGGTTATGGGAGAACTTGTGAAAGCACCTCTAGCTGGGGGCTTGGAGTGGGAGCCAAGCTGCAAAGGGCTGGCTGACTGAAGCAGTAAAGCCAAGGAAAGAGCCCTGGGGCCAGATCAACAGGGGAGGAATGGAGCTGCTTCTGCCTCATCACCTGGGCCTGTGGCACAGACTCTCAGGAGGGAATTTCCCTTGGGTTTCAAGGGGAATATAACATTACCCTCTGATCCTGGAGGGACTGGGCATGCCCCTTGCAGTGAAAGCCAAGGCAATGAACATACTGCTGACGTGGAGTAAATTTAGTTTCCTCTTAATTGCAAGTTCAGCCATGGTTTTTAAGGGATTTTCTTGGGGTTTCTTTGTCTACCACTATCTGGTGATTATCACTTCCGAGCCTTAAGAATCACATTAGTTACAAATGTAATTTGTCGCTAATGATCTATTTGTGTATTTCAGTGCCTTTTAATCCTGTTACCAGGAGATCGTATTGGCTAGTAGAGAAATGTAAGTATAAATGAGGGTGCAAACTGCTGTTATAGCCATCAAGATGAAAATTAAAGATTTTCTTCATATTTCACAGCACAAGCAGGGTAGCCGAGGTCAGAAGGAACTCACCTTCTGACCCTATATAACCCACAATTACAGTGTGTGTCATTTGGGGCTTGATTATTCATCTGAAATATCTTGTGTATATAATTGGTAGAAGAGCAAACATTGGTTTTATTCCTTGGTCTTCCTCAGCATGGTAGTCCCTGTGCTCCTTTGGTACCACAATATTTGAACAACCAATATTAGAAATAGTCTCTATTTTGTCCTCTCTAGGGCAAAATCCTGGTTCTTTATTTAATCTCCATTGTTCTTGTTCCATTAGGACATCCATTGCTTGTTAGTCCTTCCAGGAGCAGCTCCACACTGCATCCATCAGTTACATTTCCCATTTTAGGATTTTCTGTCAATACAGCACAATAATACTGAGGTATATCATAGGCAGTTTTACATTGTAGAGATAACAAATTTAATTCAAGATAATAAGCTCCCACTAAATGTTTGGAAAACCAAGCCTGCCTGAAGCACAGGGCATAATAGAACTTCCAAAACATACGGCTTTTGTCTGGCAAGCTGCAGATAAGAGTAAGATATACATTTTCTAGAAAGTGCAGAGTCCTTGGAATGATATAAAAGGTAGTTTTCTGCTATTTTTGGACAAGCAATGAAACAGCCTTTAGTCTGCCATCACTGGATGCCTTTGAAGATTGTACTTACATTGCCATTAACAGCATAAGATGTGGAGTGATGGATAATTTGTTGTGGTTAAAGCTGAGTGTGGTTATGCTTGCAGTAATCAAGTGAGTGTCATCCGTTTTGAGGAAAAGCATAACACTTTGGGTTTTTTAATTAAGGTATGAGGATGAGTGTTTGTACTTATCTTACTTTAAATAGCAGAACATGAGATACCTGCAGATAATTTGTTACTGTTGTTAAAAGTGATAACATTTACCTTAAAGGAATATTTTACAGCAGCCCCCTTAACTCATTTCATCGTGAAAAATTCTTAAGTGTTTTTGTTTTTCTCTCAATTTGACCACTTGTGAGGCCACACAGATGGGTGACACGGGGGATCCAGCAGAAGCCACAAAAAGACAAAAATTCTCTGGGAACTTAGAAGGAAACATCACAACTGCTTCCAGGGGTTAGAATGATGTTGCACAGACAACCTTGGGGTTCCTGGTTTTTTCCACAGACTTTTAAGTCTGTGGCATAATAATCCCTCTATGTATTTATAAACATAATTCCTTGTACTTTTCAGACCTAATAAAAAGTAAACAAAATTGTTTGTTTTTGAACTTTAGTGATCTCCATGCCTATTTTCAACCAGGCAGAGGCTTTTAGACTCATTGTTCACTGTGCTACTACTCATGGAGCCATCAAAATGTACTTTACACAGAATGTGTTCTTCAGCTTAGCAATTCAGTTCCAGAACTGCAGATCCTTCCTGCTCTGCTTTATCTTCCCTTTTGCAGAAGTTTTCCCTCTGTTACAACTCTGTTTTCTGTCCTGTCCCTCTTTCCCATGTCTTATCATGGGAATGAACTTTGCTCTTCTTCCTGTCCTGCTCCTTCTCTCACATTTGGATGTGCTCCCCCTCAGGTGCCCAAGGGCTGTCCTTGATGCCCAGGGAGACTGAAGAAAGGTGGTGCTTTATCCTTGCTTAGATGTCTCATTCAGACCTGTCTGCTTGGACATGCCCACGAAGCACTGGGCAGCAGTTGGGTGCTCTGCCTTCAGTGAGTGCCACTTGTCCCTTGTGCAGAAACACGTCAGTGTTCCCTGCCACTCCTTCTCTTCATCATGTCTGCTTACTGCCTCTCATCGCTAAGTTAATTATGAACTCTCTTGGGCACAAAAAGTCTCTTTGTTTCGTAGGGCCTGGCAGAAGTAGCACAGCAGCAACAGGGATGATGATAGTCTTTTAAAATGCATGCCATCAGCAGAAACATGTAATCTTAAAATCCCAGGGATAAGAAACTCAGGAATGGAGCTTTGGGCAGGTTATTACATGTCATATGGCACCTCATCAACTTCTGAAACCCATCTTTCCCAAGGTATTCACCCAAACCATCTTTCAGTCCGGTCCTTCAGTATCTTCAAGAGGACTGAGGGCTGGAAGTCATCCTAAAGCACTCCCACAGATCTGCAGCTATGTAAAAATGAACCTACTCCCTGTTATTGTCCCTGTAGTCCCTAAGCATCCATAGAAATACGGAGTATAAAAAGCTGGACTGCTCAGATGATTTTATTTTCTTTGCAATTGCAAAAAGTAGTTGATGAAAACTGGCTTTTCAGAAGTAGTGGGAGTATCTATAGATAAGTCTCAGCCTGTCTTAAATTTGTCTTTTTTTTCCACTGATAACCACATTTACAATAAATAGATTTGAAATATCATTTTCTATTCTCATCAAAACAAATTAAGAAGAGCTGACTTCTACAATCATTATATTAGATACCATAAAATAATTGCATTTTTAAACTTCCTACTCTCACTTTCCATTCTTCTACGTATTTTAATCATTTCTCTGTGTTGTGCTCCCTGAGGACCAATTATATTCTGGTGAAGTTGGATAACCAATATTGTGAATAGTAGCTTTTTCACTCTTGGGGTTTAGTGCTGTTCCTGTATCGAGCATGCAGACATACACACACAGAATCAGTCACAGTTCCTCATGGTTTATTTTCGTTGTATTAATTACATTCAAAAGCATGCTGCCAATCAAATTGCTATAACTTTTTATGGCTGTAGGTTTTAGAAACTCTGTGTGCAGTGACTCAGATGGCTTAAAATACATTTGACACTTAACTTGTAGCAAAACAGCAAATGCAAACAGTCAGGCTTTTATTTAGTATTGCTCTCGGGGAACCCTAATTTTTTTATACCTTGCAAAGTCATACAGCATAAACACATTGGGAAAAGTTACATATGTATCTGCGGTTTTAAGTATATGTTGCCATTAAGTATTAAAGACCACATCTTTCTCAGTTTCTTCATTCTTGTATATACTGTGATTTCTACGGCAGATGAAGGGCATAAAGCTGGAGGGGAAAGAAAGGTGAGATGCAGTTACAAGGAAGAATTTTATTAGTGTAATTAAAATTTCTTTTAAGCAGCTGATTTTTTTCTGGAATTATGTTCCATCCCAAAACTTGCATCTACCTTGAACATGGCAGTTTTGCAGCATGGCTCTAGCTTAAGGCAATACACCACTCGTTTCCCGTTTTCTTGGAAGGAGGCTGTGTTTGTGTGAGGGGGTTTTTCTTTTTGAAAATTAAAGTCAATGATATTTAGATATGCCCTCACCTGTCCAGACATATATGAGTTATGAAAATAATGAAGAAATTTTATCCAATACTTCGGCACAAATGAGTAAGCAGCAAGAATTAAAGAGTTTGAACTTTGTATGTCTACTTTATTTGTGGAGCAGAAACTACTCTGGGAACAGAAATGACAAGGTTTTTTTCAAAGGTCACCAAGTTGCTCTCCATCATTTATCATCAGTCCTGGTGAACTAGAGAGGTTCCAGATTACTGGAAGCTGGCCAATGTGATGTCCATCCACAAGGAGGATCTGGGAAACTCCAGGCCTCCCAGACTGACCTGGATGCCTGGCAAGATTATTGAATAGATCATCTTGAGTGCAATCACACAGCACCTACAGGAGGGCCAAGGGATTGGACCCAGCCAGCATGGGTTTAGGAGGGGCAGGTCCTGCCTGATCAACCTGATCTCCTTTTATGACCAGGTGACCCACCTGGTAGATGCACAGAAAGCTGTGGATGTGTCTGCCTGGACTTCAACAAAGCCTTCGACAGCATACTGCTGGAAAAGCTGTCAGCCCATGGCTTGGACAGGTGCACCCTTCACTGTGTTGAGAACTGGCTGGATGGCCAGGCCCAGAGAGTGATGGTGAGTGGTGCCACATCCAGTTGGCGGTCAGTCATTGACCCCAGGGGTCCGTGCTGGGGCCAGTCCTGTTTAATATCTTCATTGATGATCTGCACGAGTGGATTGAGTCCACCATCAGTAAACTTGCAGATGACACCAAGCTGGGAGTGAGTTTGGATCTGATTGAGGGTAGGAAGGCTCTGCAGTGGGACATGGATACATGGGCCAAGTCCAACAATATGAGGTTTAACAAGTCCAAGTGCCAGGTCCTGCACTTTGGCCACAACAACCCCCTGCAGTGCTGCGGGCTAGGGACAGAGTGGACATTGCCCAGGCAGAAAGGGAGATGGGGGTACTGGTTGACAGCCAACTGAACATGAGCCAGCAGTGTGCCCAGGTGGCCAAGAGGGCCAATGGCATCTTTGCCTGTATCAGAAATAGTGTGGCCAGCAGGACCAGGGGAATTCTTCCCCTGCACTCGGCACTGGTGAGGCCACACCTTGAATGCTGTGTCCAGTTCTCGGCCCCTCAATTTAGAGAGGACGCTGAGATACTGGAGCCTGTCCAGAGAAGTGCAACAAGGCTGGTGAAGGGTCTAGAACACAAGTCCTATGTGGAGTAGCTAATGGAGCTGGCAGTGTTTAGCCTGGGGAGCAGGAGGCTCAGAGGAGAGTTTATCACCCTCTACAACTCCCTGAAAGGTGGTTGTAATCAGGCGAGGGTTGGTCCCTTCTCCCAGGCAACCACTGACAGAACAAGAGGACACAGTCTTAAGAGGCACCAGGAGAGGTTCAGGTTGGACATTAGGAAGAAGTAATTCACAAAAAGGGTAATTTGGCATTGGAATGGGCTGCCCAGGGAGGTGGTGGAGTCACCATCCCTGAAAGTGTTTAAGAGAAGATTGGATGTGACACTCAGTGCCATGGTTTAGTTGACAAAGTGATGTTAGGTCATAGGTTGGACTTGATGATCTCAAAGGTCTTTTCCAACTTAGTTGATTCCATGATTCTGTGACTTCCTGTATCCTTTATTTCCCATCACTGAAGATGCTGAATCCAACAGAAAAGGGGAAAAAAATATATTCCAAAAAAACCCATAAGCCCAAATCTCCAAACCTTCCCAGTTCCTCACGCTCCTGCCACTGTGCTCTGTCTCTGCCCAGCACTGCACTGTGCAGAGGCAGCTCTGCCAGCTCGTCCTCTGAGAGCAAATCCCGGCCAGCGCAGGCACTGAACCACTGACATCTGCCAGTTCAGTGCACTTTCTCTCCCTCTTTTTAATCGCTGTGACGTGTTCAGAAGCACCCTGTGCCAAAGCATGTATTGCAAAGAGCAGTTTTTTCCCAGTTCCGTATACCTTGGCACATCTCCATCAAGAAATGAGCACCTCTTGCACTGCAGCTGGATGGTTCGAATGTGGACAGGTTTGAACAGCACTTGAAGCTGGAACCACTCATGGAAAGTTCAATGCTTCCAATCCATGCAGAAAGCATGGATTTCTCCTTTCTCTGATGACCTAGATGCCGGTAGTTTGTGTTTTATCAGAGCATCTTATACCACAGTAGGAATATTTCTTTTTTTTATTTTAATATTTTATTTTAAGAATAAAAATTTGCATTTTTAAAGTATTTTTTGGGTCTAAAGAATCACTGGTGCACTGAAATGCTGGCTAGATTGAAACAAATAAAAACCTGGAGGAAAATTACTACTTTTATTTCAGCAGTCTGTTTTCATCCTCAGTTTTTTCTAGGAAATGAGAAAAGGAATTAGTTTTTGTGCCCAAGTATGTGGGTTCCAAGGATTTAAATATTTTGGTTCCAGTCTGTTTGGTGACATGCAAAAGTCCAGCTCCTCATGCCTAAGTAGTCCTTCCTATGCTCTCTGCCACCAGGTGTGCCCATGAACATTTAAGTCTGCTTGTGAGCATATTGAATTTCATAGAAATAGAAATATTTTTACACAGTTATTGCTTGCTAAAAATGTGGTGTGAGTGGCTAAAAAGAAAACAGAGCAAAAAGGCTACCTGCAAAACTCCCATAAAACTGCAGTTTTGAACCTGTGAGGACAGAAAAGCAAACCTGCTGTAGCCAACAGGTTTGCAAATAGACACCTCTTTTGTTTGCTCTGTTCTAATGTACACTTTGTATTTATTCTTTGTAAACAGTCCATTGGAAGAGTGAGTCTGTAAGAGGAATATTTGCAGAAACGGCTAATTTTAAGAAAATACTGCAAAATATTTGCAGGTGGCAAATTACAACTTGGAGTTTCAACCACTTGTAAGAGCTGGATTCTAGAAGTTGTTTTCATCCAGCCAGGGAGCAGATACCCACTCCTGCTTCAGAGAGGTTTTACATTACTTTGAGGATGTGATATTCTAAGATCACTTGCAGGTTTGATAGTCTGAGAGTCTTCCTTGCCTAGAAACACCCTGCTAGAGGCAAAGGAACTTCAGGGACTCTTACCTTCCTCTTCCATCTTCAAGAAATGTATAGTGCTCAAAAAGAAAAATACAACTGGATGTCTGTCTGTCTCTACCTATTTAATAAAAAATAGCTCTATTTTGAACTCATGTGAAGAGTCTGAATAGATGGAATTGTCTGCAGATATGATGGAGCGAATTTTTAAATAATTGATTAAAAAATCCAACTTAGACTCAAGAAGTGTGCTAAGTTGTTCTGGGGGTTTTTTTGGTTTTTTGGGGTTTTTTTTTGCATAGCTCTTAAAATTAGTTAGCATTTATAGTTTTGTACTTAAGAATGAAAGAATTAAATTTATTTGTAAGGCTTCTTTCCTGAGACCTTGTAAGCCATATTTCAGACACTTTCCGCATCTGAGCTACATAATCCCTGTGAATAGGGGATTTAAAAAGGAAAAGCTGTCAGACCTTTATCTTATGTAGCACCAATAGTTCCCATGGCAAAATAATTTTTTTCTCTTTCCCTTTTTTTTTCTCTGTTTTTACCCCTAATTTTAGTCTGTTTGTTTGTTTATAGCCACTATTTTTGTTGAGTCTATTTTTTCCAGTCTCTGTCTTAACATTTTCCATTGCCTTGGCTCTGCAGGCGTCAGATGCCTCAAATGCCCTCAATGATGCCATCAGATTGTCCCTCAAATCTCCAAAGGCTCTGGAGATGTCATGTGTAACGCTGCACTCCGCAACGCAGCTTTTTCACCACATGTAGGAATAGAATGCGGTTATGGGGATTTATATGGAGGAGAGATGGAAAATGCATGGTGAATGCTGATAAGAGCACGAACCTGTGGAAAATGGTAAATGGTACAGTGGGAGACAATGGGAGAAATATCTGCAGGAGACCTGCAGGAACTCACTGGGATGAGGATGTAAAAAAAGAAGAAATGTATTGCTTTTCTTGCTTTTCAGTCTTGGGGGAATTGTGAACTTTCCATTGTTGAAATCTCCCATAGTTTTTTTATCAGCTCTGAGAAGCAATGTTAAGCTACAGGGGAGTGACTTAGGTTGGGACAGGATGTTTGTGTGAATTCCCACTTCCCGAGCAGCTTCCTGCAGCCCAGCTCCAAGATGGCTGTGGCTCTTTGTCTCCCAGCCCTTTCATTTCACAAGCACAAGCAGCAGCACAAGATCAGATGTGGCAGCAGGCAGCCAGTTTAAGGCTGGAAAATATCTTTCAATTACTAAGGGTAAGCTGCTTGTTGCTTGCCAAAAATTGTAACAATACATGACAAGAACAGAGTAAAGGTATATCATAAAAAATAATCACAGAAATATAGTCCCCTCTCTGTTTTCTAGTGGAGCATTTCAAGCTGAATACTACATTGCAATATTGCTTCGGTATTTAATTTATAATTTTCAGTCCTGAAGTCGACAAACAACATTTACAGATATGAAACTAAAACCCTGAGACTTAAGCTAGCACAATATTAGTTGGGATTTATGGTTTTTGAGCCTGTCCTGAGATAGTCTGCATCCAAGATTTCTATTAACCAAATGGCCAAAGTTCACAGGGGTCTCAGTATTCTGAGAATCCATTTTGGTCCTTCCTTGGCACTACTTGATCTTATTTCTATTTTCAGCCGAGCACAATAAGTCTGTACAGCTGATAGAGTCAGGCTACATTTATTATCAGTCTCAGTTATCAGCTCACAGCAGGGACAGCTCAGTGGTTGCTGGCTGAAACATAAGCCTTGTGTATGGGTTTTATCCTTCCTTTTTTTCCTCTCTAGCCCAAAGGAAAAATCAAACTGTGCATCTTTTTAGCTCATTCCTCCCTAGGCCAATTGCAGATTTTACTGTGCTCCTGATTACGGAAGGTAATGATGGATATTAAAGATGGCATCTCTCACAGTACAGGTTGCTGCCATACCCATTCAAAAACTTTGTACAATTTCTGCCAGGGTATGGGTAATTAGCGTCCATCTCAATTAAGTACTTGTTTAGGTTTAAACATCAAAAATCCCTTTTTCTCAAGGTACAGCTTTATGATGCCCTCTTTATCCAGCCAGACCTAGGCTTCTCTTGGGTACTGAGCAGCTGTATATTTTCTTTCTGAAATGGGTGAAGTGTTTGTTTCATTCAAAATTGTAAAAACCTAGGATGAAATAGGATATACATGTATAGAATGTTGCAGAAATAACAAAAAGAGAGCACCTTTTATCTTCTCTTTAAACTCAAGGATTCCTCAAGTGCTCTGAACCTGCAAGGGCTATTGATTGGGAGATCAAGGTGCTTGGTCCGCCTGTGATTAAGCACTTTGTATTTACTGGTATCCCACCAGCTAATCAATTCTCCCTACCCTCCACACTCATTCCAGTTGCCCATTAGGGCTATTACACTTCACAGGCTTATGTCATCATATAAATAACAGCCAGTCCAGTCTGTGGACTGTCCTGAGTGTGTGGTGACTTTGGTAACCAGAAAGCATCACTTTAGCATAGAATAAAAATCCAGTAGCATTCCCTAATAAGTTTAGATCACCATTCCATTCTTGAGGTGGTCTCATAAATTTCTGCTGGATAAATGTGTACACCCACTGGAGTCAGTCTCTGACTTTGTCCCAGTGACCGATTTCCCTTATTTATCAACAGTTGTCCTTGCTTCAAGAGAAAAAAATGCAGCTACACTATACCTCCATTTCAAAACAGGCTGTACTGAGGGAGCTGCAACTTCCAAGGAACTTGTAGTGTTTAATCCAGTATGAGACCCAGTGTCTGTGCTTTACAAAGTAGGGATCCCTCCTCTTACCAAATCTGTCAAACAGTCGATTCAGATACTCAGAAGTATCTGAGAAAAACTAATTTCTGAGTTTGCTTATTCTTTGCTTATTTAGGGCTTGAACAGGACGCTGGGCACTGATTGCTCATTTATGAGAGACATTCTGGTGACCTAAGGTGTACAGCTGACAAAGTCTACAAAGTTCAAAGATGTTGCTGAATAGACCTCAACAATTTTGCTGAACCCAGTAACCACCAGTGTTGGAATTGCTGAGGCGTGCACAAGGAGATGGATTCAAGGAAAGGCTCTGCAGAAGAGCAACCATGAATCTGCTTCTTCCTCCATCATTGCTGGAGTCTTGGAAAAGTAGGCATCCTTCTGCTGCCATAGGTCGGGGCCTGCTGGATCACTTCAGTTAGAGAGACAGGGATGAGAAGCAGTCCCCAGCAAGGCAGCAAGCCTACCTGTTCTAGTTTAATCTACTTTATTCTTGGCCTTAGGACAACAATATTTGCTACTCTGGAGAAGAACCTTCAGCTGGGTTCAGAGGTTTGGTCCTTTTTATTTAGCAGGTTCTCACTGTTGGAGCCAGCCAGAGATGAGGTGTTCAGCTGAGCTCTAATCAGCATTAAAGCTCAAGGCAGCAAGGGGGGATGGCTTGGAAGAAAAGCAACCACTAACACAGCAATTCTGGATCTGAAACTAATAGCAACTTAGCTGGATGATACCTTGTGCTTAGTTGAATGGGCAGACCAGGGAGATGAGTGGGGGTGAATCTCTATGACAGCTTTGTTCTTTTGAGGACAGTAAAAAAAATGCATAGTGCAGTGATTTGGTGGACTGAACTTTACAAACACAGGATTTAGGATTGGATGTTTACTTTTTCCGGGGTTTGGTGTAAGGGACAGACACAAACTGTTCTGAAATTTTGCAGTGGAGTTCTAGGCTTTGAACTCAGTCTTTGTTACTGACACTACTTGG